>PTEX01000239.1:717127-1117377 GCA_003342815.1 Eudromia elegans | reverse complement strand
AAGAAAAAGAAAAAGAAAAAGAAAAAGAAAAAGAAAAAGAAAAAGAAAAAGAAAAAGAAAAAGAAAAAGAAAAAGAAAAAGAAAAAGAAAAAGAAGAAGAAGAAGAAAAAGAAAAAGAATGTAGGTAAAAAGTATCTTCAGATGCACAGAAAGAATTCAAAAGAAGAAAATCTGTCCTTTCAAAGATTTTGACTGGAGATTATGTTCTGCTGCTACATGCTGCAGAGACAGAGTAAGAACTTGCAAGATTGTGCAGATGAGAATTAAAATGTGTAAAATGTAAGAACTGGTCCCTCATGTGGTGCAAAGTGGAAACAGATGGACTGCACTGAGGTGACATTCCGTGAATCAGAAAAATGGATTTCTGCAGCACTGCTACACTCTGGTCCTGCGGGGAGGTGTGGAGAGCTCTGGCTGACTAGCAAAGGAYGGAGATCTTATTCCAGGGCAAATATTGCCACTGATCTCTATAATTGTGTTTTGGAAGGTGTAAGGGGCTGGGCTTGCTGATATCGATCCTCTTGCCTGATCTGCTTCTAGGCATTAGGGTCAGATTCATCTGAATTAGCACAACTCAGGACAGTTAAGCAGTTACTAACTCTTGCTGAGGAATGCATAAACTTACATTTAAAACTCTGGATGGATTCTCAGGCCGTGATGAATCAATAGTTATGGTAGCAAAATATTTTAATGAAAAGCTCTACAGAATGAAGCAGTGTGAGCTTTTTGTTTTGGGCTTGTTTGTTTGTTAACTTTTTTGACCCTCCCCAAAGAGAAGTCTGCTGCCTTCCTGGGGCCTGGGTTAAGGAGGTTACCAGGAGGCTTCCTGCCCTGGTTCAATCCACAGACTATTATCCATTGATGGTCCAACATGTTGGAGGAGAAGCAGCAGCAATGCGTAGCCTTAGTGTGATCAAAAGGGACTTCAGGGAGCTAGCGGAGAAAATCAAGAATTCAGGCGCACAGGTTATATTCTCCTCCATTCTTCTTGGTGCTGCCAGCAATAAAGAAAGAAACAGGAGGATATAAGCCATCAACACGTGGCTCTGTGGCTGATATCATCACCACAACTTTGGTTTCTTTTGCAACAGGAAGACTTACACAGCACCAGGCATGATGTCACCTAACGAAATCCAGCTTTCTCAAAGGGGGAAGAGGGTCCTGGATCATGAGCTAGCAGGACTCATTGAGAATGCTGAGGGAATCGGTGGTGGGGTTATTGCTCAGCAGCTCTTCATCATCTTTGAGAGGTCGTGGAGAGCAGGGGAGGTGCTGGAGGACTGGAAGAAACCAAGATCACTCCAGTCTTCAAAAAGGGCAAGAGGGAGGAGCCAGGAAACTACAGGCCCGTCAGCATCACCTCTGTCCCTGGAAAGGTGATGGAGCAGCTCATCCTAGAGACCCTTCCTAGGCATATCAAGGAAGAGAAGGTGATCAGGACTAGTCCACATGGATTCACCATGGAAGTCATGTTTGACAAACCTGATAGCCTTCTACAATGAGRTGACTGGATGGATGGATGATGGGAGAGCCATGGATGTTGTCTACCTTGACTTCAGCAAGACTTTCAACACCATCTCATACATCTTCAACAACATCCTCATAGGAAAGCCACAGAAGTGTGGATTGGATATGCATACAGTGAGATGGATTGAGGACTGGCTGGATGGCAGAGCCCAGAGGGTCGTGATAAACAGGGCTGAGTCTGGTTGGAGGCCTGTGGCCAGTGGTGTCCCCCAGGGGTCAGTACTGGGCCGAGTGCTGTTCAATTTGTTCATCAACAACTTGGACGAGGTCACAGAAGGCACCCTGAGCAAGTTTGCTGATGACACCAAACTGGGTGGAGTGGCCAACACTCCAGAGGGCTATGCTGCCATCCAGAGGGACCTGGACAGGTTGGAGAGTTGGGCAAAAAAAGAACCTCATGAGGTTTAACAAGGATAAGTGCAGGGTCCTGCACTTGGGCAAGAATAACCCCAGGCACCAGTACAGATTAGGGGCTGACCTGCTGGAAAGCAGCTCTGTGGAGAGGGACTTGGGAGTCCTGGTTGACAACAAGTTACCCATGAGGCAGCAATGTGCCCTCATGGTCAAGAAGGCCAATGGGCTCCTGGGCCGCATCAGAAGGACTGTTGCCAGCAGGGCGAGGGAGGCAATCCTGCCCCTCTGCTCAGCTCTGCAGAGGCCACACTTGAAGTGTTGGGGGCAGTTCTGGGGTCCCCAGTACAGGAGGGACGTGAMRCTTCTAGAGAGGGTCCAGTGTAGAGCAACRAAGATGATTAAGGGACTGGAGTATCTACTGTATGAACAAAGACTAAGGGAGTTGGGCCTGTTTAGCCTGGAGAAGACTGAGAGGAGATCTGATTAATATATACAAATACCAGAGAGGTGAATGTAGGGAGGAGCAGGCCAAACTCTTCTTAGTGGTGACCAGTGATAAGACAAGGAGTAATGGGCATAAGTTGAAACACAGGAGGTTCCATGTCCATGTGAGAAAGAACTTTCCTGTGAGGGTGATGGAGCCCTGGAACGGGCTGCCCAGAGAGTTTGTGGAGTCTCCTTCTCTGGAGATCTTCCAAACTCACCTGGATGCCATCCTGTGACCCATGCTCTGGTTGTCCCTTCTTGAGCAGGGGGGTTGGCCTAGATGATCTCTAGAGGTTCCTTCCAACCTTACCCATTCTGTGATTCTGTGATTTGCTACATCCATTGGCCCCAAAAAATCAGATTCTGTCTTCTGAACCCCAGTCCCAACTCATGGTGCAGTGGTGGCTGAGCACTGTGAGACTTCATTTGCTTTTATTCCAGATTTCCTGGATCAAAGAAGCTTTGGAGCACTGGGCCTGAGAATTGTTTCCTTCTTGACTGGAGAAAGACAAAACAAAAGGAAAAACGTAATGAATGCTAAACACTGTCTTTACTGTTTCAGCAGAGGTGTGGCTGTAATGAGAGTCTGGTGAGCCTACCCAGGAGTTGTGGAGGATCAAGCAGCATATGCTACCCCAGTAGAGCCAAGCGTCTAGGACAGCCTGATGGATTCTCTTCCCTGCATGGGTTTATGTCTCCTGCTTGTGACCGTTTCATCTCACTTTCTAAGTGAGTGTCGTTATTTGTTTGCATGAGTGGATCCCTGAGTCCTGCATGCCCATAGGCACTTCAGCCAGGCTGCTTGTGCCTTTTGGCTTGTTTAGAAAATTGTTGCCTATGGGAGCTTTGTGTGTCCTGGAATCTGGATATGTGCTGGAGATACACCGATCTCCGGGGCTATAAGAGTGTGTCAGGAATTTCTGGAGGGACAGAAAATGAAAAAAGTTGATGCCTTTGGGCCTAGTTGGGCATTCAACACCTCTAGCTCAGCCAGGGCTCCCTTCCTGAGCTGCCAGCTTCTTTGTCCAAATGCCAGCAGCAGCAGTGTCCAGAGTATTTGATATCATATTTCTACCCAAATTTTTTGGGAGGATGAGTCCCCCACAAACTAGTCCCATTCTCTAAAATGTAGTGAGCAAAATGATAAAAAAAWATATTTTTTCTTTGTTTCTCTTATAGATACTGCTGTGCTGGCCGGTGACCTGGCTAAGGAGACTACACGCTCTTCTGTTAGCAACACCAAAGTGACAGTCTACAACTGCAGGCACTGTGGTATCACTGTATGCATGTTATCCGATTTCAGTTGCTGCACCGTAATCGCTGAAACACAAGACAAGACATTTTCAAATGAAGTCATTTGGCTGGTGACAAATGAAACACGCATTACTATGTGCTTTCAGCACGCAGATCCTTTTCCAGAAGGAATTTATGCCATCATCTGGGCAAAAGCCGAGGGAATAGGAGATTCATGCGGCATGCTGAAGGCTGAAGGTATGGTCATCTGCAAGCCTAGCTCTGAACAAACTGAAAAATACATTTCCGATTGTGAATCAAAATGCTACATATTTGGGCAATGAGGTTAATGAGGCAACTAGCTTAAGATGAATATTTTATGAAGTGAAGACAAAATAATTTATAAAGATAAATGAAACACGTTCAGGACAAACTCTGCTTAAAAGTGGACTGATAGAGGTCCAGATAAATACACAATTACTCTGATATAATTTGTTCAGCCTAACAACCTCTTGTGTGTTTCGTTTCTGATCACTGTAAATCTTTTCCTTCTGGCATCTATGCTTTCCACTATAAAATATCTACATGAGAGTAATCTGTAATTTAACGTATTTCAGTCTAAGCTTTATTTTGAAATAAACTTTAGCTCTGTCTCTTCCTCAAATGAAAGGACAAAGATAAACTTATTTTCCTTAACTTAGACCAAGAAAAAATGATACAATATCACAGAGGCAGGCTAGGAGTAAGATGTACCTTGTGAGACTTTGGTAACTCACAGGATACATCTGTGGGAGCTGCTCCTGCTCTTTGGTTGCAACAATTGATTCCCATGGGTAAATGGAGTATACAAAACATTGTTCAATTGTTCATATTTCAATAGAATTTTAATTATACAATGATAATGGAAAGCTTCTTACAAATCTTCTCACATTCTTAATTAAGTGTTAAAAAAAAAAGAAAAACCCCACTGCTTTCTTCAGATTTTCTTTTTACTCTAGTTGTTGAATTGGTCTAGGAGTCCATAATAAAAATCCTCAMATTAGAACAGTTAGACTCATTTGAACATTTGTTAAACCAAAGACAGTTGGAGCCACTTCACCTTTTTTTTTTCTGGTTTGTTTTTTTTTTTTTTGTTTTTGTTTTGTAAAGACAGAATCCTCCTTTTTATGCTCTAACCCTAGGTTAAGTATTGACTGGTTGTTATTTATAGTTAACATTGGTTTTGTCTTTCAGCTTCCCCAGAGAATAGGGAAGATGCTATCATTATGGAGCAGAAGAACATTTGTTGTACAGTACAGATTCAGCTCACCATGTCCAGCAGTTCCTTGAGTTGTTCATCACTCCCCATATTTGCAGATGAAAATACCACCTGTAAGTCCCTCCATCCCTCCTTGTGTTCGTTTGGCACTAGCTCGGAGCGCATTTTGGCCAGGCAGCTTGCTGTAAACATGGCTTACAGATTTGGGGAGTGTGCTGTATATTTGCAACTTGGATCCACATGTGCTGTATATATGCGTATATCCAAGCTATGT
This sequence comes from Eudromia elegans, assembly GCA_003342815.1. NCBI lineage: Eukaryota > Metazoa > Chordata > Aves > Tinamiformes > Tinamidae > Eudromia > Eudromia elegans. The sequence continues at coordinate 1,112,245 of PTEX01000239.1, read as the reverse complement.
ATATCCAAGTCCAGAGAGTACATGCTGAGTCCTGGCCTGGACACAGGTATAACTTGCAGTGTATGTTCCCCCCAGCATCCTATAGAGTACAAGGACACTGAGAGAAGGGGCAATGAAGACGTTTAGTGGGTATGCGCCAAGGTGGGTGTTTAAACAATTCCATTTACAAGTAAATGATAAATGAAGCTTTTCCTCCAGACTAAGAGATCATTTGTCATATGCATTTAATACACAGATTTGTTTGTTGGTTTAAATGCCTACAAATTTTCTTCAGTTACAGTCAAAAAGGGATGGTCTTTGCTTAAAACAAGTGCACTGTCTGGCCTCTTCTGTGGAGAAACCTTGGTGTGGATGTATAGCACTTCAGTTTATTGCTGTTATTTATTTTTTGCTAATTTTTGCATGCATACTGGATAATTCTACTACTTGTCTTCCAAATTAGAGTACTAGTAGAGTATTTCTTTCTARCTATTTATATGTTTAAATTCTTTTTATTTAAGGCTTAGAAAAACTGATGAAACCTGATTTCTTCAGTGGCCTTTGAACATATCAGGAAGGATATATTACCTAGCTGGATGTGCTGACTTTATCAGATTCCACTTTCTGGCATGTGCACTATCCAGACAACATCCTGAACAATGCCACCCTGAAGAGTGTTTTAGCAGTCTTTCTTTTTCCCTGATTGCATCTCTTGTTTTACTAAAACACAGGCTTCCAACACGATCACTAGAAGTCTTCTAGAGAGTTTCTTGACCTTCTTCTTGTTTTCAGGAGACAAGATTTTGCATCTCTTGTTTTTGATCACTTTGAATAAGAGATTGATTGAAAGGAGTCTATTGTGGAGTCAAGAATCAGCCCTGAATGCAAATAGTGTCTTTATTTTTTTATAAGTATCTACATTAAGTCTGGAGACTATTCTGTACTCTCATTTATCTGTTCCTTTTCCTATCCTATCAGCATTTGTGAGGTACATTTGCAGAAGTATCAAGCTCAGCTCTTCCTAGCTGGTGTTTATGAAGCAGGCTCCTCTCTTAGCACATTTGCTTGATTCACTTGGATTCTTTATTTTCTTCTACCCTACAGATTCTGCTTCACCTTCCATCAGCAGACAAGGAACCTCTGGCATCACTGCCACATTTATGGTTCTTGTCATCTGTGCTGTAGCAGTAGGAGCGTTTTGTGTTCTGAAAAAAAGAAAACATACAGGTACAGTTTGACAAAAGGCATATTCCCARTGGTTAACTCGGCTTGGAAGCAACACTTCTAGTGAAAAGGGGAGCATACACAGTTTTCTTTCTGGAGCTCATTTCCATTAAATTATTTTTTGCAGTTGCTAGATGATGTTGGTATGTGAAGGTCAGGCTGGGCTAACAGCTGGTTTGAACTCTATCTCTCTCTGGCATCATGGCACAGGGCCTAGTCATCTGGCTTTGTGAGTGAAGAATTAAAAAAMAAAATAGAAAAGATGTATAGAATAAAATTCCTCCTTGCTAAAATAACACAGCCAAGTGGTTGCACCTCTCAGCCTTTCCTCAATGCCACCTACTTCCTTAGATTATCAGATGGCAACACTGCATCTCAGTAAATAGTACATATGCTATGGCAAACATTGGAAAAGAGGTGTGCTGAGTGACATACCACATCCAGGGTGATGTGTATTCTGCTGGAACAGGCTCTATGGAGYAAATGGGGCATGTGTGGATAATGTGTTTTGGAAATATAGTCCTATATATTTGTTTAGATTCTTCTAAATAAATCTTTAGCAATGCTAATATTTTCTTGGTATTTTCTTGGTATTTAGGACTTGCCATCATGCATAGTCAGATTTTTACAGGTAAAAGAAGATTTCAATATCTGACTTAGAATCATAGAATCATAGAATGGCTAGAGTTGGAAGGGACCTATAGAGGTCATCTAGTCCAACCCCCTGCACACGCAGGGTCTCCTAGAGCATGTGGCACAGGGTGATGTCCAGGCAGGTTTTGAAGATCTCCAGAGAAGGAGACTCCACCACCTCTCTGGGCAGCCTGTTCCAGTGCTCTGTCACACTTACTGTTAAGAAGTTACAGTTACAGTGAATGATGAAATTGCATTACTATGGTGGCATGAGGTTGTTAAATGAATGACTAAGAGCATTTACTAAGACCATGTTTTGTGATGGATGTTCATTTCCTCACTGCAACAAGGCTTTGTTAATATATTTTAATCTCTTAGCTCTAGTCCTATGTCCTTACATGACTCTACAGTTGTTCTTATGYTCATGTACTCATCATTCCTCCAGAAAACCCTAGACCTGGAGCTGCAATTTCCTTCCGTATATCCTGCAGAAAGATTTTGGCTTTCTGTCTTAAAATAAATTCTAAGCGGGATAGAGGAATTCTTCTGTGAAGGTGCTTATTTCTGTCTGGTTCTTATAAAGAAAGCCAAAGATTATGTCCTGAGACTTTTCARTATCCACAGTTAATGACACATAGCCATTTGTGAAAAATTATTTGCACACATGCTTGCAAAAAAAGAACAGTGCAGACAACAAAACTGTAGTCTCAGAGCAATTGTACTATTGAGATGTAGTATTGTCTTGCAACAGTTTGGATAGCCATGAGTTTTGGTGAAAGAGCTAAAAATTTACAGTGATTTTGCTGTGGTTTTGCCCTGAGATGTAACAGCCAGTAATGTTCTCAGACCTGACCTGCAAGTCTTCTAATAKAAGACTTACAGACCACAGGAAACTGAGGGAGAGTTTCAGCAGAGACACTGGGAAATTTCTGGGTCTAGGAGACTGAAAGTCTTTCAGCTTGGTCCAGCAGCACATGGACAGTGCTGCAGGTCTGAGGACTTCACTCTCCAGATCTCCAAGCCTACATGCAAATTCTTACTGAAATCAGGCTGTGCTGTGGTAGCTAGATATTTCTTCAATAACAAGATATTTCCTTCTATTTTGCAGGTCGTGCAGCAGTTCCTGAAGTGGAAAACACCAATACCATTTAAAAGCCATCTGTAAGCAAGGATAAAAAACAAACCTTTATACCAGGAGCATAGTCTTATCGATGAAGTACAGCCCTCAGCTAAAGACATAGACATTTATTTTATTCAAAATCTCATTGTAATTTTTCACAAATATACTTCTAGTGCTTCCATGCACTCAACGAGGACTGCGATTGAAGTCCTGCAGACCTTTGCAGACAATGTGAGAACTCTCAACATCTCCCGAGACTTCATTGAAGACTGCAGTCACTGTGAGCTGTGCACCTGGCTCAATAGCAGAGTTTTAAACCAGCTGAATCCCTTCAAAGATTTTTGTGGTTCAAATTATCAGTTCATCTGAAATTCTTCAGAACAACCTATCTATATTCAGGAAGGATGTGTTGAACCTTGAGGCACATGCTTTGTGCAGATCCTATATCATAATACAATCGCACTAGCATAGTCTTAATCTTTTACTTGCCAGATGGTCTTTATATTTCCACAAGAAGAAAGTTAGTACAGGTGACTAAGTTTAATTCTTGCAGAGTGCTTTGACTATTGAGTAAATATTTGCTACTAATGGCAGTTGCTCTGCACTTTGTCCTATGCATGGCACACAGGAGGATCATATCCAACTCCTGAGAAAATGGCATTAGATTATGGAGGCCATTAGGCCCTCCTGGACTGGACAGATGTGTGTTGTCAATCTTCCTGGCAATTTCAGATCATAAGGCTCAGAAATTTTGTGCTGTTCATTTTTAACAGTAACACAAACAAATAAGAAAGGTGGACAGGTTGATACATGTGCTCTCTATTCCAGAGTCAGAAAAGAACACAGTATTTCTATATCTGAAGACAGATTTGGGTATACTGCATGTGTACTCTAGCCAACAAATCCAGTTCAGAGATGATGATTTGATAGTTCAGAGGCAGTATGTGATCTTCAGAAGACTTCATTCATATTTGATTTGAAATAATCCTCAAAAGCTTTCGTTATTGATCAACTATCAAACTTTTGAGCAAGAATGAGCAGTACCACAATTGCAAAATCCGAACCATGAAATTGAGAATGAATATTTGCCAAATCGTTGTTGCGTGATTCACCTAGTCATAAAAYTCTGAGTGCAACTTAGATTCGGAAATCTAAAAAAATTGTGTGATATATTGAGATGCTCTTGAACTTTGTCACAATTAAATGTAAATTGAAAAGCTCATAATCAAAGATGGGCAAAAACAGACTAATTTTAGAAATATAGAAATCCCCTGTGCTTGAAGATGGCTATTTGGCACAGGAAACTGATATTCAGTCATTATTTTTCACCATGAGTTCTTTGCATTCTTGATGGTTTAAGATAATTTTGAATATTTGGAGTTGCTCCATTTTTCTTCAGAACAGGATTACTATTATCTTTCTGCAGAGTAGGAGTGTGCTCAAAAAAGAGGTGTTGAAGAGGTTGGTTTGTGCCAGTAGCCTCTGTCCTGAGCGACTAACATGGCTATTGCAATAGCCTGAGAAAGGAGTATGCAAGTCTGTCATATACTGCAAGTTTTTACCCCAATAGGTTGGAARGTCTTTCAAAGATAGAGAATTTATGTTGAATTTTGTTTTGTAATAGTGCCCTTCCTCCAGCATGCATTTTCTACTGTAACTACCATGAATTTCATTTTGCGTTTTTTTATGCTGTATGTCATCACTGTGGATGCTCTCAGGAAGCTCCAGGTGTACCCTGTGATACAGTCAAAACTGCATACTGTACTTCAGGAAGAGTAGTGTTGTGTATGTTTTTATTTCCATGTCTATAAAAATGCTATCTTAAATTTAAAAGCCATGGGAATTCTTTCACGTGAACTTTAAAAGGGAGCATTAATTGTGCATATACGTATGGATATCTGTTTATATATATGATTACACCATTTTTATTGAGATAAACATGATTTTGCATTTCTTGATAAGGGACAAAGTGTTAGAGCTCATATTGTACTAAGTCGAGGGATTCAGAATTAATGAATGAAGAGAGGAGAAATTAATTCTGAACATCTATTGGGGCAAAAGAGCAGCTCATGTCTCAGGAACAAACATTATGGACACCCGTGCCCCAGTCACGGTAGCTCAAATAAATCAGTACCTATTTGGCAAGGTATCTTGTATGACTCACACAGGCACACTTGTCCTAAAGTCTGTTATATCTTTTTACTAATGATCATGTAGATTCAGTTGCTCCTTTGGCATTATTAACAACTGTTTCAATTTGCTGCTTCTCCTGATCTGTGTTCTGCAGGTGAAAACGATTCACCTCACATCTCAGGAAAAACAAATGTCATAAATAGTTTTAAAGATCTACACTATTGGCACCTAATGATCAAATTGTATTGTTTTATATTATTTTTATTAATAAATATATGCAGTCAATTATTTACTTATGAAATGAAATACATAGCTTGATCCATTAAATGACAAATGATCAAAATTCATTTCTTTGATTTTTCAATAATTAAAAACACGAATAAAATATGTCTCCTGGCATTGCCTTTTGTACTTAATGGTGAGCCTTTGCAGGTCTAGTTCAAAGTTAATTTCACAAGCCGGCTGAATTAAGAACTCTTTTCAGTTTTTTTCTTGTAAGCTGTCAAGTGAGCAAGAAACTCTTTGGGAACACCTACCCTTCCCTCTACATTCACACCCTGAGCTGCTGAAGGAAGAGCTGTTCATTTTATCAAGARACTAGGATGTGAACCCCATCTAAGACTCCCTTTGCTGGTGGTGCGTAGTTCTCGTGCTACTGCAGGCACTACAAATCAAGCTATTGAGTGTGAAGATGTTGGGCATGCTGAAGGATACATCCCAGGCTGTTGCTTGGAAAATATGCAGGTTGTCATTGCCAAAATGCAATTTTCTGAACAATATTGAATGATAATTTAAGATTTGTCTGAAGCAAGGTATTCCCTCTCCTGCCACCCCAAACCCCAGAATTTAGTCATAGTAGCCATTATTGCACATCAGAAGGAGATAACTCCTTTTCTGGATTCTTTAAGATGTCCCATAGAAGTTGTTAGCTGACTTGGACACTTGGCGGTGCAGCTTTGCATCTACCTTTCCTCATATGACCAGGGCTGGTATTATGAAACTGTCAGTGTTTGAAGTGTGAAGTCAAAGATAAAATACGAGAGTGTTCTTTCCCCTCCTTCACATCCGTTGTGATAGTAAGACAAGAGAAGCGAGTTGCTAAGAAGAAGCTCATGTGTTTCAGCAGAGCAGCTCTGGTAGCTGGAAGAAACCAGGCCAGCTGTTGGCAGTGAAGCCCTTTTTCAAGTCTTTAATCTATCAGTGAGTTAACAGAGAAGAAGAGCTAAAAGGATCTTTGAAAATGTTCTGGTCATCACCTCTCCCAACTACAGGTCTTCTTTTTCTACTTCTCCCATGCTTCCCATGCCTCAGCGGTATGTACAGCACTATTCTCTTCTTCAGATTTTTTTGTTTGTTTGTTTATTTCTTTATTCATGGTCTCAAAAAGGCTCACAGCAAAATCACTGCTAAAAAACAACAAAAAAAACCTGCAGATAGAGCTGTGGAAAAACACGCTTGGAAACTCTAGATTTTAATTCTTAGAAAGGAAATGTGGACATTTTCTGTGCTCAGAAGCATTCCTACCTGTTCAGAAATTATTCCAGATAGAAACAGTAAGGGCTGCTTTCCGAGCAATTCTACACGAATCATATTTGTATTGTTAAGCCTGACATAGGTAAGCCACTATTAGAAAAAAATGAATGTTAGTATTTACAAGGGACATGATCACTGAAGGCGTAAAAAAAATCTTACTATAAATATCTATGTCATAGCTATTGATAGAGGACAAGCCTGGGACTTGTTTGGGGAAAGCAGTGTGGTTCTGAGGAGCACAGTCTGAGGAAAAACATATCTTCAAACAGTCAGTTACCCCCTTTTTTCTCCTTTGACTTCAAATCTCTGTTTCATGTAGATAACAATGACTCAAAATTTCAACAAACACTTTCTTCAAATCAAAATGCCTAAGAAGCAGATGCCAGGAAAACCACTGACAATATTTATTGCTAATATTTTTACCAATATTTAGTTAGCAGTTGTGTAGGAATCATTACTGATTTCTGCAAATGTAACCTCACTCTTGAATATTTATCCTGATATTTTCTTTTAGGGGGTGGGGTGCAGGCATGGGGCAGAAACAACAGAACAGCTGGATGCTATTCACAGCCTGCTTGCTGTTATCTAGTTGGGTTCTCAGTTTGATCAGCTAAATGTGGGTCAACCAGGCATTTGAGGCTGTTGGGACTGAATTCCCTGAATTTTCCTTGTTTGCTTGTTAAGGCTGAGTGTGCTGTCCTTCCCCAGCCACCACCACCTTCTTGTTCATCTGCTCCTTTGGGAGGCAATGGCTGATCACTCTGTGGTCATTTTAGATCGCTCTCTAATGATATAGGAGGAATATCCTCATGGCTGGTCAAGCTGACCTGATCTGCTGTTTGTCAGTTCCCATGACTGGTATTTCTGTGTCAGCCCTCTGCGTTTGTACCCCTGTTAAAATAGCCTAGTAAGTAAGGATGTGGGGATCATCCATCTGCTTTGTCAACACTGAATTATTCAAGTCTTTCTATACTTTTTTTTTTCTCATTATATATTTTTATACCTTTGTGTTTTAATATGGGGGGAATGTTTATACCTTCTGCAACTCACTTCCTAACGGACTACATTTTCCAGTTTCTTACTAAAGAAATTATGGKTTTTTTTTCCCAAATCTGTAATTTTCTTCCTTTTTCTGTCATTTGTGATCACTTTGAACTGTAGATTGAGACCCTCATGTAGTTCCCATTATTGGACTCAGTTCAATAAAGATTTTATTTTGAAAACTTGTGGGATCGTTCTGTGAAAATACAGAACAGGCTAAATGTTTTAGTTGATTGCTAGAAACCTCTACTTTTTTTTTCATGGTCTTTCTAAGCTCTGGAGAGATGTCGAGTTGCACAGGTCAGTGCAAATTACTCAAGGATAACCTGAGTGCAGAAGCACTCAGGATAGCCAAGAAACTCTATATACAAGATAGCAGGACTAAGTTTCAGGCTTACAGGGCTATTCTCCTGACTGAGAAGTAGCTGTTTTTGCAAACTTCTTTGATATTTGTAGATCAAGAGAAACTCTGATCCTCAATATGATTACATTTGCATTTTTTATTTTTAGGTGAAGAAAATGAACTTCTTGAACATTCACCAGACTTTATCAATGCTTGGGAAGGAGATTCTATCAGCATAACTTGCTCTATGAAAAACTCAGAAAGTGAAGAGGGGATGTATTTGAGGACTAGTATACAGAAAACCAATGTGGTATATCTTTCCAGGCAGAATACTTCATTTATCCCTCCTGCTTTAGTTGATCGCATCTACTTTTCAAATGAAGGAAATAAAATGAGAGTAACTTTTAAAAACATACTGCAAAATGATTCCAATATCTACCTTTGCACCAATATAATTAAAGAAGGCAATTACGTAATGCTGGATGGGAAGAGAACCATGGTAGTGGTGAGAGGTAATGAACTTCCATTTTTTAATATCATGAATGAATAAATACAGATATATATTTTAAAGCAAAAATAGATGAAAACACAGTAGGAGAGAGAGTCTTACAGAACTTTGCATGTGTCTGTTCTGATGATGTATTAATTTGAAAGAAAGTGTGGACTTGTTCCCTGAGTAAATGAAGAAACCAATTTAAGTGGAAGTGTACAAAGAAAACTACTAGAATTCATGACTAATATGATTCTAGTTGCAGATTTCACATGAGTCACAGATTTTAATAAGTCTGCAAACTGCAAGAACCCGCAGATACATGTTTTCACAAGAATCAGACAAAATTTTATAAATAACAACCGAAGCAATAAGCCTTTTTTAGTGGCAAGTTTTTAAATCTCTCTTGTTTTACTATTCCATCCTGAATGAGAGATTGAAAGCACTTGAGAAGCTAAGTGCCTAGGCAGTATTTGTGAATTAGGCATCAGTGGATGCAGATGATTTTATTTGATTGTTTAAGCAGTTTAGTGTTTATTTTAGTATTTTATAACAATGTTTAGTATTTTTCTTTTTTCTTCTTTTAAACAAACACTTGAAGAATGAACCACCCCAAAAAGAATTCTCGAAAGAGAAGAATTTTTCTGTATTGATTCCCTTCCCTTTCCTTCCATTCCCTTCCCTTTCTCTTTTTTAAATGACTACATTTTCTTCCTTTCCTGTCCCAAAGGCATGCACAAACTAATTCACTGCCGGATTATGGTCTTCTACATCTAAGACGACTGTGATAATTCGCTCCCTTAGGCTTCTCTTTTTCAAACTTTTTGACTCTTTTCTCAAACTCTTATCATCCTTCTTGCTTTTCTGGGAATTTGTTGCAGTTTGCCCACTCCTTCTGAAAATGTGTTAGCCAAATGAGACTCAATCATCTCAATGAAGATTGTTTGCCATGATTAGAAGCRTCCTTTCTCATGCTGCAGAGAACTCGCTCCTGCTGTTCCTCTTGTATGGCACAAAATGAGATTTTCCTGTTTTGCCTCACTGAGTGAGGGGAAAGTCCTCTACTTTAGATTCAGAAGATTCAGCAGGCATTGTCTTACAGTCTTCAAACTTTCCTTTTCCTGTTTCTTTAGGTTTATTTAAGTCTCCTTTATTATTTTTGGGCATGTGATTTCTTTCTTTGAAGCTAGAATTTCACAGCCATTTTTACTAATTTTCATCTTGTTGATCTCAGAATGTTTCTCCCTATTATTTTTTAAATTATCAACTATCTGCATTTGATTCAGATCCTCTTACRTGAAACACTTGCAAACTTCCAAGAATTATGTTTTGTACAAAGGTGACAAATCCTGTCTTAATTCTCTCAACTGCGTGTTAGTGATAATGTCAAATAAAACAGGGCATGCTTTCAGAGGACCTTAGTGACATGTCTTGCTATGTGGCTGGATAGCAAGTCATACAGCTTTGTCCCTGATCTTCCTTCAGTTCCTCCTGCATTGGCCTGGCTACACTGCTTCAAACGTAACTATGATACTCTGATAGCATCTTGTAGCCCCTCCAGTAATAACTACCCTCTCATGAGTTGAAAGTTCCTGATTTAATACATATTTTCCTGTTTTACTCATGATAAAATGAACTGCAGCTACTGTGGGTACGTGAATACGACACATTGTTGCTATACTCATTTTGTCTATTCTTTAACCACAGTTAATCATCTACATGTTTACCGTTTCTGAATATTTGCAAATATTTACATTTGTCTGCATGCCCTGAACTTCCCTTGTTCTACTTAGTAAATCTGCATGTACTTCTCCAGGCTTCTCTGCCCTCCTCCTTTGCTTTGGAAAGTAATTGTTGATGTCTCTTCGGTTGCTTCAGCTTCTTTACGCTCAGGAAAATATCCTCAGACTTAAATTGACCTCCTCTATCTGAATTTTGGTGGAGTGATATATGGGAATTGATGTATGCATTCCCTTGTTAAAATGCACTGTTATGTATCTGGTAATCATTAATCTGTCTTGATTTTAGCTAAAGATAATGGAGTTGTTGAACAGTCACCGCTTTCACTCAGTGTTTGGCAAGGCGAGTCTATCAACATTAATTGTTCACTGAAAAGCTCACATGAAGAAGAAGGGATCTTCTTGCTCAAGACTCACATGAAACCTGAAATAGTGATGTATGTTTCAAGGCAGAATGTTTCAACAATCTCTACTGCCTTTGCAAATCGCTTAGAGTATTCAAAGCAAGAGAAGACGTTAGTGATAATTCTGCACAACCTGCAAAAAAATGACAGTGACATATACCTGTGTGTAGGAGTGTTGAAAAATTCCATTGCCCTCTCACTGAATGGAAGCGGCACCATGCTGCTGGTTAAAGGTACTGTGCTCTTCCTTGTATAATCGAAGATAACTGTAGGCTTGCTATAAATGAAAAGCTTGCAGAAAAGAAAGCTTGCAGAACGTTGATCAGGTAGAGCCCTAATCCATGGGAAGGCTTTTCCCAATATTTGAGAAAGTCTGGAGAGAGTGTTCAGGCTCCTCTGTGCTCAGTTGTTAGGACATAGAATCACAGAATCATGGAATCTTTAGGGTTGGAAGGGACCTCTAGAGATCATCTAATCCAGTCTCCCTGCTCTAGCAGGGACACCTAGAGCACGTGTCACAGGGTGGCATCCAGGCGGGTTTTGAAAATCTCCACAGAAGGAGACTCCACAGCCTCTATGGGCAGCCTGTTCCAATCGTGCACTTATGTACATGTTACTAAAAGCCCCAGGTTGCAAACATTTAGGAAACATCCCAACATTGGTGTGTGAATGACTGAGGAGCAACACATAATGAGAACATAAATTTCTATGTCCCTTATTACTGGAGTAGAAAAACAAAAAGTTTCCATCCTCCAGCATCTTTAAAAAAAAAAAAAAAAAAAAAAAAGTGAACAACAAACACCATAGTGTGTTTGTGAATAATCAGTTTCAGGAAATGAATCAGTATTTTTGGCATCAGTTTTGTGAACACAATGTGATAAAAATGTCATCTAGAACCTATTAACATTAGCAAAGCTTTGTCTGTGTTTGAAAATAGATCATATTAAGGAGCATCCTCAGGTATTTATTTGAAGTACCAGAGATTAGAGCAGTGATGATCTCACACACACCTCACATGCAATAAGCGTACTAGTATACTTTCCTGAGACAGAGGGTTTTTGTTATTGTTGTTTTTCCTCCCTACAAGATAATATCTTAAACATTTGCTAAGACAAGGATAAAACCAGCAATTGTACTGATTCAGCATAACCTTGTGCAGTAGTGTTTCATGGTATCTTTGAGCAATCAAACTGATGCACATGTAAGACCTAAGAGCTGCAAAGCATTTATTTATGGTCTGCAAAAAGGACCGTGATCTCATTCACCAGATACTATGTTATTCAGATATGGATTAAGTGAGATTTTAGAGAATTCTAACCCTTCCCATTAGCACTGCTCTGTACAATGCATACACCTCAGGCCACAAGAGCCTACTACTTTTGCATGCACTACTTGTAGCCTTTCAAACACAGCTGTTATATGATTCCTACATAGTCCTGTCAGAGCACCCAGTATTGATACAGTACGGCTATAAAACATTTTGTGTCTCCGCCATGAGTATGTGGTCCTACCCCTGACCTGGTATTACCTTTGTGCAGTGTCCTGTACTGATCATGGCACTCACACTCACCTCCTGCCTTCCAAAGGGCAGTGAGAATAATGATGGGATGACAAATACCGATGTGTAGCATGCTGCTGGGATCTGATTTCCTGCTGACCAGGGCTCATTGCAGACATTTTTTGTATACAAAAAAATATAATTCTACCTTTCTTCATATTTATAATAATTATAATATAATGCTATAATAATATTCTAGATTATTATATAATATATAATAATAAAATATATTACTCTATATTATATTCTATAATAACAAATATATAATTCCACATGCAGAAGTGGAGCAGACAGGGTGCAGCCATAGTTCCTGGATCTTCTGTGGTCTTACCATTGTGGTAGTGATGCTGTTTTCTGCACTGATATGCTTTGTCCTCCACCGGGTCAATGTAAGTATGCAGTCTTCATGCCAGAGCAAACAGAATCTCTATTCTATAAACAGGAGCCTCTTCAATCATAGCCAAAAGGTATTGTTTGTAAATAGTGATCAATTTGAGAAAAAAAMCCCATGGCTTTCGCTTCCCCACATTGCTTCCCCTTCACCATGTGCCTCATATGAAAGGACACAGCTTTAACCCTAAGAATTTATGTGCCTCTAACTTTTAATAAGTGATGACATACTGTTTGTCTTTCAAACCTCAAGTGAGCTTTGCAGACAACAGCTCACCTGGTTCCTCTTCCTGTATGTATTTTCCTAAAGAGGCAATTTGCCACTCTGTTAAGATTCATTTTTTTCAATCAGGATGAAGCTGTTTATAGCCATCTTGTAATAGATGAGAGAGAATGCTTTGCAGGAAATTCAGAGACAACACAAAGTCTTGAAAGAGGTTTCTGTCTGATGGTAGCACTAGGGAAAAAGGTGACTAAGAGGTGGTTTTTTTTTTTTTCTTTTACTGTATATTTTGTGTCCATTTTCCTCAGAAAGTGCCCAGATATATTTGTCTTTCATAGATACTAATTTTCTATAAAAATCACTCTGATTCGCAACATAGAAGCCTGAACATTCATATACTATGCTATCACTACACTGTGAATTCAGTACTGCTGAAAAGAAATGGTATAACATTATTCTGCAAAGCCAAAGGTCCTTCTGGGTCTTGATCCCTTACATTTTTCAATAACAGACTATAGTTTAAGGTTAAGCATTATTTATGTTGGGGCTGCAGATACTTCCAACCCTTGAAGGAACTCCTATTGTTCCTTGAAGGAAGATATAAACGACAGGTGCAAATGTCAGTGATCAGGTCGTCAATTTCCCCCCTGATGTCTAAGACCTCTTTGGGAATTTTAAAAGTTTATTTCTACCTGCTATATTTGGAGTCCTAACGTGTAAATCAGCTTCTTGTTAAGAGTGTTTACGAGCTCAATTCCGAATTTCTGCTTGCTTTGTTTTGCAGATGAAAAAATATTTCCAGAAAAGAAAACCAAACGTGGTATATGAAGATATGTCATATAGTTCTAGACGGAGCACCTTGGTCAGAGCTAACACTTACAGCAGTAGCAATTAACCTCCTGCTAGCTGGAACCATACATGGATCAACAATTCCTTTCCTGGTCTCTAGAAAGCTGAGAGCTGAGAAGCAACTGAGAGCTGTCTTAGCAACCTGATGCAGTAGCTGAATTGAAAATGCTCTCATCACCTTTGTTTTTAAAAGAAGTATCTGTTTCGCTGCTAAAGCTGTTTCCTCTTCTTTTGGTGACTTGTGAGATACAGTTTCTTTTTTTTATGTACAGGAAATGTAGAGAAAGCTGGTATCTCGCAAGTGTGTTTTCAATGAAGTGCAGAACACAGTACTGTTGAACTGTAAATTAGGCTAGATGGAGGATATGAACTTATTTCTCTAATAAATAACCCCCAGGAAAGGTGAGATTGATGGAGAGGTATGGTGAAGAACCTTGGGAAGTATTCAGGAAGACCATGAGAGGTCTGTTTAATAAGATGCAGTGGATCTCCACATGAAGTGTGGTATTAAAGTGGTGGTATTGCAGTATTGTGGTATTGTGGTATTAAAGCAAAAGTATCTCTTTATAATAGAATTTAGACAGAGTTCTAGTTCCTAATTAATTCTAATTTGTGACAGTTCAGTATTACAGATGAAGTACTAGATACATTCATATTTAACTATTTGTAGTTCGTAAGGGTACCACAAAAGTATTTAACACGACTGCTCTTACCAGAGAACTTGACATGGTTGTTTGAAGTCTTGACCTAGTTGATCTGCAAAGTGATTAGATGTGGGGGCTTGAGACAAGATTGCTTTGCAGAAAAGCAGAAATATTTGTTACATATTGGTGGTGTCTCAAATTCAAGATGCCTTAAAGCTACACAACAGAATGCATTTCTCCAGTTCAGTAACTCTGTCTGGGGTCTGGCTTGAATTCTACCCTAGGCATGGAGGAGGCTGATCCAAAATCACTCTTAAATACAGAATTTATCAAATTCTCAAATATCTCACATAAACTGAGAAAAAAAMCCCACATTTTTTTTTTATTTGATAATGGCTTAGAACAGTTTGTTGGAAAGAGTTTCATTCTCCTCTAGCTAGAAGAAAGGCTACAGCTTCCTCCAGGAGTGGATGGTTTTCCAGAAGGGTCAGCTATGGGAACTCAACAGCTTACAATCTTGTAGTCCCAGAGAAGCCTAAAATTGGCTTGTTATAAGGTCCTACAGCAGGACTGACCAGCAGTTTGTGATTTCTGGGACTGGATTAAGAACTTGTCTTTACTGATGTTTGTTAAGTTTTGTTAAGCTTTGAGAGAGTGCAGGACGGGCTTGCAGCTTGTGAGAGAGTACAGCTGGACTTCATCCAGCCGCAGAGGAGGCAGGGTGTGCACAGTCAGCTCTGCTGAGGTTTTGTGATTCAAAAGCTTCTTGCAAATGCCCTGTAACTTGCTCCTGCGTAAGTCTTCCTCAATAGGCAATATTTTCATTTTAAAAATAATCTCTGATGAAAATACTTTATTAAAACTTCGCAATAAATCTTCTACAATCAAATTCCTTTCTTCCTTTCAACATTGTATGTACAAAGTCACTAGAACATGGAGTTACTGGGTTCTGCTACATCTAAAATTGAGAGATGGCACCTCATCATAATTGACTGTGTAACATCAGCCAATGCTGGGGACAAGAGGTTGTGCTGGCTCCCTACTCTGGGAGGGGATTTGCTCACTTTGCTTGCTGTACGTGGTCAATAAAGTATTTGGAAGAGCAGTTCTCTCGTTTGTGGCTTGTCTTGATGCCCTGTGTAATGGGCAAAGCCATTTTACTCCCCTTGTGCAGTTGCAGGCAGTGCAGCGCCCATGCCTTGCCACAGCAATGCGATGGAGGGGTTTTCACAGCCAAGAGGCAGATGTAGGGAAAGAGGCAACTGAGATGGAGTTTTGGGAATGCATTTCCTACAAATATTCACCTAGTCATCAGCTTGCACTCATGGTAATTTTGCAAACCAAAAATAGCTGCAAGCGGGTGTGGGTACGGCCCCAGGATCCCCTGTCCTCTCATAATGGCCCAGGCAATAAGCACCCCAGGGAATCCTATACTCATTATGATTGGAAAAGACCTTCAGGATCAAGTCCAACCATAAACCCCTCAGCACCATATCTGTAAAATTATGTCCCTAAGTGCCTCATCTACACATTTGTTGAACACTGCCAGGATTAGTGACTCCACCACTTCCCTGGGCAGCCTTTTCTCATGCTTTCCTACTTTTTCCATGTAGAAATTTTTCCTAGTATCTAACCTGAACCTCCCCCAGGTGCAACTTGGGGCCATTTCTTCTTGTTCTAATGATAGATACTCAGGAGAAGTGATCAATCCCCAGCTCACTACAACCTCCTTTCAGATAGGTCTACGGATGCTCAGGAGGTCCCGTGTCCTCCCTCAATTCATCCTCCCATGGAGTCCTACATCCCTTTGCCATGACTCAGGGGTGTACAGTCCCAGCAGCGACCCGTGTCCCTTTGCCACGGCGCAAGCGAATGTGGCCCTAGCAGGATCCAGTGTGTCCCCCTAGCCGTGACTCCAGTCCCAGCCCTGCAGAAAGTCTTGTTGCCATGGAAACTGGCAGCCCTCAGCCTGGCCTGCCACCTGTAGCCAGCATGGTGCTCGCAGGGCCAGGCCCCTGGGATCCCTGGGCCGAGTTCTTGGGCCTTTACCACAGGAGCTGTCTGCCATTTGCTTAGGACCCCGCTATGTCTCTTGGGCTGGGGTAAACTACACTACCAGCTGGATGGTATCAAACCTAGAGCAGCCATTGGAGCTTTTGTCACGTGCTTTCTAAATAACCACGAAAAAGCAAGGTGTTGCAGTCCCTGCTTGCAGACGCCTCTGCCATTCACAGAGGACAAAGTTGTGGGGCACCATGACAACATGGGCTCCCCCACCTGGCACCCACCTTGTGTGGCAACCAACATGCAGGCACCCAGACAGGACTGCAACAAGGGGGTGACTTCAACTCAAGGATGGATGTTGATAGGGCCAAAGAAGATGTTCTAGAAAATCTGACACTGAGCTAAAGAACTACAGTGTGTGTTTTAAATCACTTTTTTTTTTTTTGTCCCAAGTTTTCTTAGAGAGTTGCTAAGTGATTTAGGATCCTTTCTGTCATAGAAAGCCATGCTAGCTGAATTCCTGAGGACATCTCTGGGTCTTCTCCTTGCAGCCTCTCCTACGTGCCAGTTCTCCTGTGTTCATAATGGCATTTAACAGGTGCTGCTGAAGGTCATCTGATGGACATGAATGGTAAGGCTACAGTTCTCGGGATGTCCTATTCATATTTGAGTACTGAATGATCTGTGCTTGGCCCTGTAATACACCATGGATTCTACTCCTGTGTGCAGTGGCTGGATTACCCAGCTACTTGCTCATCCCCATGTTTGAGGATTTGGATRCTATTGGAAGGGCAGCCTCCCCCCCGCAAAAATGACATTGCACTACACCACGGGGTGTTTTTGAGGTTATCTTTGCTTTATGCAACTAAAGTATTCATCTTTGAAAGAAAAAAAAAGTGTGTTTAGTACCATAGGGCTATACTCCCAGAGAGCAAGAGGTTGAAGACGAGCAGACTTGCAGGTAACATCAGCTTTCTGTTACAGGGCTGCTTGCAAGCATGACCACAACTTCGAAAAAAACAAGCCGTGAAAGGAAGCAGTAGTGGAGGTTTCTCTGCTTTTAAAAACATGCAAAGCTTAGGTGAAGAAGATGACATTTGATGAACTATCTCTGAGTTGTGTCTGTGTGGAAGGGCAGAATGCCAAAACCAAAGATGTTAACATGAACAGCGGTAAACAATCTGCTCAAAGATAACTGTCAAGGACATAAGTTCAACTCATATCTGCTAAGGTTTCAGCAGAGAATTTCAGCAGCAGTGTCAGGATCAGGCACGGGTTTAGATACTGGGATGTTCAAAGCGGGGGTCTTTGGTCTCAGAACTTCCCTGGAAGGTAGACAAACAGCTTTTCTTCTCCAAAGTTGAGGCCAGAGTTACTTTGRGGTTATACATCTGCTTTTGCTGTTTGACTATCTCTTCTCCTTGAACTGGGAAGGGATATGGTTATCCATGTAAGTGTAGTAAAGAACTCTAAGAGGGAGCCAGTACCCTCAGCAGCATGAGTAGTATCAGGATATCAGTGAAAGCATCTTAACCATCACAAGGGCTAAATGGCTGAAACTGCACCTGGCAGCAAAGAAGGTGTGGATAGGGGAGCAGAAACTGTGGCTCTGGTGTTGCAGTTTGCTGAGCAGGGAGAGAGGAAGCTGAGGGAGCTGAGCAAGTACAATACATGAGACACAGAGAACATATGAGAGTGTAGTAACAGCAGCCTGTTCTTATACAAAGTGTGAAAGCATACTTGGGGATACTTGTCCAAATAATGTTTTATCAGTGGGAGTAATCATTTCATTCACAAATGAAAGAATTTATTACTCTGCTCTGCTAGAACAAAAAGAAAAAAAGAAAATTCTTTATCAACACGTACTGTCTTGTTACTCTTTCGATCTTCTTGAGAAACCACAAAGGCTAGATTACCGCTCAGGAAGTGCGGATGCAGCATATTATCTTTGAACAGAGACATAACTGATGGCCAGCTTGTGGGCAAGTGACATTTACAAGTATACAGCTATTTTCTAGTTAGGTTTTGAGCGTGGACAGATTTTATATCAAAATATTCTTAGCTTCTGTGAAAGAGACTTAAAGGCTTTGTGAGTTTCTCTGTTGCTCTGAGTCACATACACTGTAAGGGTTATAATGCAATTTCTTGTAGAGGATCTTCTGAACAAGGTGATACATAGTGAGTAAATTCTACCAGCTTTTTGACTCCAAACTCTATCAACAAAGAAAATCAGTTCAAGTTTTCAAAAAAGTCATTGACAAGAAGCCGTGCATATACGTGTTTACATGGCAAAGGAGAGGAAACTACAATTCTTAAATCCTATCAAGGCTAAAGGTACAAATAGAGGCCTTCCTCAGATAGCCGTATGATCCTTTGCTGCAGAGGCCTGACACAGAGACCATTTTAGAAATTAAGGTATTTCCTGCTGAAATAGAAAGTTATATTTCTGTCTTAGCTGAAACAAGAAATAGTAGAGAGTTTCTAGGAGATTTTCAGCTCTGAGCACTTCAGAAAGACAGTCCACATCAAATCTTTAGCACTTTTAGACTTGTTCAGAACCAGGCAAACCAAGAGGGATCTATTCTTGAAAGCAGTATTTTAAAGAGCTTTCTTATTTTTCTTGTCCTCATGGGTCTCTTGCTGATAAACCTCATCATTATGATCATATTAAGTTACCAAACAGTAACAATAAAAAAATGATAAATAGAACCTAATACAAGCAGAATCATAGAATCATTATGGTTGGAAAAGACCTTCAAGGGTAAGCCCTTCACTGCCACACCTGCTAAATCATGTCTCTAAGTGTCTCACCTATACATTTCTTGAATGCTGCCCTATTGGTAGTTCCTCTGGAGAAGTGATTGACCCTCAGCTCACTACAACCTCCTTTCAAGTAGTTGTAGTGTGCGATAAGGTCTCCCCTGAGACTTCTCTTCTGCAGACTAAATAACCTCATCTCCCTTAGCCATTCCTTGTCAGGTCTGTGCTCTGGCCCCTTCACCAGCTTTGTGGCCCTTCTTGGACACACTCCAGTGCCTCAATATCTTTCTTATAGCAAGGGACCCAAAACTGAACACAGTATTTGAAGTGCAGCCTCACCAGCACCAAATACAGGGAGATGATCACTTTCCTAGTCCTGCAGGTTACACTACTCCTGATGCAAGGAATTCCTGATATCTTGGCCTTCTTGGGCACTGGGGCACACTGCTGGCTCCTGCTCAGCTGGCTGTTGACCAGCACCCTCAGATGCTTTTTGGCCATGCAGTTCTCCAGCCACTCTGCCCCAAGCCTGTAGCGTTACATGAGATTGTTGTGACTGAAGTGCAGGACTTGGCACCTGGCCTTGTTTAACCTCATGTGGTTGGCCTCAGCCCATCAATCCAGCCTGATGGAGCCCTGTGTAGAAGCTTCCTACCCTCAACCAGATCAAGTCTTCCTCCCAGCTTGGTGTCATCTGAAAATTTGCTGAGGGTGCGCACAATTCCCTCATCCAGGTCACAGAATCATAAAATCATTATGGTTGGAAAAAACTTTCATGATCAAGTCCAACTGTAAACTCTTCAACAACATACCATAATAAAGATATTAAAGAGGAAATATAAAGAGTATATTACAGTAATTATATTCATTAATTGCATGCCTTCTTCAGCTAAGAGTCTTTGTGGTAAAGATGCAGATGTTTGGGAGTGACAGAGATGCCTGAAGTATTATGTTTCTATCTGATGCTCAGCACTGCCACAGAGTGGACTGCCCAGAGGTCTGGCCTATCTCTCCTGCAGAGAGATGGAATTATCATAATGCTTACACTCATTCTGCTCAAAGCACTGTGCATTCTATAGTTAACTGAATCTTCAGACTTTCCTATTTTAAAGAACAGAGACTGAAGTACTAGAGAGTTGGACWTAGATTGGCAGTAGATCCAACTGGACTAAGACTAGAAAGTCAGAGGCTGAGTCAGATAGTAAATCAGTTTTCATTCAGCATATCATGCAAACCTACCAACATAAACAGGTCATATTTCTATTGTTTGCCTGTGGAATGATGTAGTGTAGGATAATGTGGTAAACAAACTTTTTCATTTGTGAGCTGACATCACCTTAATTGCTTCACATTTAAGAGTCTTATTTTTTAAATTTTGAGCTAAAGTTGATAACTACCTCCTAGTACAATGAGCTAGGACAAAACACCCTTGGATTTTACCCCAAATATGCTGGTTTTGTAACAATGCTTCTTGCTTGTGCCACTGGCACATTATGAGTGACTGGTCTCTATGTGTGGTGAATATTTAGTATAAATTTTTTTCTAGAGTGAACTTACTCTGTCAGTCACAGTTGATATGATCTTTCTTTCTTTCTTTTTTTTTTTTGTCGTCTTCTGGTGTGGTTTATTTATCTGAAAATAGGATCTATGACATTGATAGCAGAGATTTGCTGTATGCTATTTATCGTCACTTACATATCCATTAATGAGTGGGAGAGCATTTCAGTTCACAGGTTATATCACTCCATTTAGGCATTTCTGCATAATATGTGTTCATCTCTCCTCTGCATTTTGGTAATTCAAATATTACCAGCTGTCTGCCAGTGGCAACCCTTATTCCCACCTGGGATTGTGTACTCTGTCCACAGTCAGGCTACTTCTGATACACTATCATGCTCACATCTTGGTGTAACAACTTGCAGTACACATTGGCATGCCAGTTAGCTTTGCTCAGATACTGGTACAGTCTTAACTACAGCAGTGTTGCCTTTCACAATGGAAGTTTTTGAAAAAAAACACCCGGGAATACCTTTCAGCCTGAGTCACATGAGGACCAACTTGTACTTCCCTTGCATCTGCTTAGTCAAAAAAATATMATCTCTGAAAAATCCTCATTGAAGTTGCCTTTTCAGTGGCTATTTTAAGGATGTTCATCTATGCACATGGCTTGGCTTGGGTGTACCTGAGAATGATTCAGCTGTAGGTTTCTCTGCAATCAGACCTTAACTTACTGCTGTAAATGTGTGCCTAATAATATATGAGATATTAATGTAAATGTCTATGAATTGTTCTATGAATGTTTGTTTCTAGCTGAATTTATTTTTTTCTTTCTTTTTTATTGGCTCTATAGCTTCATTGCAAAAACAGTAGGAAAGTACCTAGTTCAGTATACTTGGCTTAGGTGTAGGTATGCCTGAGAATGATTTAATCACAGGGTTTTTCTTTTTTTTTGCAATCAGACCTTGTCTCACTGCTGTAAATGTGTGCCTAATGCTAGATGTAAAAGTGATAGTAGATGAGATAGTAACATAAATGCCTATGAGTTGTTCTATAGGCTGTTAACTTTTGTTTCTAGTTGGATTATGGAATGGCTTATTCTCTAACACAGCAGAAGCTTTTGATGATGTGTGTGGTGGGAGGATTTGTAGAGTGGAACAAAATACCGTTAAAATGAGTTAACTTTTGCTTGAAGGAAAGATGAGGTAATGGTCAAGGATAATGGTCATCATGTGATTGTTTCACCTGGGCCAATATTTACTCTGCCAAAGCTTCTTTGGCTTGGCTTCTGAGCCAAACTTCTTCCACTTTCAAAATTTGGGTTTTTCCTTCTCAGCTCTACTATAGAAGCTCACTGAGCTCTTTATTGTGCAAGGCAGAGTATGCTATCAAATCTGTTGCTTCAAAACTGGAAGTTGAACAGGGTGTGCTTTGCCATTTTTCGTTGCCTTTGCTATTGACGCATGTGGGTTTTCTTTTTAATCTAAATATGTAGAAAAAGCCCTTTCTACTTGTTGCAAGTTGTGGCTTTTTTTTTTTTTTTTTTNAGGCTGGGCCACTGTGCATCTTTAAAAGCTGCAGCTTAATGTGCAAATGAGGTAATGGAAGTTACTGAGCAGTATGTGTATTGATTATGTAGGTCAAGTTACTAGCTCTTGAGTTGCTTGTATTGTAACTAAAATTATACTGAAGTCCAAGAGTTGCCCAAACTGGATTAATCTCATCATGCTGAGCAGACAAGCATGTTGTGCATGATGCTCACAAGCCAGGTAGCCAAGAGAAACAGAATGAGGGATGATAGGGTGAGGAAGAAACAGGTGCCTGTTCCCCCTAAAACTAAGGAAATTGCAAAGAGCGGAGCATAGTAGTAAATTACACATGTATTTTCTCAACACTGTTCCATCACTTTCTATGGATGTAGTTCAAGAACTGTTGGTTTTGCTGGGATTCTTGTTGCAGCGCTGAACTTTGTGTTTTTAACTTCACCAGTATAAGTATCTGCTGTGTGAAACTTCTTTCACTTTGGCTCATGTCATGGTTACTCTTTGCCCCCTACAAAAGTATGATTTCCTCACTGTCTCCTGTCCCAATGTCCACCTTTAGTTTTGCAAGTTTTTTCATTAATCTCAACTTCAACAAGATTAAATTGTAAATACTGATAGAAAATAGCTGCCTTCCTGTCGTCTTGAGGTAGACTCCCTTGCTATATTCCCCCAGAAGCTTTCAGTCTGACAAAATCAATCCTGTCCTGTATGCTAACTTGCCATGTTAAACAATTTGTGAAACATGAATGCAAATGGGCTGATGTAAAATGGATTTTTAAAGCTTAAATAATTTCATTGAAAAAAAAAAATCTGGAAACAGGGAAAAGTAGCTGCAACCCCTGAAATATGAGAGACAGATAGTGAGTAAAGGCTCATGTTGTCCTAAGTTATGTTTAGCAATGTGGGGGTGAGTAGAAGAAGGTGTACTTGCCTAYTGTCTCCAGGAAACCTAGCAGTGAGTCTCACTCTAAGCCTGCATCCTGCTTATCCTGAAAGTGCTCTCAGACAAATTAGCAAGAGAAAGAAATTACTTCATCGCTTTCTGAAGTTCCACTACGTTTTGGCATGCAGTACTTTGGTTCTCTGGGGCTCTCCTTTGACTAACAAAGGACTTAATTAGTCTCTAAGGTCATTTTAACCTTTTCAACTGTGCTTCAAGCCTGGAATAAAAAAGGTAAATAAATGCAGTAACTTAAATAGTTAGGCGCTGTGTTACAGAAGTCTTCCCTAAAGTTTCTGCTGGAAATGTTTACTCAAAAACAAGATTAGTTCATGAGAATCAGAAGTTGCATTTTTTATTTTGTTCTTTTCATCCCTGCTTTTGTTTGTTCATTTTCTATATGTATTCTGATTTGTTTTAAAAGGAAACAAGAACAACAAGCATCATCTCTGAGGTGCTTCAATTTGATCCATAAAAAGTTGTTAAAATTGTCTTCAACACTATGAAAAATCCTGCCTAGTGGGTGAAAAGGGAGAATGGGGGGTTGTTACTCAAAGTTTCTCTACAGCTGGAAGAAAAGGAAATACCAGAGGCTATTAGGAGGAAATCCAAACTTAATACTTTTTGGTTTCACTTTTTTCCTTTTTTTCCTTCTGCATTTGTGAAAGAACCCTTAAAAGATTTTAAATTGTAGATATTGTGTAAGAGTTGGCATCAATAGTTCACAATAGTTCATAGGAAAACCCTTGGCTGAATATCAATGCTTAATGTTGGAACAGTATAAAGGATTTTATTAATATCTGTTCACTTGCTTAGCTTGAGACACTACTTAGGAACATCCTCCTTAATGAGGAAGGATACTCAGACTTTTTTTTTAAATGCATCCTTTTAAAACAATTCAAGGTTATGTTAGGGAAGAGGCATCTTCGGGGATGTAGTATTAACGAGCTTGGACCAGAAAGATCACAGACTTGATTGATGGTTAGAACTGTAAGGACATCTGAGTGGTCATTTGGTCTGTACATACGCTATAAAACTACAACCAGGTGTACCTAGGTTTAGGCCATCCCAAGAGTTAAATGTTTCCCTGACCTGTTATATCATCCTACTGATGACATAATTCRTACAGTCTTTCAGAGTTTGATTTTTTTTTCTTGTAATTTGTTTGACTTCACATAGCTTTCTTTTAAAAGAACAATGAGATCACAAAAGTACATGAGTCCCTGATGTACCACCATCTGAGAAGAGACAAAGTGGAAAAAGTCATGTGTAGAGTTGGGGGCAACATGAAAAATTAGTTATGAGAAATTATTGCTATAAAACTTTGATTTAATAAGCAAATATTTCTGAAACAGTCCAACAAAAGTAGCAAAATGCATTGTGTTGAAGGGCTTGGTACACAGATAAGATGAGAGAATGGATGGATTTACCCACCAGTGAATATTAYGGTGAGAAGAAAGTGCTCCATGCTGGGTCGAGGAAACAGAAGTTGACAGCTGAGCTCTTGCACATCAATTGTAGTGTCTGAATTTCCAGAACTTTCTGCACATACATACACATGCGGGTGTGAATGCACACATTCCACATTCCAACATGAGCTGATTCCTATCAAATATTCATCAGAGGAAAATTTTCATCTGCACATTTTGCATTATTCAGGCTTAGAWGCATTTCAGTAACTTTCATGCTGCCTACAGGATTTAGATACTAGGGATAAAACAGAAGCTTCTTTAATTTCCTACATTTAGGACTTCTGCTTCTTTAAAATTCCTTTGAAGATTAGTCTTAATAATAGATCTTTAACTTGGGGCCTTTCTCCCAGGGGGAAAAAAAGTAAGGAGGGGGGGGACTTAGAACTGAAAACAGATGAGCGTACTCCAGAGAAATCTCTGCAGTTTGACCATCAACCATGTATGGATAATATAGTGAGCTGTATTTCTTTTCAGCATTTGCTTTACCCCAATAAGCCTGCATTTAACTACAATGAGTAACAGTTTTCTACTGCTTCCTCATATTCTCTCAAGAGTAAAATATGAGTGCTCTCCTTTGAGTAATTCTTTCTTATACATTGTAACAAAACAGAATACTGAGCTGGTTAAAAGCAAGTTTCAAGCTATTGGGTACTTTGGGTACATGCAAAATCTTGGTCTGGCACAGCATGTTATTTTTCAGAGAGAGTTAAGCAGTCTTCTGAAAGAGAGAAAGGAGGTAACCCTCCACCTGAAGTGTGCTATYCACTACCTTAAAATTTGACTTTGAGGTCAGACAGAGGGTCCCAGATTAGGTACAAAGACAACGGTGCTGTTTCTGTTGGCACATTATAAAGAAGCATGCAGAGTTCTTAAGAAGGAGATTACCTCATCTATCATGCTTGATAATATAAATAAGTGAGGATAACTGGCATGAAGGGAAACAGTAATAGCATCATTTGTAACTCAGATTTTGTTACGCCTCGTGTGTTCCTCTTTGGTGTGCAAAGGAGAAAATAAGCCTCTGATGTAGGCGAAACAGAGTCACTGGGTGAATGATGTATAAACTTATACAGGGCTTCATGTTTTTTAAAGGCTAAGTAAGACCACATTGTGTTAGAGTGCTACTCCTTGTTACCTAAATTACTGAATAAGAGAAACTGAGCTTTGGCTCTAAATAAAGCTAGAGAGGCTGGTTCCACAGGCCTGAGACAGGTTTGGCTGAGTGGAGATGATAGTGACTGTCCTTTTTCAGATTTTTTTTTTTTAACCAAAAGCTCACTATTCCTGTTTTTTAGAGGAAAAACATTCTTCTCTGATGGGAAGCAGATGGATAATTAGTTTGCTGTATTTTCAGAGATTACTTGCTATGATGAACCCTTCTGGAAAAAGGCAGGCAGACTTGCTTTGCAGATGCTTTGAGAAGCTCTTCGTTATTTCATTAGTTCTTAGTGGATTTTTTGAGTCTGCTGTGGTTTTGACGCACTGCTTTTACATTATCAAATCTTATTTCAATTTACCAAAAGAGTTAAAAAGTAACGAGCTATTCAAGTGTTTTAAATTGAGTAGTTAGAGCAGGTTGAATGTTTTGATTTGAGGAAACTGGAAACTTTTGAAGCAATGTTTATTGTAAACCACAAAAAGACAGCAACTTAGCAGACTAAACTACAAGTCTTGAAGATGAGCACCAGAGTTAAGAAACTGCTGAGCCTGAACAACTATCATTATTTTTTTCTCAAATTTTTTTTTTTCTCAAAATATACCTACCCAGTGCATGTATTTGTAGGTGGAGGAACTAATATTGTGGATTTATGTGTGTGTGTAATAAGAGTTTGTCTGGATGCCTTTCTCTGTTTTCTGCAACTGTCTATGAGGATAGCTACAGCAAGGAGGAAAAGTTAAATCCTCATGGTTGGAGGAAAACAACTGAGTTTTGAGCATACTTCTGAGTCTGCATTTGAGTCATGTTTAAGGACTGAGGAGCAGGTGCTTGCAACCACGATTAGGACAACTGATGCAGTGATCCAAGAGCTGTCAAAATTTACACAGTTCCTGCCATGAACAGCATTGTTTTTTTCTCTTGACCTATGCTAAACTGGGGATTACCACATGGGTGTATCTTGTGTCACAGGCTAATTGTCACAGTGGTTGGAAACAGTTTGACTTTGGATATTTTGTCATCTTTTCAAGGAAAAGGTGAGAAATGGCAAAGTTAAGCAAACATGATTAATCAGGCATTTAAAAATACTCTAGGCAGGGCTCGTGTTGCCTTTTGATGTTTACAGAGAAGGGTATGTCTGAGTTGGCCACTTAGARTGATTTTGTTTTGGTTTTTTGAATCTGCAGGAGGAGCTGATATCTCCTTGAGAAGAATACATATTATCCCTTGCTGGGGTCTCTTCCTGCCTAATGGAAGAATCGCAGAATGACAAAATCACTGAGGTTGAAAGAACCTTTAGAGATCATCTAGTCCAACTTCGTGCACAAGTAGAGTTCCAGAGCACATTGCACAGGATAACATCCAGGCAGGTTTTGAGAATCTCCAGAGAAGGAGACTCCACAACTCTAGGCAGCCTTTTCCAGTACTCTGTTACCCTCACAGTTGAGAAGATTTTCCTCAAACTCCAGCTAGCTGAATTCAAGTAAAAAGAAACTTCCTGTTTTTCAGTTTGTGGCCATTGCCTCTTGTCCTATCTGCGGGCACCATTGAAAACAATCTGAGCTTATCCTCTTGACACCCTCCCTTAAGATATTTGTACACACTGCTAATATCTGTCAGACCTTTCTACTCTAGGTCTACTCTTCCCAATGCTCCCCAGGATACTATTTGCCGTCTTGGCCATAAAAGCATTTTGCTGAGTCATGGTCAGCTTGTCCACCAAGACTCCCATGTCCTTCTCTGCAGAGCTGTCCTCAACAGGTCAACCTCCAATCTGTACTGGTGTCCGCAGCTATTCCTCTCTAGATGGAGGACTCTGCACTTTTGCTGAAAATCATTGACTTTTCTCTGCCCACCTCTCTGGCCTGTCCAGGTCCCTCTGAAGAGCAGCAAAGGCCTCTGGTGTATGGCCCATTCTTACTGGTTCTGTATCATCAGCAGACTTGTTAGGGTGCACTCTGTCACTTCATCTAGGTCATTGATGAATAAGTTTAACAGGACTGGACCTATTATTGATCCCTGGGGGACACTGCTAGATGCAGGCCTCCTACCAGCCTCTGCACCCTGATCACAACCCTTTGAGCTCTGCTAATCAGCCAGGTCTCTAATGCAAGCTTTCTGAGCTTGTCCATGCAAATGTTGTAAGAAACAATGTCAAAATCCTTGCTGAAGTCAAGATAGACAACATTCACTGTTCTCTCTTCATATACTCAGCCAGAAGAACAAGAGTTCAGGTATGAAGTGTGTACTGCAGAGAAAAGTTTGAACAGGTAAATCCCAGCCTACACAGCAGCATCTCTTTTCAAAGCCTTGGCAAGTTAGCTGGAAGTATCCCAGCAAAGCCGGCATGTGTGGAGGAGTGACAACCATGATCCAGCTTTCCATGGTTTCATTACTATTAGAGCTTTCATGAAAGGACTTCAGTTGGCTTTACACTGAGATTGAAAGAGACTGTTGTTAATTAAATAATCAACTGTTTAAAATGTATTTATTAGGGCTTAACAGCCAGGCCACAGATATGCATCAATTACAGAGCCACAATATCTGCTGTAAATGTTTTTCATCTCATAATCAAATACAGCTTAATTAGACAATGCTGTGAGAACAGTCATAATAAATAGAATGGGAAAGACTTGCTTTTATAATTGAGATTTAATCAGCTATTTCTTGTATGTTCATTGAATAATTGATTATTCTACGTATATTTATCAAGGATTAAAAACTCAGTGGGTAGAAATGCAAATCCCACATTAAATATATCTGAAATTCTCAAATATCATTTAATGCATATTAACATTCTGATTAAATCTAAATGACATATGCATGGAAGATCTCACTTCTGCAGTAGGGTATGCATTTTATTGCTTTTTTCCAAGCTAAATTGCCTGTGTTTATTGCTTTATAAGTAGTTGTAGAAGATGGGCAGAAACAGACCAAAGAGAAAAGATAGCTTCTCATTGCAGGAAAGCTTAAGATTTCATCCTGGATGGAACATCAAAAAATATTTTTATATTGACTGCTACTGACAAAAAAAGGATGAGTAATCATATGTAGCACTAAGCTACCTCCTTGAGTAGCTTAGTGCTATATACGATAGAACAGAAATTTAGGTACATTCATGGTGAGTCTCACTAGCTTCTTAAAACTACASTAACAGTAAAAAAACAGCAACAAAAAAAGCAGCCTTAATGATCCAGTGAGGTGTGGATGACCACTATGAGAATTATCCAAGACCTGGCACAGCACACTGGCCAGATGAAATGCATCCCACTAGCTAATGCAGATGTTACTGGAAACACCTGCTGCAAAGCCCTGCMGAAATAAGCCTATGGATGCTGAGGTTAACATTTTCCATCAGGATATCAATTTAACTCATATTTGTAGGCTTTTTTTTTTTTTTTTTGTCTGAAGGTTAAGCAAGAGTAAGAATGAGCATGCAACTGCGGTTAGTAATGGCAGCTCCTATCTGAAGGGATAGCCCTTGGTTTGTCTGTCTTGAAAGCAGAAACATGTTCAGTGACATTTGAAGAAAGAAAGCATAACCCTACCCACTCTTCTCATACCATCCTCGGTGACATTTGCATTTCCCAAAGTCTGAAAAATGGACTTTTATTTTCTGTAGTAGACTATACACTTCTCCTGGAAGTCTTTTCTTTTGGTGGACCTGAGTGATAAATGTGGTGGTGTTGGGGGAGGGAGTGACAGTGSGTCTGGCTCTCCAGGACCCACTTAGCAGGTACTGATGAAAGTCCCTTTATTTTTTCCTTGATCTCTACCAAGGAGCAAAGGCATCCTGGGCAGTCGGATACCAAGGAGGGTTAATACAAAAACTTTCCCAGTGCTGGGCTAATTTCCAGTTTCCTGTCTTTCTTTTCATGGAGCACCTGGACATGCAGTACTGCACGGAAGGTCCATTGGCCATATCTTGAAAACTCAAGGCCAATCAGGATTAGATAGTGAATTTATTCCCTAGGTTTGGACAGGCATACTACTTTCTTAATAAGAAAGAGCCTCTTTGTCACTTGGCTAGAATGGTCCCCCCAGTGCAGGCAATCTAGAGTCAGAAGGGCAGAGTACAGCCTTTGCAATGCAGAGTACTTTATTTTCCTCTTTTGGAAGGTTTTCCTGCTAGTTTCAAGTTGGACACAAGAGGGTAATGTTTCCTCAGGAACTTTACTGCCAGTGTGCTCTATAGTGAACAGACAAAATAACTCTCAATTTCCTTCTAAGCAGTTAAGGCTAGACTTGCTCAAATTTGAACCTTATCTGGTATGGGGCGCAGCCCTGCAGGGTGCTCTGGRACTTTCTGAGTATTAGGACACTTGCATCTGAACAACCATGTCCAGCTCTGAGTAGACATTCTGCCTGGGAATATGGCAGATCATTTGATTTGACTAACAACACTTCTTTTTTTTCATGTTTTTCTAGCATAGCCCATGATCTGGATTCTTCTGAAGACTCCTCACATATTTTCAGAGGTGCATACTCTGACATCTCTGTGGGCTGTAGCCATTTCTGCAGTGCATGCATCTCCAGTGCATAATGGATGGTCATCACTGTCTCCTCTCTAAGAGCTGTAGAAGTACAGCAAAAGAAACTGTCCCTAGCAGGGATTTGGGGCCCAATACACTGACTGGTTGCTGGAGAACTGCAGACACTATGCCCTGAACACCACAGATATGGGCATCTCTTGAATGTTGGCAGGGCAGCCTGCACTCATATGTGGATGTGTTGGTATGACTGTGTCAGCAGGAGCCAAGTTAGATGTGCTCACCTCTCCTAAGCTGTTCTCATGCCTTCTGTAGAGCCTTGGATGTATATTTGCTCCATGTTGGGTCTTTGTAGGTGATCCTTTAAGACTGTTGATCTGTTTTGGTCCAGCACACTTGCCTCTGTGCTTAGAACGGAGGATTGAATTGGCCCAGGAGCAGAATAAGGGTCCTTTTGGAATAATTTCAGATGCCCACTTAGAGCTCTGTCCAGACGCATCTTTTTCAGGGGTGATGAAAAAGGCTGGCCTTCTTAGGAAGCATTTGTTCCCTCCATGAGAAAAGCTAAGGTTAAGTCTTGCCCTAATCTATACGCTCTGTTAGCGAAGGTGGACACTGATTTGGAATTCTCTCCCTGAGTTGCCACTTGGTTCTTTTGTCTCACTGTTGTTTCTTGGAACAAGTGGTGTCTCAGCATCTGGCAGCAGGAACTGTGGGTGTATGGAGGAGCAGGGGTCTCTGAGGTGGTGAAACAAAGACCTTTCTCGAAGCCACAGCATGGCTTATATACCCTCATACAAACAAACCCTGCCCCCTCCCATGAGGGGCTCACAAAGCACCTCCACACCCTCTCCACGAGGTGCTCACATGGGAAGCACGAGCTCCCTGAGCTGCCTCCAACCAATCCTCACAAGCCCCAAACACCTTTATACAATGAATTCAAAATGTCCTAACCCGGAGTTTTACATTTCAATGACCCTGAGCTTGTCCCGGGCTCTGCAGGCCCCCACAAGCAACAGGATGAGTTGAGCCTCTGAAATTACAGGCTTCCACAGAGAGTGCTGGATGCCTCGCTGGATATGTAATCCCTATGCTTGGAGCCCACGTGAGACAATGCAATATAAATCAGTGAAGACTAAATATATATTCAGGATGTGTTGGCAGTTGGCTGTGAGGCTGGCTAGGGCAGCCAGGGAGGGAGGAGGAAAGCGGTCAGATTTCTTTACCTTCATGCTATTCTAGAATAAAAGTGCCTGCTGCCCACTGAAAGACGTTAACATGGCTTTGGAAAGGAAAAATTAGAGGAGATTCAGGCACAAATAGCTGGATGGAGGCTTCAGAGTGCAGTATGCCTTGAAACCACAAGATACAATCAACAGCCAGCTTGGAGCAACATGAAGCTGGAAGCAGATTCCTTCACAGCAGCTCAGAAAGGCTCCCTGTTAATTGGAGGTATATGGACTTTTTCTGTGATCCATTCTCATCCATAGCTCATTTTTGATCCTTTGTATGAATTCTGTAGCATGTTGAAAGCAATCTGAGGCAGAGTTTTCGCCTCTCTTAAAAGAACACAATCCAAAGTTCAGTTGTCTTGAGCTTTGTATCTTAATTGGTTATTTTGCATTTTACTTTATTTCTGCAGTGAAATTAGATTGGATTCTGCTTGCTTTTTCTGTTCAGAGTCACTTTTTGGCTGATACAAAGCATTCTTTGAATGAGTAGACAGCGGTGCCCACGGCAGTGACTTTTGCTTCTTTTCTCTTTTGAGCTGGGAAATGCAACCTGACAGTACTTGGAAGYCCCAGATTTTTGTCATTGGAAAGTCCTTTATATTGAGTCACTGAGAAAAAGAACAAAGGTGAAATGAAACTTCAAGGAATTCTGGATAGTGTTCTGAAGGCTAATACTCACCTGAATATCTTTGTATTTCATCATTTGAGAATAGGAGAATGGGAATGA
This sequence comes from Eudromia elegans, assembly GCA_003342815.1. NCBI lineage: Eukaryota > Metazoa > Chordata > Aves > Tinamiformes > Tinamidae > Eudromia > Eudromia elegans. The sequence goes on along the minus strand of PTEX01000239.1, from coordinate 1,080,120 downwards.
TTTGTTTAGATGAGATTTAAGGGTTGAAACTGCATCTCTAGCCGAGCATCTTGATGTACTTTTCCTTGCCTCTACTTTCCCTCTGTAAAGTGGAGAGAGAATGCTCAAACTCTCCACTGTGAAACAATTACTTATTTTCATTACATTACTGCTGTTCTTTTCAATTATCAAAATAAAATGACAGTGCTAAGGAAACAGTTCATACCGTAGAGATGCATTAGAGGATATGTTTCTGTAACATCTAATTGGTAAATCAGTAAAGTGAACTGTGATGCAAACAAAATTGTTGTTAAAGGTGTATATTTGAGTAAGTTTTCCAGCCTGGATAGGAAGAGTAGTATTATCATTCTAGTTCCAGAAAGCCAGAATTAGTTAAATGATGATCACAAGGCAGCCAAAGCACAGACAATATTTTGAGTTGCCCACAGAGCTCCAGAAGAGTGAGTGGATTTTTCACCCAACAGTTTGATAGCAATCCTCCCGCAAGGAAGCAGAGACCTTTGTGCTTGCACTTCCTGCTAAACAAGACTGTATAAATTTGTTAGTATGTATGGATTGGAAGGATCATACTAGTTGACCGCTCTAGTTTGTTTGTGCAAAAAATCCTGGTTTTGATCAACTTTGTCCTCACCTTGCTGGCTGGAGATGTCAGTAGATCTTATTTTAGTCCCCAGAGGTAATGTGTAGGGTCTGGAGTGCTGCTCAGTCTCTGTAAAATGCTCCCCGCAAAGATCACTTTGTGGCTGGGCTTTGCTTGTTAGACACTCATCTATTCCGTAAGAGACACATGAGACACCCAAATCTAGAACCAATGGGCACAAAAAAATCCCCCGATAACCACTTTGTGAGAGTAGGCAGGTAGGTCATCCTCTTTCCAGCGTGGCAAGGGCACAGAGATGGAAATAGCTGTGTATGCCCAACAGACAGACCTTAGTGATGGGTTTTTGGTATTTTGCTGTAAATCATCTCTTTTTATGCCACCGAAGTTGTGCAGGTTTGCTTCACCTGACACTTGTTCTGTCTTTATATAAAATGTTCCATAAGGTGACCTGGCTTTCCTGACAGATTTTCGTAGGAAACTGTGCTGTCTCAAAGTCAGTAGTACATATTCTTCCTTCTGTTTGTATATGTGGGCCACTTTTTCCACCTGTAGCTGTCCTAAAGCCCTAGAGAAATCCTGACTTTGCGTAGGTGTAAATGGGACTTTGAACATGGAAGAACTTGAATGGCAGCCAGCAAAGAGGTGGTGATTTGTACTTTGCTGGAAGGGGAATGGCTCAGCAAACAGGCAGCCTGGTAGGAGGTCAGGTGAACTGCACTGTAGGTGCAGTGGAATGGCACAGAGAATATGATGTTCCTGATACTAGCACTTCCATCAGACTGTCAGTCTGTTTATCTACAGCTCAGTGTATCTGCTTGCTAGAACAAACTGAGTAACTAATTATAAATGATGGCCTTTGCAAATGTTGGCCTTTTTGGTGTTTAAATCTTATGCAAGTGCTATTATCTTGCTCGTGTTCATGCATGTTCACATATATGTGGTTTGATGTGTCTCATGTTAGTTAAGGAGGGACACCTCTTGTGTAAATATGCGCTGTGCTTAAGCTGAATGTGTTGTCACTAGATTATTTTCCTCTTATTAGTCAACAGGTTCATGCTTGCAGCTATAAATGGTTTTATCCCTTATTTGCAACCTCTCTGTGCTGCCCATTTGTGTAAAGATTGCTCTATATGAATGATGAGTGCTTGTCTGCACATTACTCTGAGAATAAAACTAGCTGCTCTCGCAGATCCTTGTTGCAGACCCTGCGGCAGCAGGGCTTGTTGTTGTCTTCTCTGCATCTCCTTGCCACCCCCAGCACCAGCTGCCACCTCCTGACTACRTCCCATCCCCTCTGAAAGCACCAGCGCAGGCAGGTCCCCTCTCCTTCTCACTCTGCCCAATTCCTTAGGTTTTGGTCCTTCCCATGGAGAGAGGACTGGAAAAGAAAACGAACTTGCTGGCAAGACAATGTGGGATAGAAATAGTGAGCAGATATCAGGTGTTTTCTGTCAAATGGGTAAAGGGGGAGAGGTAAAAAGGCAGCTTCAAAACTATTACAAAATATAATGTTCTGTGCCTGTGACTTGCAAAATTTAATTCTGCCTGACAAGAAAGGGCACGGCCATGGGACTGAATACCCAGAAGAGAACTCAGAGCCAGCCAGTACTGGGGGGGGGAAAAAAAAAAAAAAAAAAAGGCACAAAGAGTTCTCCCAGGATAAGAGACACACATATGGTGCAAATTTGCAACCTCCAGCAGTTCTTGACGCTGGCTTTACAAAAGCTTCTAAATAAAAGGAATCCCTCCTCACTCTATGTAGTACCTAGACACAACCATAAAGCAATTTCAGCTTCAATAAGTAATTTAGGGTGTAAAATAGTTTACTAATTTCTTTGCTGATTCAGCTGGCAGTGATGAGTCAAATCAGGAAAACTAGGGGCTGGGGGAAAGGGATTAAGATCTTAGAGTCAGCAGCCCCTCTTGGGCTTTCTTCCCATGGGCAAGGTCTGGTGAGTGTTCCCCATTTTGTTTCTTTGCTGATTAAACTAAGAAAGGAGACCAAAGAATACAGAAGAAAAGGGTTAAAGGATTAGGAGATGGTCTTTGAACTGCCATGTGGCAAGGTAATGAGGCATGAATTATTAAAATGATTTCAATTACAACTGGCAGCCACATGCACAGCTTTCACACTGGCTTTCTTCCTGTGTGTGAAGACAGGTTTGCAAGTGTTCATAATTTCTTAGAATAGAGGCGCGTTTCAGAAATGTTAGTTTTTATATATAAAATATAATGTGTCACTTGCTAAGCTGCTTTTGTGGTCAGATCAAGTGATATGTCAGTGAAGTAGGCACATTTTAGCAGAAGGACAAGTTTGCTGCTTTGGAAAGTTATGGGTATGGATTAGCATGTTGTTGAAAGGACATAGGTACTATTGGCCTCTTAATACTTCAATCAAAACTGTTGTGTGGCACTGGTCATATGTTTCTGATGCCAAAAATTGCTTTGGCTTTAGTGGGAAAAGCAGTATTTTGCTGTACCGCATACTGCTTCCCTTGTATGTGCGTAGCTCAAAAGTAGTGGCTGAACACCTGAGAATGATTCTGTTCAGAGATTTGTAGGCAATGATCAGACTGATTTATGCTCAGCCCTTGTAAAGCCTGGCACCACACTGCTAGCTCACTTTCCCATATTTCTTCGTGATCTAAGTGCTGATAGAGAAACGGAAATATTCTCAGGAACAGCTCCATCTGTTGACTGCTACTAATTTTACACTAAAGCCTGTATTTTGGTTCAGAAAGAATACTTTCAGGTCTAGCTCCTTAGAATACCCAGGTGGTCATAAAGACGAGCACAGTAAGACTTGCACTGTTTGCTAGAGTAAGTGGTATAGTGATGTTCCAGTGAGATCAGAACTGGACGAATCTTTTATAAAGAATGAATTACTTTTTTTTCTACTCGTGAATTGCCTGAGGAAAAAGTAAAACTGAATCCATCTGGGCTTAGATCAGTAACAACTGATGTGTGTGGTATTCTGAAGCTACATTTCTGAGCAGTTTAGCTGGAGCATTCCCTACTGCTTGTTTCCCCATACCATTTACTTAGAATTTTAACCAATTCCAAGAGTTCCCAAAATTACACAGGTAGAGGGAACAAACTTGACAGGGCTTCTTTTTCATAGTAGATGTTTACTACTGCAAAAGCCTGAAGAATTTCAGGTCCCATTTTAGTGCTGTGAGATGAATCTTAAGCAGCCTGGGGGGGAAAAGTCATGGTCCTGCTGAGGACCCCTTGCTTGAAATAATTTGTTCTCTCTCAAGGCTTTGATGAACCCAAACCAGAACAATGATYTCTAAAAGCTGTTGCAAGTGGAAAGTATAATTACTTTCTGTTTCTGTTTTTTTTTTTCCTTTTTTTTTTTTTTAAATCATAATAGGGAAAGACACAGAATGCCTTTATTGGGAAAGGAAAACTGGAACACTATACAAATTTAGATAGATTTAGATGGATAGCTCTTACTGGATTGCTTACAAATAGTGATTGCAATATTTGGCAGTTACTGTCTATGAGTGAGCGTCTAATCTGTGGGCCAGCCACGAGAGGGCAAGACAGCTACAAAAACCTGTGCAAAAATTAATCGTTTGGGCAAGGAAGCAATTGCATCAAGAGCAGGGCTGCGGGCCAGGCTGGGAGCTCACGGGCAGGCACCGAGTGGCCTTCCCAGAGCGCAGCTAGTGCTATTGTTYGCAGTCCTGGCAGGCAGCATGCAGGCCTGGTCCTGTTTGAAAGAAGAGCTATTAAACGCAACAACACCAGGAAGGCTTTTGCACTAGAGCCTGCTAGGATATTGCTTTAATAGTTTATGATTTTGCCATCTTCCAATAGAGCTGGTTTTCTTTGGCAGTGGTGGGGACTTGAACTACGACTCTGATGGCAAGTGACCGTTTCTGTAGCTGCTCTACAGATTTTCCCCGTGCAGTCAGTGTGGAAAGGGAGGCCAAGTTCCTCCTGGGGTTTCTGGATGACAACYGAATTTTTCCTGTTCCTTCAGCACAGCCTCAGTGCTGAAGCAGATGAAAAGAGTGTGGGGGATGAGGAGAGAGAAGGAATTCCTTGCTGCTACATTTGCATAGTTCCTGGCACCAGCGAGCTCAGCAAGCTCCTCCTGAAACTGCTCCAGGCTCTGAAATAATTTCTATTAGGAAACCTTTCATGCTCTAGCTAGAGCCCTAGGTGGCTCTCAAGAGCCCCCAAACACGGAAGCACTGACAGTAGTCAGGAGTCTCTGATGCTCCTAGGTTTATTTTGGCAGGTCTGAGATTCTGGTTTGAAATGAGAGACCAGAGTTCTTCACATGCAGTGGTTTCCATGCACTTTTTTTATGTTTATCAGAGTTAGTACAGAATTTGACTCAAATTCCATATGTCTTTATTCTCRATTGCCCTTGTTATAGTCCCTGTCTCTTCCTCAATAGGAAGAAAGGTGACATTGCACAGCATGATCTTCTTTACTTCTCATTGCAGGTCTCAAAGATAGAAACTAGCTGCTAACTGTGAATGTGAGCACTAAACATTCCTGTAATTTATGTAAGGCTTATGATATTTTCAAAAGACTTGTAAAAATATAAATTTGAGCTGAGGTGATGCTAAGCAACAAGTCTGGAATTGTAATTTGTCATTCATCAGATCCTCTGAGTCCCCACAGTGTTTTGTTAACTGTGCTCATTGATATCTGCCCCATCCTCTCTCCCAGTCTGTTGTTTTGTCCCTTTTTGAGGTGGCTGCATTAGTCAAATCATGCTGTTACCTGCTGAGCTGCAACAGCCTTGTTTCAGTGTTTAATTACCTCTTTGCTTATCTCACTCCATTGATGATTCATTTGGATTGATCAGCTTTCTGAGCTGAATATGAAGGAGTCAGGCCTTGCTGCTTTGGTTCTGGCACTGCCGGGTTTGTGGTGATGCTCTTTAAAGCCACTGCCTACTCCAGCTATTCTCACAATTATTCTTGCTGCCTTCACTCAAAAAATCACTGGGCTCTTTTGAAGATTTCCAAATATATCTGTACTCAGCTAGTTTGGAAATCCTAGGCTTTGTAGGAGCTTAAGGTCATATAGGAATTGTTGGGAAAAGTAGTTTAAAATTAAGCTTGTCTGTTGCTGTCCTGAATCTTGTGCAGGATTTGTAGTCACTGCTAGGTGAGTGCAAAGGAATCTTTTTTAATTCTGGAGTAAATGATATCCATATAAGATAAAGAACAATGGAGAAGCAAGCTGGATTGAGCTGTGCCAGTATAAAAACAAAGAAAGCAATAGCAGAATTATGCCCTTAGCAAGTGAAGAAGAAATCTAAGTGATATGGATGTTGAGTGACAGTGTTCAACAGATAAACCCACAGTTTACGAGAGATCCTGAGGGTAACGTAACTCTTGATTTCAGATAAACTCTTTGCTTTGTGTGCTGGATAATAATACTTTCCCCCAAGAAAAGCTGCAAATGCTGACTGTAAACCGCACCATCTTATAGCACTGAAGAAACAGTGGCTATTATTATTCACTATTATTTCTGCATTCCCCAGAAATACATTTTATTGGTTTTGGTTTATAAAACTTGAAATTGATGGCTGGACCAAGTTAGAGCTTGGAAGCTGAAAGGTACAAGAAAAGCCATCCAAGGTGCTGCTCAGTTTGCATGGTATAGGACAGAATTGCTGAGGCTGAATCACTTGCAGCTCTTGAGCCCAGTACCAGCACACAGAATTCCCTGCTTACAGCTTTTCCATTTCACATGCCAAGTATCCAGCTCCTCAGTCTGTTATAAATCTTCCTTAATTCTGTAATTGCTTTGGTAGTGATTATAGACAGACTCTTGTTGATCCTTCTGTGGTTTTTCTTTATCCACATTTTTTGTGGGTTGTTTTATTGTTGCTGAGTCTTTTTTCCAGTTCCTTGTTCCCCTCTTCCAATTCCAGCAGGCCCCATGCCTCTAGTCCTGTGTCTCCTAAACAGCAGACTGAACCAATGCTACTACTGGTCTTGCCTTTTCATTAAGAGCTGTTGGGGAAAGGGGCATCATGCGCCTGCCTTTTGCATGGTTATGTTATTTGCGCAAACATATTATTAAGTTCATGCATTTAAGTATATGATCCAAATCAAGTTTGCARGACAGACTTGCATTCAGGGACAGATTTAGGAATCATGGCAAGCAGACAGTTAAGCACATCTTGATGTGAGGCTGTGCCATTCTTTAAAGACCCATGGATGGCACTAAGCACAAGCAGTTACAATAGCGGCAAAATGATTATGCCTGGCTCTTTGCTTAGAATGTTCACAGGTCCTGGAAATAGGTTGGTTGCTCCTGCTGGATATGTGGTGTGTGGTCTCTCTCCCATGAAGCACTGATTAGTGCCATGTTGTTTATGCACTACCTCTGTAAGCAGCGGGGTCAATAAGCCTGGATGTTCAGAGCTCCAACACTGTCTCAGTTCCATCTTTTCTCTTTCCTCAGACATGTAAGGTCACTTCTATAAACTGCACTTTGGCAAATATAACTGGTAGTCTGTATAGAGTCATAGAATGCTTAAGGTTGGAAGGGACCTCTAGAGGTCATCTAATCCAACCCCCCTGCACACACAGGGTCTCCTAGAGCATGTGGCACATGATTGTGTCCAAGTTTTGAAGATCTCCAGAGAAGGAGACTCTACCACCTCTCTGSGCAACCTGTTTCAGTGCTCTGTCACCCTCACTGTTAAGAAGTTCTTTCTCAGGTTCCTGTGGAACTTTTGGAGCTTCAATTTTTTGCCATTTCCTCTAGTTCTATCGCTGACTACCACTGAGAAGAGGCCAGCCTCATCCTCCTCACTCCCTCCCTTGAGATACTTATACACACTGATGAGGTTCCCTCTCAGCCTTCTCTTCTCCAGGCTGAAGAGGCCCAGCTCTCTCAGCCTTTGCTCATAGGGCAGATGTTCCAGGCCCCTAATCATCTTTGTAGCCCTGCGCTGGACTCTCTCTAGCAGCTCCACATCCCTCTTGTACTGGGGAGCCCAGAACTGCACACAGTACTCGAGGTGCGGCCTCACCAAGGCTGAGTAAAGGGGCAGAATCATCTCCCTCAACCTACTGGAGACGCTCTTCTTAATGCACCCCAAGATCCCATTGGCCTTCTTAACCACGAGGGCACACAGCTGCCTCATGGTCAACTTGTCATCCGCCATAATTCCAGGTCCCTGTCTGCAGGGCTGTTCTCCAGAAGGTCGGTCCCCAGCCGGTACAGGTGTCTGGGGTTATTCCTCCCCAGGTGCAGGACCTGCACTTGCCTTTGTTGAATTTCATAAGGTTTCTCACCACCCAGCTGTCCAGTCTGTCCAGGTCCCTCTGGATGGCAGCGCAGCCCTCAGGGCTATCAGCTACTCCTATTGACCAAGTGTAATCACTGTGGTGTAAACCTCTGCCCTGGGTTATGTACGATGCTTGGAAAAACAATGGTATCTCACTTACTGACAAGTGAGACCCAGATCTCATCTAAACCGCTGCAGTACCTTAGAAGAACATGACTGACAAAAAGTTATGCTGCTTGCTAATTCCTGCTCAAATTGCAGGACCATAAGGTCCATAAATCAATGGAGTTTCCCATATGTGAAAAACAGATTAAGTTTTGAGGGGTCGGAGAGTCTGATCCATTGTGTGCTTTGTCAGACTTCCAGCTAGTTTTAGAAGAGATCACCTGGTATTTTTGAAAACAGCCTGCAGATTTTAGTGATTCTTAAAAGGAAYGTTCCTGTAGCAAAGCCCATAAAGCACCTCAAAGAGATTTGCCTTGAGTAATTGGACACTCTTCCTGGTTCCTCATAATTAAGGCAGTAGAAAAGAACAAAACCTGCTGATTCCATATGAATAATTGCTTCATTAAGTTATTTGCTTCCTCACCCTATCCATTAGCACAAAGTAGAAAACAGCGTGACCATCAGACCATACAGGACAAGACTGTTATAATGTGGGTCTTTGGCATTGTGTTGTAAGATGAATCACAGGAGGAGGAGAAAAAAAAAAAAAAAAAAAAAAAAAAAAGAAGAAAATGCTCTGCTAAGTTATCTACCTTTTAACCATATGAAATTGCAACTCCAGAGTCTGGCTGTTGCTAGCCATGCTTCATCCTAACCAAGTGAATCAATGTCTGGAAAAAAAAGGGAGTTAATGTATGAGGCTATGGATGAACACAACTGCTTTGCCTCCTGTATCTGAGCACTATGAATTATGTTTAAAGGCTGAACATCTGCAAGCTGCTGTGGAGCAGGAAGCAGGAGGACTGCTTTAAAGCCTGGCCACTGGCAAGAAGAAAGTGTTTCAGAACTGGAATATAACAGATATTGACTTTGGTCCTTCACAGTGGCGTACGTGACTATTCTTTTCATTAGTTGTCTTGGATCTGGAAAGGCTTTCCTGTGCGTTTGGATACCTGTGCGCTCAACAGTGAACCTGTCGTGACACTTGGGACAGGTCAGTGCATCTTTGTTCAGTTCCATGGAGCAGCAGGATTAACTGAGACCTCAGCTGCATTTTTAAACAGAAGATTCTGCAAGGGGTCTGAGCTCCTTGGTATGTCTCCCTGTCTCATCTCTGTGATTCAGTGGTTTGGCTGGTTATGCAAATGCACMGATAAACCCATCTCATCATCTCAATGCACTCAATAGACCTATACCATATTTCCTCACTGTGAGCTTAAGAGCCAGGCTGCCTAGTGGGAGTAGCTGTAGAATTTATATGAAATTAGGGCTCAGAGATTCCTTGGATATGAATTCTGCTAAAATACCCCTAAGTGCTGAGTGAAGTAGTTGAGTAGTTTCAGGTCAATGTCACTCATACCTTGAGACCTTTTCACATGGTGCTCTGGGCAGAGCAAAGCCCATATTCTACATGAATGCTATCAGAAACTGGCATCGTGGAAGTTAGTTCTATCTCCCCTTCAGATCTAGAAAGGTATGTTTCTGTAAGAGATCTACTCCACTGGGCTCACAACTGACAGACCTAATACTCCTGTAGCTTGCAAGTTACATAGTTATAAATTAGACAATGCTAGGTTTTAATTCCCATAACTCTTTTCCAGAGCCACTAAAACAAACAAACAAAAAATCTTTATTTTGATTTAAATAAAAGAGGGTGATGATGAACTTGAATAACCAGGGCATTGTAAGCATTAACTCGCAGCTGAATAACCAGTGCTTTGTATGACTCACCACCCCATTAGGGCTATGGAGAAAACTGAGAGCAACCAAAAATGCTAGAATACTTGGATTTCCCAGAGAAAGGTGTTGAGGGGTGGAGGTACATTCTGGTGGCTGGGATGACCAATGCTGCAGGTATTCAGCACTAGTTATTGTAAGGTCTTCTTTCCCACAAGCGGAAACAACAGGAAATGTGTGGATCTGAGAGCTTAGACTAGGGACTGAACTTCGGCTTGTAGGTCACTCCCCTAGCAGCTGGCAAGCAGGTCTAGTCCTCTCCAGCCTCTGATGAATTGACTCTTCAGCTGCTTGACCTTGGTTTGCTGACTTAGTGCCTCCAAACTGTTGAACTTAACCAAGTACAAAGTGTGAGTCAGTGCCTTGCTGTACATACATCAGCCCCAAAATCAGGGCTTCATACTGGCGAGGTTGACCACAGGCACTTAGCTGCTAGGGATGTGGTCCCCTTTTTACTTCCTTTTGTAGACATTTAGGAGCCCCCCTTGATTTTAGCTTCATAGGGCTTTGGTGTGTGTGTGGCACTGCTCATCTGCTACTTAGTTTGGCGGCTGCTGCCTTGAGTGAGGAAGGACTGGGTGCTGAGGAAGTGAGCTGGATGTAAACTTTGCATGCTTTCTCCACCTTTGCAGCCACTGAAGTTACTGGTCAACAGAAAGGAGCTCAGAGGATCAGATATAAACCAAAAAGCTGGAGAGGGAGATGTGGGTAGTTTATAGTTCTTGATACCTGAGTTCTTACCTCTAAGTTTGCTTCCCGAAGAGGAGGATCAGACCTGTGCTTGTGTTGCCTGGCAGATCTTTGCAGTCTTGCACTTGGCTCAGAACCTCCCCTCCCTCCACTTGTTCATATCTAGACATCCAGACCTCCTCCTTTTCTGGTGCCAGGGCCTAAAATCTGAAGGAGCAAACGTTGGTACTTGAGGAGCATGTCCTAGGCTCAGTCCACCTTTGAGTGTAAATTATGGCTTCCTCTCCTCATTGCTGGTTACCCAGGGAACCTTTTCTGTACCATAACAGTGACTTTTGTCTTTCAGGCCTTGTCTTTGAGTACCGTGGCAGCACTGACTAATGCAGTCTCCCCACACCTGGGAAAAGTCAACTTTCCTCCCCTTTTGCAGCATGAAAAGCTGAGTCTCAGGGAGGTTAAATGAGTCAGATATAGACACACAGTTACAGCAACTCAGCATACTCTAATATTATTTTTCTTTTTGTGCTTCTCCATGAGATTGTGTATTTTTTTTCCCTGAAAGCTCAACCCTTCCTTCTTTACTTTCCTCCTTGCTATAGTATGCATTACTTTTTGCTGTTGCCTCCTCCAATCTCTCAACTTGACCCTTTCCTGAGGCTCTGTCTCCTTACCCCAGCCTACCATATGCAGCTGACAGTGCTTGTCTCTCCCTCTTCTGATCACTGTGTCATGTTTAGTTTGGGAGATTCTGGATCTTGCTGCACGACCTCCACATGCTGAGGAACGTGCTTGCCTGGAGTATGCTACCGAGATAGAGATAGCAAATACCACTAGCAGAAAATGCCTTTCATGCCTGCCTTAAAACTACTGCTACAGGCTTAAGGGGCTAGTCCATGAGGTGTATTAGTGGACAATGGCATGCATAGGTGGGGCTGGGTTCAAACCGCTGCAGGGAGGGGATTTCACCTGCCAACCTGGTGCATGCTCTGCATGGTTCAGGCTCTGCCTGTGCCTATCTCTCTAAAAAGACTGATCTCCTGCATGACTGGACATCACAGGACTGAGGCAAATAAGGTTTGTGGGGCCTCTTGGGCAGTTGGCTCCGGCTCTGCACCTCTCCAGTGACTCATCCACGTGCAAAGGCCTAGCAGAGGCTGCATCTGACAGAGCAGGGAGGGATGCGGGGCAGGGTGCCCCGGGGATAGCGGAGCATCACTGCAGGCTGCAGGTCAAATAGGAGCTGTTCTGGCAGGGCTGCTGATGAGCAAGGCTTGTGCAGAGGCTGCCCGTGCGCCTGCATTGAGCCAGCGCTCTGAATGCCTCGCTTTCATGAACAATAAATTCGCTCACTAATCTTACAAAACAGAGAGAGGAGAGAGGGGGAAAAAAAAAAAAAAAAAAGAGCTATAAATGACTTACCTATTTGAAGCTTATAGGCTCTGTATTGTATTAAACATTAACCTGCCCTTCTAAGCCAAACTACTGACTCTCCTGATAGTTCTGAGGTCCAGGYAACCAAAGAAAAGGATTCTTTGTCAGACAATATTTCAGAAAAAATCCCTTCAGCCATTTTCTGTCTCTTTGTGTTTGTTTGGCACTGCGGTATAAAGCCTGCTCCACAATTTACTGTTTGTATTTGTGCAGTCAAGCTGATCTGATGACTGCATCCTTAGCCCTGGCTCTGAAAATATTGTTAATCAACAGTTCGACAAGGGCATATGCATGCACACTCATGCATATAAAGGCATAGCCAAGCACTAAATTGCACACATGTACACATGATCACACACTTGATCACACATTGATGTGAGGAGAAAACTGTCTTTTCATCTGCAAAATTCATCCCTGTGTGTGTTAGAGTATTAGAAGTAGTCATGCCCATGTCCATAATCAGAGATATAAAGCAAGAACAGACCATAGGGGTTAGCATTTGGGAGTGAGCTCAGACTCTACCACCTCTTGGTGTTTGAGGTAGGGCAAATCTCTCTGCTATTGCTTCTCCTCCGTAAATTGTGATTAATGATTTACAAATTGCTGGTATAAGAGCAATATATTGTTACTATGAGCTTAGGCACATCTTTACTTGGTCAATGAAGCTTAAGTGGTTTAAAACGTGGCCTGATGACATCGKTTTTTGTTGTTAAATCCTTCCCAATGAAGGTCAAAGTTACGCTATAGGTGGGTAGAGGTGTTGCTGCTATGAATGAGGGAACGCGTGAGTGCTCCTGAGGTGTTTCCACGCAGTCTTTCAGTCCCAGTGATTTCAGCCAGGTCACTGGACTTCATAGTGCTCAACAGAGGTTCAGATAGTCCTTTTGCAGTATCTGTTGCAGGGGAACAAGTATATGGCAGAGAAATGGTAAGAAATACCTCTGTGACTGTGCCAATTTAATCTAGCCCACCTGTTTGCTAAGGGAACATGTGCTTAAGCTCCAGTGAGGTCTAGGACTCCTGTGTACTCATGCAATGACACAGTTAGAAATATGAGGACAGAATAGCTTTCTGGTATGGTGAAGAAGTCATAAAATTAAAAAAATAAATGCACAAAATACCAAGATACCAAAATCATGCCATTATGGCTGGCAGAAGATCCTCACGTAGCCTGGACTTGTGCCCTATACCTTAATGTGGGTGAGTCATGGAGTCAAGAAATCTTTCCGCTGACTTAGTTCCCTCCTTCCTCTGCAAATGAAACTCCATTTCAGCACGCCCATAGTCATGGCTGTTCTTAATTTGCTTTGTCCTCCTGCCTGCTCATAATGCCCTCAGCTCTTTGCGCTCACCTAACTGTCCATCCTGTGCTGCACAAAGGAGGAATTGGGAGCATGTCCCAGCTCCTCATGGGGCCAGATGTGGAGGAACTCAGGTGATGCCAAAGAAGAGCCTCCCCATGCCCAAATCATGGCTAAGGTGCTTGCGGGAGACTGACAAGTCTGTGCTGTAGGAGGCTGGTTACTCGATACGTGGCGCCGCCGAGCGGTGAGCAATGCTGGGGTGCGTGCATGAGCGCTCAGCCCATGCTGTGAGTTTGCCCGACGTGTCGGTCCCCTCACAGCCTTGTCCGAGTGCTTCCTGCACGGCTTTACAGAGGAAAGAGGTGTTTACACTGCAGGGTGCCCGCAAGCCAGGAACGCACTTTGAACTAGAAAGCGCCTGACTTGAGAGCCGGGCTGACCTGAGCGCTTYGCAGAGCCCTGCGGGCTGCGTCCAAACCGTGGGGTGTGCCGGCTGCCGGCACGAAATTCCCTTTCTTCCCTTTGCCAAACTCTGTGATTTATGCAGTTTTCCTGGGCTGGGAGTTGGCAGGAATCATCCACAGAGACAATTTTGTTTTCCAAAGCAGGGGGAACACTAAAACGCCGGTGGGGGTGAGCTCTGCTCAACCCCTGCCGATACAGAACGCGTTGGAACAGTCCATAACCGGGATGAGATTAGGAAAGGTGTGTGCTAATTGATGGGAGCGCTGGGCTGGTGGGGAGCGTGGATGCCGCCGAGGAGGCGTGCACGTCCCCTCCCCGGCCTGGCCTGCACGCACAAAGGCATAGAACCATCACACAGCACCCTGGGGATTATTCACAGCAGCAACTCGGCTTTGCGCATATGTAACACCTTGAGAGTGCAGCATGAAGAAGTCATCATACTCAGGTGAGCCAGATGTGGCCCTGCTGGGTCTCTAATCTCTCTGCTTTCTCCCCCATGTTTGGGCTGTGTTTGGAAAAGAAAAACAAAGTACTTTGCTTGTTTTTCCACAAAAAAAACCTTGCACCCTCTCCCTTCCAGTGTCTCCTGAGTGGAGAAAAGATACTGTTCCCGTGGGTAAACAGAACTTGTCAATCAGTGGAAAAGCTTAAAGAGCCAAGTGAGTCCAGGGGGGCAGGCTCTGCCAGCCGCACTGTGGCTTTCCTGGTGGGAGTCTGTGGTTTGGAGGCCACCTACAAGAGTGTCGGCACCTGTGTCGGGGTCAGGGCCATGCTAGTGACCAGCCCCCCCTCTGCATCCTGGGCTGCAAGAGGCTTTCAAAACCCTGGTGCGGGAGAGTCAGGATCCTCTTGTGCCCCACAACTTTCTCCTTCCCTCCTTTCCCCCCACCTCACCCTTTCCTGGATTCTCCTGGGCCATAAGAGATTTCTCGCTCCCTGCTCTCTCTGAATGATAGGAGCTTTTTCATCCTCTGCTGAAGGACAGGCACTTCATCAGGGTTGTCTTTTGCCTACTGGAGTGTGAGTCAGTAGGACACAAGGGGTCTGCAGGTCTTCTGCTCTCTCCTCCTGTCTCTTCTTTCCAGCGGAGCTCTGGCTGACATGGAGTTTTCTGAAATACGACAGTCATGGTTTGCACATGGGAACAGGCAACCACAGCTGATGTTTGATAAGCTTTTTGTGAAATCCCACCAAGGAAGCAGCTGGGGTGCAACAGGGCAGCTAAGTCATTCAGGAAAGGTCCATCTGCTTTGTCCATAAGCATGGATGCTCCCTGACAGCTGGCACACGGGCCACTCCTTCAGGCACCAGACTTTCCTCCAGCTGATTTCTCTTTGGCGATGACTACTGGACTGTGCCTCTGTGCTCACTAAGCTCGATTCTGCCCTTGCCTTCACCCTTACTGCTCTTGGGATATGGTGTCATCTCCCTGGCCTCTTCCCGGCATCCCAAGTGCTGGGTGTCACTGCACCACAGGCCTGTTGTGGGCAGCCAGCCTGCTATGATTCACTCAGCCACGGAATGGCCAACTGGCCTCCTCATGATCTCATAAACCACAGGAGCTCATGGGTTGTCTTCACTTTGAAAATTCCCCATGTGATGCTGATGCCTGTTTAGTGTTAAAATTAATTAGTAATCATCCTCTTTGGTATGTTTCTCTTAGCCTCACTGAGAATGCTGCAGGGAGATCTTATTAGGACTTGTGCGGTAGGAACTAGAAGAGATCTAAGCATAATTATTAACATAATTTTGTGCAATGAAATGGATATTAATAGTTGTGCATTACTCTTAACAAATCCTGTTATTTGGCCAGGTGTATATGGTAGTTGTTAGTCTGGGAGCAAAGGAGGTGCAAGAACAAAGTTGGAGATTCTTACTGACAAGAAAAAGCTGTTAAGCTTTGTGTGACCTACAATTAGAAATTCTTGCAGAAGCATCTGAATGGTTCTTAATGACTTTGTCTGCTTCAGTTTCGTGGGTGCTAGAGCAAAACTTTGGCACTGCCAGAGCCCTTGCAYGAGTGACATGTGCATCCTGTCAGAGTGCCTAACTCGGTGGTGTTTCAAATTGAAGTGTTAAAAATTTAGTGTCGCAGTTAAGGTCAATTGACATCTGGTTAGTACCTTTATTCAAAAAGGACTATAGTTATATTTTGGAAACACTCTGCTTGCCTTGATTTTTTGCCTTGGTATGTGGCAGCTGTTTCAGGAAAAAGAGCGGAAGAGTTACATTAGCCATCCGAAACAACAAAATAATTGTGTGATTACCACCATTAATCTTGCAAAAAGTGTAGGCAACTTTTAAGCTTTTGTATGTTGCAAAAACTCCAACTATACAGCTCCTCATAATGCGCTGGGGCCATACCTCTCTACTGATTCACAAGGAAGAGAGGCACGCAATGAATCACCTACCGCACTGATGAGGCCTTCCTTGGAGGTCTGCCATCTGTGCTCTGGGTAGAGCCAGCCCTCGTTATCCTATAAATCTGATGGCTTTACAAATCAACCAACAGTGATGGTGACTTTTGAGAATTTGACTTGGAATCAAAATTTTCAAAGAAATGAAGAAGACATGCTGTGTATGCTGGCAGTCCCTTGCTGTGCAGACCCTCTATATGTTTTACTGATAGGAAAAAAGCATGAGTTGAATGACAAGTGACTTCTCAAGCACTGCACTCCTGAGAAACTCCCTGAATCTATGACAAACTGAAATAACAAGCATCCCCTAAACACTATGAGATTAGGGAGGAATGCTGAGCGCCTGGGCACTTTTTGCTTTTCTTCAGTGTATTCTCAATATATATATACTGTTGGAAGAATCCCACTGAACCTTACTGGAAGGTTTCAACGGACTGCACAGGGATTAGGCCCCAGCTCCATTCTTCTCTGTTAACACTGCAATGCTGTTAATAGTGTACTCCTGCTACCAGGTTGTTCCTGACCCCACACAAAATTTACCTTTTTCTAAAGTACTTCAGAGGAAATCATTACACACCTGCCATGGTTTTGAGCACATGCTACATAGGTGTGGTTGGGATAAAGAGTTTGCCTTGAGATGCAAATAAACGGACACTCAGACCTTTGTGCTGTAGCTGCTGGCACTTGCAGTTCAGCCCGGAGGGTTTTTTTCCTGGAATGTATTGGCCTAGCAATAGGTGGAGGAAATAAAGGCTAAAACAGGATTTTATAAGGCAAGTTAAAAACAAGCAATAACTACTGTGAAGCCACCTTCAGCACATTTGCTTTAGAGATATCTATTATTTTAGATGCTTAGAATATTTTTAAGATTTTAGATTCTTGTTTTCTATTACTTAAGCACAATTGCATGGCCAAAAAAGCAATAAAGAGGATTAATAATAAATGGCAAAATGATATATGGGATTTACAGGTATCTTCAAGCATGGCATGAGTAGTTTTGGCCAAGGAGTGTTTACAGTTTAAAACTTATGTAAGGAGTTAGTATACCCTAACATAAGAATTTAAGTAATTAGAGTACACTCAGAATTACTCTAGGGGTTACATGTGACTGACCATTACTCACATTATGGACACTTACTCTATTAGTAAGGCACATGAAGAAGGCATAATTCCTCATTTATGATCTGAGGGCACAAAAAGAAACACGGGAATAACTAATAGCTCTTATCTGACCATGGTATTAGGACCAGGGGAAAGAAAAAAAATGTGTGTGGTCTCCCTGGCATAGGTCCCATTTAGCACACCACGCACCAAATCCGTGTAGATGCTGAACACCTCCCATTTCTGATCCCAATCAGCAACAGTTAGAGTTAGGAGTGCAAGTAAGACTTATACGCAGTCAAAAGGTTTTTGTTGTTGCTATGCTATGTGGAACTGCTGGTAGATAAAGCCAAGAAAGAGACTAAAGATCAGATGCTGATAAATTTGCTTTGTTCCATATGGTTTAAATTTTGATAGCAATCAGCTGAAGTGACCTTTCTTAGGGACATGTGACAGTCACCTTGAAATTCAAAGTGGCAAATTCAGGTGCTCAACTTCTGCAGTCAAAGCCACCACTTCGAATTAAAGCTTTAAACCTTTAAAGACAGCCAACTTTGAGAAGGTCYGGCTCTTGATGGGGGTGAGAGCTGTTCAGCAGTGCACATCAGTGGTATGTGCAGGTGTACCAAAGTATGATAACCACAATAGGACCATAGGAAAATGCATCACAGCAAGCTGTCRCCTGGCACTAGATGGAGTTGGTCGAGGCAGTGAAGAAAGGGTGAATGCAGTGAGGAAATGGTGAGTAGACTTGGCTGCCCTAAAAAAGCATCAAGGGTTGTGCCAGGTGCACTCTGCTCCGAGGGTCTTAGCGCATCGTTTTTGGCTGCAGCCAGTCTCCTGAGATGCTTTGAACACTGACGCTGATACTTATGTTCCTTTKCAGGCTGATATTGCATGAGAGGCACAATGTAATTCCCTTGGTTACTTTTAACTTGCTCTCATCAAAACTCCTAGGTGTGTCAGAGATGACATGCAGGTTGGAAAGACCCTAGTGAACCAGACCAGACAGCCTGTGATCTGACTGTCATTTTGTTTGTATAAGCATGGAAAAATAAGCAGAATTGTACAGATCATTTTTTTTCCCCCTCTTTTTTAGTTTTCTGGCCAAACTACATTGTTAAGGAAAAAAAATACAGTCTAGATCCAGCAAAAACATTCACTTAATTTTAGGTTGTCATTTTGAAGAGAAATTTGAAATACTTTGTTTTGAAATATGTAAAAATAAGAAAGCCTTGTTTCTGCCCAAAGCTATTTGCCAAATTCAGCTCAAACTCGGAGCGTTCTTACTCCCTCCAAACCTGTATTGCTGGGCCAACAAGCTATCAAAGAAAAAAAGTTAGTACTGGGGCTTTGCAATCAAACACAGGAAGTCAGATGCTCGGTCTGACTATATAAAGCTACTGCTCAAAACCTGAATTTGGTGTAAGCAGTGCCTCTGCCAGGTCAGATTAATGAACTGTCCCATTGCATCATTTCCACTTGTTATCTGCATGTGAAACAACCCTGCCTAATGTCCCTAAGCACACTCATGGGCTCTCTGTTCTAGCTAATGCAGTCCTTAACAAGATCTGTTGCTGGACTATCAGTAAAATMATTTAATAATTTACATTGTTTCTTCTATATTTTATACAAACAGATTTTATTAGATATTTAATGCCTGCATGATCAATCTGCCCTGATACATCTAGGCCCTGCTTCTCCCTTTGTTGGCTAAGCGTGCAAAGGAGCAAGAGGAGTAGTTCTATGCAATCTCTTCCTGTGTACATCTCCAGTCCTGCTAAAGGATCTGCTATCGGATGCCTCATCTTTTTGAGAGTTAGCTGTGATTGAGTTACACAGACTCTGACTATTACTGCTCTTGAGGGCAGGCCTTGCGCTGGGATACGTGCAGTGTTACTCCAGGGCTGTTAACTAACAACTGATGTTTATTTTGTAATAACATACACATAGGAGCACTAAAAACTGGCCAGGATTCCACTGTGCTAAGTGCTGCTCTGCCCTTCAGAGCACATGCCTGAATGTATTTTAGATCATTATAAATATTTCACATAAGACTCTGCCAAGTGTTTCCTGTTGGTTGGATCTGGATAGCTCCCCGGTCAAGTGCTCTGGAGCTAGTGTTCTTCCTCGTTTAGGCACAAAGAATTAAGTAGAGTGTAGACTTGCTGAATATAGAGCAAAGTGCTTGCCTGTGATTTTGTAGTAACCAGATGGTTAATAAACCACTAGCACTGCAGGCACTGGCACCGCTGCGTGATCACTATGCAGACAGAGAATGCACGTAGCAGTTGGCCTACAGTCCAAGGCCTCTACAGGACATCAGGAGTACAAAAATCCCCAGGTACAAAAAGGCCCCGGCACTCAGAGATACCAGGACTTCAGTGTCACCCTGTGCCTTCACTATGTGGTGGGAGAGAGCAACTAGCAGAGTTGTAAGATGGATGACAGCTCCCTATGTGCCTTAGCACTCTGGTTATTCGGCTAATGGTTTGTGTCCTTGCATGTGTTGCAGGTAGAAATTGCTACCCCAGGCGGTTTATTCACAACCAGCCTTGCTCAGATCCTGTTATTTAAGCTCATTTTCAGTTGCTTCCCTGCCTTTCCCTCTTGCGTGCCTTTGCRCTTATGCAGAGCTGCAAGGGATGACAGCTTTTGCCACCTCTACTTGCTTTCGCCTTCAGTGGCAGAGCAGAACTGAGTCATTTGTAACATCAATGGGAACATGGGGGACCTGATGGGAAGGGAAAGACTAGCTTAGGTGAAAGTTTTGCAACCCTAGAGTGGGGAGAAGGGGATCCAGTTAACTGCTGTGCTGTCCTGGGGTGAATGCCTCAGAAATACTGATTGCTCTCCCAAAGATTTGAAACTTTACCCCACTTGTACCGCGTTGTCACAGGGACACCTTGCATTGTTGAAGTTACAGGAAGGAAAAACAAGGACTGTAGAATGAGCTTGGTCCTTGATAATCTAAGAATAGCAGGAGGTTGGTGCACAAAGGGCTTTGTGTCTCGTTTTCAGGACGCTGAAAGATCGACAGGTTGGCTTGATCAGCTGCATGGATTTAGAAACCGTAATTCAGGTTTGTGCGAAAGCCTGTTGGTATCCAGCATCCGCAACCCCCTCCATTCTTGCTGTAAACCCCAGAACAAAAGAGAAAGCAAATATGATCCAGTTCTTGCATGGCAAACACTTGCTCATTGTTTCAGGCAACCGCATATCTGATTCGCCTGTGCTTTAAACTCACATTTTCCAACCAGTAAACAAAAGCCATGGTGCCCTATCCCATTTGCACACTCTGCCTAGTGGGCTTTCTCTCTTGCTTTTCTTTTTCCCCCTACCTCTTATGTGTTTTGCCACTCGATCTAGCACATTAAACTGTTCGCTGTTCTGCTGCTGCTGCCTTAGTCACTTCCCTTTTGCAAAGTGCGCTGTTGGATTTGGCCTTTGACATTTGTGCTGGCAGCTGCCGTCAGTATTGTTGTTTGTATTGTGGTAACATTTAGAGATGTCCAGAAAGAATGGGTACCATTGCCCAGAGCACTGGGGAAATGTAGGGTAAAATGTGYGTGCCGACCCTTCCCCTTTTTCTGTGTTTCTCCAAATTTCTGTGTAATTAGACTGGACAGACAGTGGATGAAAGGGAGATAGGGTCAAAGTCCAGTGTCACAGTCCCAGGCTGTGGCTGGAGATGCAGCATGGCTCAGGTTTGCAGTTTGTGGCCTACATCTTAAAACCATTAAGCTTGTAAGTATTTTGATTACTTTTAATATTCTCCAGCGTGCTTACTTGCCGCAAAGAGTGAAGTGTGTGCCATGTTCCAGCAAAAAGCACAGTCGTTATTTTATTTTTTTATTTTTATAAAAATGTTTTACTTTATAAAATGTATTTTTAAAAATATTTTATTTTTATTTAAACTAAAGTTTTGTTGCCATATGAAAATGGTGTGTATGCAATCATGTGTTTCTGGTGGCTCATGATGACGGATACAGTTTGGGCAGGCCAAGAACTTGTGTTGCAGTGCTATGCTCTGCTGGCTGGCAGTAGAATAGTAGAATAGGTCATATCAGTAGAATAGGTCATGTTAGGAATATGTGTTAGGAATAGCTTAGAGAAGCAGGGAATCCAGCTGCAGAGAGAGCCTAATTAAAAAAAAAAAAAAAAGAGCAAAACACATGCATGCAGAACATACTGAGAAGCCACGTGGGACTTGAGTGGGTGACCAGCAGCTTTTTCAAAGAACCCTTCATCTTTCTTTTCCTACCGAAGGTGATCATGGACAGGACGTGTCATGTGGAATGAGGAAATGTTGCTGCAGTAAATAATAGAATAATTCCTTGGGTGAGCTCACAGCAAGGCAGGGTGAAGCTAACAAGTTCCCTTCTCTCCTTCGATCCTCTTGCTGTGCCTGCTCATGTCTGGTCTTGCCCAGGCTCCGACTTGCCCGTGGCCGGTGTTGGTGGGAAACTGATCACATTTCTCTTGAAGATGAGTGCACAAATGTTGCTTACCGTACTTCAAACCAGCAGCGCCTCAGCATTGGTGTCCCTTCATCAGGTCTCAGTTTACTCTTTGGTGGGAAAATCCTTCCCAAAAGCAGTGCTGCTCATCTCAGATAGTAACAGGTCATTTTRCATAAAGATAATCTGGCCCCTTCTAAAACAGACAAGAATTTCTCAGCTTAAGGAGGGTTCAAAATTTGAGGCAGAGTTTGTGGAAGAGCAGAAGACTTTGTACCCCCTTGACAGCAAAGAACGATCTGTGAGGATTTAACCTGTCACATACACATGCAAAGTCACTTCTTTCTTTTTCTTAGCACCATGAGGGAGTCTGGGAGCTGGTGGGATCCATCTGTCCCTAGGCAGAAGTCAGGCCCTGACTAAGAAGCCACCAATGGATCAGGCTAAGAGAACTGAGGCCTCTTTTCCTCCCTGGGGAGTGTTATGGGTGAAGTTATGCAGAGTGTCTTGGGTGAAGTCATCCTTCCGTGCCCCATCACGGCCAAGCCTTGTTTCATTGGCTCTGCTAACACTGCCTTCCACCTAGTGCTTAGACACCTTTCCACTAGCATGAAGTCCAACAAAGAAAGCAAAAGGGAGTTTCCCTTCCTGCCAGTATCCAGTATCCTCCGGAAGACGCTCAGTACTTCTGTACTCACGCAACCCCTGGGTGTGTAGAGGTCTCATAGTGTATGGAAATCTGATCCTGGAAGCAGGGGTAGGGCTGGAGAGTGGCAGTGCAGTTGCTGGTGAGTCAGCCTTTTCCCACAGTGTTGTGCAGTGATCTACCAGGGACAAGGATGACCAGAGGCACCCTTGGAAGTGATTATATTTAAGAAGGGGATTCACTGCTGCCTGGGAATCTGATTCCTCCTGTGTAGTTTGTCAGTAAAGAGCTGGTGGCAGGAGACTGTGACCTTGAAAAGGGCATTCTGGCATCTGCTGGGGGATGTGGCACCCGATCTGTCTCTGTGGCAGCCTGAAAGGGGACCCCAGCCTTGTGCTTATGAGGCAGCTATCACTGTCATGTACACAAAATAGCTGCTTGTAGAGCAGCAGTGGATGCTGGACATCCCTGGAGCAGAGGGCAGCGTTGGTGTGGGATAGCCCTAGGAGGAGGTGAAGGAAAATTTTTGTGCAGTGGCGCAGTGCTTGTGAAAGCATCTGGATGTGCTGGGCAAATAGCAGCTCATTTTTAAGCTTTGGCYGAAGTGTTAGAACTGGTGATTGCATTTTAGCAGTCCAAAGCACACAGTAAGCTATTTCCATGAGATGAACATAGAAGCAGAGAGGGCACGTACCAATCTGATGCCTGGAGCATATGACAGCCCCACTGCATTTTCCTTAGAAATAAAGYGCTGATGCCAGGTGACCAAGAGGCAGGTCAGATTTGAGATAAACTGGAGGATCTTTGCAAGCTGTAACTAGAAGCAAAAGGTTGTGGGGTTTTTTTTGCTCTTTTTTGTCCATATCAGAAGAATGTTATTTACAGGAAGCACTTTGTGCAGCTCAGAGATTTGTTTAGAGAAGGAGTGTAGAGGGAAGGGACAGTTAAAGGCATCATGGAAATGAAAAAGGTCATGGTTATGTTCAAGAAAATCCATAATTTTCCAGTGTGGGAGTATTGCTATTCTGGGGACTGAGGGAATAGCAGAGCTCTGGCTCAAATTCCCAGGGGAAGAAAGGCTGCACAGAAGGGATGGATTTGCCAAGGAACCCAGCCTCCACTCAGGCTCTCCAATGAATTAGCATCCTTTTTAGCACCTCTTACCAAGGTGTCGCATGGCGGAGCCCACATCAGCTGGGCTGGTGTCAGAGATGGTCTGTGGTGACGGATCGTTGGCTCAGCTGGCTGGGAGTTGTATCCTATAGCAGGYAGCATGGAGAAACTGTCTAAGCCAGGCTATACTGACCTACTCAAGGAGTGAGCTGAAGTGCCCCCAGTAATCTGCAAGAGCAGCCTCTATGTGTAAGTTTACTTTAGGTCTGATGTTATTAAGGGAAAAGGGGACTGACTGTAGCTTGCTATATAATCAGAATAAACAAAGGAAACGAGTACAAGATGCCCTTAGCAATTACTGCCAAGAACGGTTGTCGAATGGCTCGGTGATAAAGTTGCAAGTGCCTGGACATGTACAAAAAAAGTTGCTAAGAATAACAGATCTTAGGTAGTTACAAGTCAGGACAAAGGATTTGCACATGGCAGACCACAGGAGGGATTTATGAAGTGAATTTCAGGTTGATGTAAAGCTGTAAATTAGCATTACTGGAGACTGGAAGCTTTAGTTTGCCTGTAGGAAAGGTAAAAGTCTGGGCTGGAGCAGAGCACATGTCCCCCTCTGGCTTGGCTGTTTGGTGAGCTCCCCACTTATAGTGAGGATGAGGATGAAACAATTCACCACCTTCATGGAATTTAGGTAGTATTTCTGAAACTTGATGTTGCCAATCCAATCCCAAAACATCAGTTTCCTCCTCTCCCCAGCTGTTTGCTTTGAGAAAAATTTACTAACTCACTGATTTTTCTCCATTTTCTGGTGATAAAAGGAGTGATCTGTGGCATATTGCTAGAAGCTCCAGGAAATCACTAAATCAAATGCCTGTGATGTAGTATTACAACCCTGTCTGCAACCTGAAGGATTTCTTTCCCCTTTGGTGTCCTGCCCTCAAATGTTTAAGAGAGCATGCGCTGGGCAAATGCCAAGAAATAAGAGTTCCTGAGTTGACTCCTAGGTCTCCTGTACCACATCCTACTCTTTGATTTCTCATGCTTCAGTTTCTAGCACTTAGCAGAGCTGGTCGGTATTTAGCGAACGCAGTTCAGACTCGCACAGCCTGAAGAAATGACGTTGCCGCAGTTAATTGTTCTTTGGCATTAATTGTCATTCAGCGAGTCTGTAAACTTGTTCTCAGATTGCTGTAGTGACAGGTGAGACACTTTGGTTGGCTGCTCCCGTGTCTGAACACAGAAAAGGTTGTTGGTGCTGGGTGGCTGTAAGGGGATGTCATGGCTTGGGTGGTCTTTCCTTTCCGCTTTGATGGCTGCAGTGCAAGGCTGTGATTTATTTTCTGCAGTGGATTTTTGTCAGATAAACCGCCTTGCAGTGATGTAAAATAACATGACAGCTGATTTCTGTAGTTAATATTGTGAGGGATAAGCTCCGCTGTTGACAGCTTGAGCCATTTGTCTGCTGAGGCTGCCACTACTCCTGCATGGCACAGCTGGCTGTCACTCCTATCCATACAGTCCTGCGATAGGTGCTCCTGCACACACTTGTCGCTGCCTAGGGGTGTCCTCTTGGGGTTTTTTATCCAGTTAACCCCCGTCGGTTCATATTTACTGTTCAAACAGAAACTATTCTGTTTCTTGGCATCTTGGAGATGCCAAAGCAATGTGATTTACAACCTCCACATGGACATGCATTTCAGCTCAAGCTCAGCTGCCTCCTCTCGCAGCAGGAGTCTGGATTAATGTACAGTTCTCACCGAGGCTTTCATGTCATGTAGGCTGTGGGTGTAAGTACAGGAGCTCACAGGAACAGAAAAGCCTGTGTCCTTAAGATTGCAGGGATCTGTGCTAGACCCCTGTTTAAGTTGCTCATATTCCTAGGAGGAAATCTCTTGGGATGCTCTTGGCACAATTTATGGTACAGGAGAAGGGTTTGTGACTGTACTGAGGATCAGGTAACTGGTGGAGCAGCCCATGTCAAGGTCACATGAGTTCCCAAAGAGCTGTGAAGAGAACTTGGTCTTAGTCATAGATTCATAGAATCATAGAATGGGTAAGGTTGGAAGGGACCTCTAGAGATCATCCAGTCCAACCCCCCATGCCCCCAAACCCCAGGCTGGTTTGTAAGATCTCCAAAGAACAAGCCTCCACAGCCTCTCTGGGCAGCCTGTTCCAAGGCTCCATCACCCTCACAGGAAAGAAATTCTTCCTCACACAGACATGGAACCTACTCTGTTTCATCTTATGCCCATTACCCCTTGTCTTATCACTGGYCACCACKRARAAGAGTTTGGCCCCCTCCTCCCTATATTCACCCCTCGGGTACTTATACATATTGATAAGATCCCCTCTCAGTCTTCTCTACTCCAGGCTAAACAGGCCCAGCTCACTTAGCCTTTGCTCATACAGTAGATGGCTCCAGTCCCTTAATCATCTTTGTTGCTCTGCACTGGATCCCCTCTAGAAGCTCCACRTCCCTCTTGTCCTGGGGAGCCCACAGCTGTCCCCAATATTCCAGGTGTGGCCTCCCCAGAGCTGAGCAGAGAGGCAGAATTGCGTCCCTCGACCTGCTGGAAACGCTCCTGCTGGTGCAGCCAGGAGCCCATTGGCCTTCTTGGCCATGAGGGCACATTGATACCCCATGGTTAACTTGTTGTCGAGTAGGACTCCCAAATCCCTCTCCACAGAGCTGCGTTCCAGCAGGTTGGCCCCTAATCTGTACTGGTTAGCCTAGAGAAGAGATGGATGAGAGGGGATCTAATTAACATGTATAAATTCTTGAGGTATGATTGTAGGGAGGAGGGGACTAAACTGTTTTCCATAGTGGCTGGTGGGCACAGGACAAGGGGCAATGGCTTTAAGCTGAGGCACAGGAGGTTTCATCTCCGGGTGAGGAGGAGCTTCTTTACTGCCCAGAGAGGTTGTGGAGTCTCCTTTTCTGGAGATCTTCCAAACCCACCTGGGTGCCACCCTGTGCCCCATGCTCTGCGTGTCCTTGCTGGAGCAGGGGATTGGACTAGATGGTCTCTAGAGGTCCCTTTCAATCATAAAGATTCTGTGATTCTGTGGTGCCTGGGGTTATTCCTGCCCAGGTGCAGGACTCTGCACTTGTCCTTGTTGAACTTCATGAGGTTCCTCTCCTCCCAACTCTCCATCCTGTCCAGGTCCCTCTGGATGGCAGCACAGCCCTTTGGAGTGTCAGCCACTCCACTGAGTTTGGTATCATCCACAAACTTGCTCAGGGTGCCTTTGTCTCCTCCTCCAAGTCACTGATGAACAAACTGAACAGCACTGGGACCAGGACTGACCCCTGGGAGACACCACTGGCCACAGACCTCAAACTAGACTCAGCCCTGTTTGTCACCACCCTCTGAGCTCTCTCCTGGTAAAAACAAAAAATAAAGTGTCTTCATCCTTACCATTGTAGAAGTATTGCTGTGTCTGAAATCCCCTCCATCTGCCCTGACAGACAGCCTCTGTTAAAGAAGTTTATCGTAGGGGTCCGAAATGTTTCTGGCAGGTCAGGTGTACAGTAGCGTGGGATCAGTGGATTGAAAAATGGGCGCAGGGTGCAGAGATGTGGTGGAGCAGTGCGCATTGCACCCAAGCGATGTGTGCTACCCCTTTAGGTGCTGCTGTCACTGCTTGCTGCGGTGGATGTGATGGGTATCCATGGATGCTGCAAGGGCAACAACTTTCCGGATGGACAGAGTGTGCTTTCTCCTTGGACACCCCAGACACAGGTGTGTGAGCCTGTTGCTCTTTGTTCTGGGGTTTGGATTGGGAGGATTTCTAAATACTCTGAGCATATCTGCAGTTAAAATTTGGGAAGAGGGAGACAACATGAGAATGGGATTCTCCTACTTGTAGGACAAATCTGGTCACATCTGGGAGAGGAAGAGGAAAACACATGAAGGAAACCATAAAGACAGAAAAATCTCACAATTTCTTCAGAGGTATGTGTGCTAGAATGAATTCAAATAGCCATCAGCTACAGGAGGGAAGAAGGAAGAGCAAGCCCTGATACACTGAGAAGAGCTATACAGCTAACACAAATTACATTGCAATTCTTCATTACATATTTTATTGCAAATAGCTTGATGAGGTAGTTTCTACTGAAGACTTTACTCTGTGAATACACTTCTTGGTGAAGTTAGACGTTTGTATGGGGATGTACCTTTCACATAACACAATAGCCATAAACTGTTTGTCTTTTTTCAGAWCTTTCCTTACTTAATCTCATCATGGGTGCAGGGCACGGGGTGCTCTTTGTACTTGTCAGACCCCAGGCTCTGAAGTATGAGAATATTTTTTTTAATTTTATTTTTGTAAACTTGTAAAAGATGGTGTTACYGGTCAGAGAACAGTCTGAGGAGACGTCGTATTAGACTACTCATATTTTCTTCATCATGGCAATAGTGTGACTCCATATGGAGGAGAGACTGTTCAGATACCATGTTGATTTGTAGCTTTTCACCTTCGTCATTCTCACCCCCTGTTATGACTATGGACTGATCTGGGCATGGTGACAGATGCTTTACCCAGAACTGTTTTACCTTCCCTGGTTTTTGGTGTTGAGATGACCATGTTTGATTTTCTAGGAGAGTATTGAAACTTGCAGGGGGGAATTGGTTTGCATTTCTCTGTAACCAAATACCATCCTGTTGCATAGTGCTGGGGCAGGCAGAGTGCAGCACATTGTCCAATTGCAAGATAGTCAAAGTTTTACAGCAGAGTCATGAATTACCTAAAAAATATGGAAGGAGAGAACTCCCTCTTTTCATCCTGTTCAGTCAGGGATGTTTGGGCCCTAAACCACTGCAGGGACCTAGATGAACAGGAGGCTTTAAGGATAATTCCCTGCTGCTATAGAAAGACAGGGTGGATAAGTTGTGAGCCTGCACCTCACTGGGCATGAAGGGAGCAACTGGACATTGAGTGGAAGCTTGTAGGCCAGTTTTCTGTGTGTGAAGTAAGCAGACAAACTATACTGTCAAGGCAGCAGCACTAGGGAAGGGTGTGGTAACACTGAGGATGAGTATGAAGCGGTATGAAGGTTTTGGAGACAGCCACACTGTAGGCTGCAGTGAGTTCCAGATCCGTCCCTTCTTTCCTGTAAACATTTGCCCAGACTCCTTGTTGCCTGAAGTTGATGATAAAATCTGTCAAATTTGGCCCACGTGATCTGAATCTTCTGGAAGCATGGGCTATAAGGAGCCCAAGACAGTTTAGAACTTTGCACTGGTCCTTCCTGAACTGTGTCCTGTTTCTATATGTTTTTTAATCCCTCTTTGATCATTTCTAGTGCATCATGATCAATTTTGAATTGTAAAATCTATCAAACAGAAATTTTGGCCAGCATGGGATGATCTTTAACTTTTATAGCATACTCTGTTTCATACATCATATGGTTAATGAATTAAACATCCTTGGGTGAAAGCATAGCTCAATGAAATTTAACCTGTAGATAACAGGATCTGGGTGGATGTCACCCCTGAGGGTCATGGGTATCTGTGACAGGGTGGGATACTAAATCCAGGCCTCCTGAGATCTCTGCTTATCCTAAATAATGGGCTATCCTTCCATCACTGGCACTCCCCAGACTTCCCTAAGTGCAGAGCACAGCTTTGAGGCTGGTGGTTAGTGATCTACAGCATGAGTGCAGCCAGTGACTACTTTCAGTACTTAAAGCTTTCCAAAGTGGCAGCATCCCTCCATGACATGTGGCTGGATGGGAGGCTGCGGAGGCTGCTTTACAGGAAGATATGCCTGTCATTACAGGAAGATACGGCTGTGTCATGTTAAGGATAGGCASGGTAGGCGCCATTATGCATTTGATGTCTCAGAAATTCAGAATTTATTTAGCCTGTACCAGTGAGCATTCTTCTCTGGCTCCAAATATGCTGTTCACACACAGAGGTGCTCTCATGGAGAGAAAATGGATGCCAGCAGAAACCTTGTTGAGACAAAGCAGAAACATTTTCTACCCATGAACTCAGCTTCCAGAGATAAAGTTGGAATTTTAACACACACACACATACACACACATACTCCACAGCATCCTCCCCTGGACCCCTGTCCAACCSTGCATTCATGTCTGGCCAGGGAGGATTCCCTCGCTTGCAGGGGCTTGCCTGGGAAGCACAGACTTGGGGGCCAGTTTCAGCAGGACAATACAGCAGTGATGCAGGTTCGTACCCTCTGCAAAAGAAGTCCTGGAGACCTGCTGACTTGCAGAGGTGCAGTTCGTGGAGGGTCAGCCTGCCTAATAAGCCTGTGGTTTACTGGTCATAGGTAGGGAGTGTCCTGAGTCTCCAGACTGGGTCAGGAGAAGATGGCTTTGGCTTGATCAGCAATATACGTGCACTATTCCCACCAGGCCTCCTGCAGCGTCTGGAGCTGAGCACGATAAGCCACCTAGCAGAGGACAACTGCAAACTGCAGCATGTGCTGAACTGAGTGCAAATCATTAATCATCTTCCTACTCATGTCTTCTCATCCAGTTAATCTTGTTGCTGGATAAGCTGGATAAACAAAGGAGAGGAAAATGAAGTAGACCATTGATATCCCTGTCCTAGCGTTCAGATTGGATCACTGTTAACTTGTCTGCTTTTGGATTAATAAACTGTTTCTTCCCTCTTGATCAGCACAGGCTTTGGAAAGGACATCACCTAATACCTATCTCCCAATTCATTGCCTTAAGCAGGTCATAAACCATATCTTTTATTACCTATGGTGTACGATTTAGGCCCATAAACTTGACTATATCAGGAATCTACTATGTTGTTTCCAGTTAACACAGTGCAAGGTCTTGGTGTTTCTGGGAATTATTGTGCATTGAAGGGAAATGTAGGAGTGCTGGTGTGCACACTGTTACATGCAGGTGGACACCCTGAAGTCATTTTGGTTTGGGTTACTCAGTAGTTTCAGACAGGGCTTACTGGGGAGAACTGACACTGGTATGAAACAGATCTTAGTTCTGTGTATGTATATACATGTATTTGTGCTGCAGAAAGAGCTGCATTTTTGTTGTTGTTGTTGTTGTACTTTTCA
Organism: Eudromia elegans; assembly: GCA_003342815.1. NCBI lineage: Eukaryota > Metazoa > Chordata > Aves > Tinamiformes > Tinamidae > Eudromia > Eudromia elegans. The sequence goes on along the minus strand of PTEX01000239.1, from coordinate 1,049,655 downwards.
TACTGGGGTCTGCACATCTGTATCTTTTTGAGAATCTGGCAAGCATGAGGAAAGGAGCTTTGGATTCTGTCTTGACTGTAGTAGTCAGTAGACTTAGGAGGTCACGCCTATGCTGCTCTGTTGCACTAAGCATGCCATATTTGATGTACAACTTTGCCTTTCAGTGAGTCTTAAAGACCAGAAGACTAGGTTTTGTGCCTCCTTGTGTGATATGTTTTGGGAGTTTTTTAATTATTTTGTTTTTGTTTGCTTTTAGCGAGGAAAGGCTTCTTTAGATGTTGCAGGCTGCTCTCCATGTTCTTAAAGTACCATACCAGGTTCTTTATTCTTTTCCTCAGAGTTTGCACTCTAAACCGGCAGCTGGAAAAACCTATTAGAGTACAGAGTTGCATGTGATTACTTGGCATCAGTGGATAAAAAAGTGTAGTTGTAGAGTAATATCCAACAGTAGTTTCTACAGCTGGAGTTTATTTAAATGAAACTGTTCTGCCTCCGGAYTTACTGTTGGAGATTAGCATGGATTAGCAGAATGCTCTCTGGATCTAGAATTATTTTGTGTGTGCTTCAGAAAAGTTCAAAGGGATAAACCAATAAGGTACTTATATATAGCTTTCGCCTCTTGTGTTTAAGTGGCTTTAGCACTTTCTTCCTTGCTGGATGCCAGCGTATGTGTACTTTATTGTACTTCTGTGCCATATTCTGTAGGGAGGAAAAAAAAAAAAATAGAAACTCTGTTGCAGACAGCAACTCTGTTGCTTCCTCGTGGTCTCAAAATGAAATTTCTCCAGTGCCTAAGATGATGAACATTGTAACCTACAGACAGTGCCAGAGTCATTCTTCACATGACTCAATGTAAAAACATTAAGCAACATGTCCTGCCTGCCCTCATGAGAAGAAGAAGTGTTTGACATCTTGTTTTACAGACAGAGAAGCCGTTGTGTGGAAGAGGAAGGTTATGCGCAGTGTGTGTGAATGTAGAGGAGGAGGTTTGTGTCCAAGGTGGTAGAGCCATGACTGTTAGGGCAAGGGGCAGCTGCAATTTGAACTGAAATTATCTGCATGAGGAGCTAGTTTCTGATCTGCAGCTTGAATTTAGGGATTTTGACTTCCAGGCAATTCTGTGTAATATTAGATCACAGGCTCTTACACCGTGTTTTGAACTCCTGACTGCATAAATAGATGATTGCAAAGTAGGAGTGTCCAGGCTGCCACTCCACTGGGGATGCTCAAGTGAATCTTTGTGTTCATACGCCAAAGTGTGTTTGCAGACAGAAAAACAAGCATAGCCTTCTTGACCTTAATGCTTTTCCCAAACTACTTATTTTCAATCTAGTTCCTGAGTTCCTGAAACTCTTCTGAGTGTCCTTGGGAATGGCTACTCACAGTGCTTAGATTCTTTTGCAACATGACAGTCCCGGCTAAGGAGGGAATGAAGTTTAGCAAACATGGCTGCTTCATCACCTGCCCCTGGTCCCCTTGTCCAACTGTTGCACAACTGCAGCAAAGCACAGCTTGTACAGCATGGAGGGAAGCAAGCCCTTTGGCATTAGACTGGGACGTGCACGATTGCCTCTAAACAAAAAAGCTGGCTCTGTTTCCCCTGCACCACCACCCTTTGCAGTGAGTCAGATATGGGTCTCAAAGCCTAATTGTCAAAGCCTGGTCCTTATCTCATCCACTGGGAATAAGCAGCTGGGCAGCCTGAAGTGGCCAGTCTGCCTAGGGTGTCCTGTTAGCTCTGGGTGGTGTTGCACCTTGGCCAGGGAAGCCTGGTGGGTCCTTCAGGCTCTGGAGAGCCCTAGCCTGCATCCTTCTCAGTGGCAGCACTTTGGTAGTGGGCAGCTGTCTCACTCTTTGTTATTGCCTTTTCTCCTTTGTGCTGCTTTGTCATTCTCTGGGAAAAATCAACATTTACCTTTCAGAGCCTGGCAAACAGAAGGGGTCTGTATTACATCCTGATAGTAGCCCTAGGCTTGCAGGGTTCTGGGGATAAATTCAATGATGTCTGTTGGGKTTGGGGGGACCCTCTACAACAGAAGTTCAGGAGTTCTGTGCACCTAAAATAAGAGAAGGAAAGCACCCAGTGATCATTGAGGAAATAAGATTTGGTTTTCATTCAGGTTACTGGATGAAGGTAAGAAATTGTTTTAAAATAATATTAAATAAGGGTGTGTTTGATGTTTGATGGGACTGTTTTTTGTTTGTTTTTTGTCTTTCCTCCCCAAAGTAACACATTGCTGCTGAGTGTGATAAAGCTGCCTAGGGTGTCATTGTGCGGCAGAAAGCCAGGTGCTGATATTAGGAAGTTTATATCAGGACTTCTCCTACATGGACAGAAATGAAGTGTTATGGGCCTGCAGGGACTGGATAGGAGAGTGGTGAGGTAGTTTTGGGCCTGCAGGGACTGGATAGGAGAGTGGTGAGGTAGTTTTGGTGCTGTTTGATCCATATGAAAACACCAGATTGCAGTTGAAAAGTTGTCTTTCTTCATTCAAACCTGTCATTGTTTTTTCTCAAATTAACCTGTGGCTATTCCCAGGTGAATCTGAAAGAAATTGGTGCACACTTAAGTCTGCATGCTGTAAATGTTTGGGGTTGTTTTGGAACGCAAGGGGGAGGGTCATTTATTTTGTGCTGTGTTTGTATAGTGCTCTGCATGCTAAGCCCCATCTCTAGTCCATTCAGGCTCCTGGGTCCTGTGTACTATTGCTGTTAATCATTAACTAAAGTGGTTTTAGCTTCTGAAACTGTTGTGGCAGCTGGTTAATGTAAGAGTTTGATAATTTCCTCCATTGAGCAAGGCCACGGCTTGGAAATGAGCTGAAACGGGCACTATTTGTTCAACTGCCTTCCCTTTTCACTGTTTCTGTTTAGCATGTTGCAGGGTCTGCAGAAATGAACAGGCCAGGCCTCCAAGCTGCCCTCGTGATGACTTTTTGCAAATGCTGTGAGGTATTCTTGCAATACCCATCTGTGCTTGTGGAAATTTTCTTTTACTTGATGAGAAAGCCCCAAGGATACAGTCTGTTGTAGTTCCTAGGTCCTGCTTCTTATCTCTCTTGGATTTCAGAAGCTAAAGACTGCACAAATGAGGAGAGTGGTGAAGACAAGGCAGATTTAGTAGACACCATCTCTTTGGAAATCTGGTTAGCTTCATAAGTGAACTGGAGGTAATCTTAGACTTAATGGTAGTTACCAGTCCTAGTCAGTCTGGCTTCACAAGACTCATCTTCTATTACTTTATAAATCTTTTTTCACCTCTTCCTGCTGTTTTGTAAAAGAATCACATAAAACCGACAGTACATGTAAAAGACCCACTTTTCCTAGTCCCTTCCAATTTATGTGAATACTTCCCTTATGAATACACATTTTTACAAATCATCTGTCAGTGTGGTGATGTGGCATCATTCCTGCTGCCCAGTCAGATTACTGAAACATCCTAACCAGAAGGATCACAGATGATGACTAATGCACTTTTTTTTTTTTATGAAGAATTGCTTGTGCTAATTTGTTTGCTGCTTTCATGATTTTCCAGTATATCTCTGAATAACAGCTATCAGCTGTCTAACAGTCTACAGGCATCTGATTCAATCAAGATAATATCTGATACACAGATATATTCTGTTTTGTATGATGCAGCTTGATCACCTCAGAATCAATATAAGAGCAAGAGGCCAACTTAAAACATAATTTAGCCGTTGAGCTAAACTTGCCAAAGCACTTGGAGTTGTTCCAACATTTTAATCTTGATGTTGAGATTGAATGTGTCTGAAAAGCCAGGGCTTAGTTCCAGCACTAGTTGTTGGGCATGATTCAGGATAAAAATGTATGGTGTGGGTTATGCAGGTCTGTCGAGGMGATTTTAAATGTTCACTTCTGGCCTTAAACACTGGGGATACATAAATTGCTTTCCTGAGAATTACTGCAATTTAATTTGAATTAAAATCTTGGATCAAGGTCTGAACTTGAGCAAGATTGAGGTGTCAGGTCTTCTGTCTTCTTTCACCACCATGTCTAATCTGGTCCTGCTGCCTAACTTAGCCCTTCACTGTAGCCAGAAGCACTGAATCCACACTAAGTGTCTTGGACTTGGAGAAACCATTCTAACATTACAAAAATTAAAGGTTTTTTTTTCAGTCTTTTATCATTAGCATAAGTTTTAGAGTGTATTAGAATGTGTTTGGCACCTTCCAGAAATAAAACATAGTGGTAGGAATATATGCATCTTGCTAATGCCAGTTTTTCTGTGGTTTCCTTGAGTGTTATCTGTAACCAAGACTCAGGCCAAATTCTTTCTGTGCATAAGGTCATAGCTCCAGTTGTGTAAGTGGTGCTGTACTGACTCACAGTGCTGTCTTTGGCCCCACTCTGATCATACCCAACTGCCATGTAGGTGAAGTTGGTGGTGGTATTTTAGGCCTTGCAGTCTGTACTTAGCTTTAGACCTGGACACACAGAACTTGTTGGTATGCCATTGTGGTAGGAACTGTGTGGGAGAAAGACGATGGAAAAGGCACCCAAAGAGTCTTCAGCCAAGGCACTTGGGGACAGCAGATGCTGTCGTGCCTTCCTCTCCAAGAAAGCTCAGTTTGCTCCCAGAGATATCTAATCCAGGTGGAAACAAGAAAGCAAATACATGACTTACAGTTTTTGTGTAGCTGTTCTCAGTTTATTTGAAAAGAGTCTCCGTTGCAAAGAATCCGGGAAAGTRTATTTTATTCTCCAGTGCATGTTTCTGATTAGTGTTGGAAATGAGCATGAATTTTTCCTTTCTCTTAACATATTCTTGAGGTTAATGTTGCAAGGGGATTTGAAGTTAGTGGAAGTGAAACTGTAATTGGGTGGTTCACAGAAGTCAGAATTCAAGCAATGCTCTTCCTCCTCTTCCTGAACTAGTCTGCCAGCAAACACATCTCCTTTGCAGTCCTCAGCTGCCTGGGTACCCCTCTCTCCTGAGCTGGCTTCAGTGACCACTGCTGCCTGGGCTTGTTTGCCCTGGCCACACAGGGCAGCTCTACCTCTGTAATGTGATGTCCCTTGTCAGCATTAAAATTTTGCAGCTGCTACTCTGGTTGACTGGGGAAGCCACTGAGACAGCAGTTATGCAATATAGATGAAACAATGTGTGGGTTATGCCCTTCTTGGTAACAACTCCAGTACTCATTACTGATGAAGTCTTCTCCATTTTATCTAAAGAACTTCAGAGGACATTTCTATGATTCCATGATTCTATGATTCTGTGAGTGATAAAATTCAGCTGCCAGCAAAGGCAGTTCTTTTGCTTGCTATCTGGATAGTACTTGAGAAGCAGAAAAAAGAGATAGATTACATGTACTCCTAAGAGTTTTGAAATGCATATGCAAGAAGAGGAAAATTCTGTTCCAGTAGTCTGTACTGATACCTATGCCAGCTCTGCAGCTGCTGGATGGCCATGAGACATCGTAGAATCATTATGATTGGAAAAGATCTTCAAGATTGAGTCCAGCTGAGTCCATCCTTGCAGCCATTCTTGTGCTCTCCCCAGTAGGCAGCAGGGAACACTGATATGACAATGGAGGCAAGGATGGGTTAGACCAGGGAGAGAAATGTGTGCCTTACAGCATGTAGGCTGATTGGAGCCTGCCCTGGAAGGAGCCAAGTCTGAATTGCCTGTCTTTCCTTTAAAAAGTGCCTGTGTTGTTGGGGTGCTGTAGACATCTACAAAGTGGTCTTCTGCCGGGGGGTCTCCTGCCATCCTGATTCATATGTTGGTGAGAACCAAGGGATAGATGCATGAGTTGGCCCAGGCCTCTATGTCCTAGAAGAGAGTTCAGGGCAGCTAGGGGTGCCTGAATGTCTGTAGGAGGAAATTTGTTTTGGATGAGGACAACTCTTGACTCTGCTCCCCAGGCAGCCTGCTGTGTTCATGCTGGCTGGAGGAAGAAGCTTAATTATCTGATCTCAACCCCACTAGTAAATACATCCGACACACAAAGGGTCACATTTGCTGCCTGGATGAGCTGGTGCCATGTTGCTGACTCCAGCAGAGTGTGGGATGTCTCCTGCTGCTCCTGGCCTATCCCTTTCAGACATGACCCTTGTTTGGTTTGGGTGGGTTTGTTTGTTTGTTATTTATTTTTACTGGACCGTGTAGACAGAATAAATTACTGGGTTACATCCTCCATTTCTTGTCCTTGCCCTACGGTTTCTCTAGGTAATGGACATTACCCATTTGTTCTTTGATATATATGTGCAGTGAGTTTAGCAGCATAGATCACTTAATATGAGGAGAAAATAAGTCTCTTCAGGCTTGTTTTGTTACTATTGTAAGTATACATAGGAAGTTTCGGGTGTCATACAGAAATTCTAATTTGTTTAGGGGAATGTATATGCTGGAGTTGAACCTATCTGCCAGTTTCTGTATTAGTGCTAGGTTTAGGTTTGGTAACAGCTGACTGAAAAAGTCCATGTTCTGGTGAAGAGTTTGTCCAGAAGCCCTGGATGCCCTTTCCCTGATGCTCTATGCCATGGTAAGTACCTATACAGTGTTCACATTTCAGTGCTGGCATGTTCTGTTCAGTTCAGTTATAGTATGTTCTATCAGCAGCTGCAAGAAGCACTAGCTGGTAGAATACATGGCCCCGTATTCTTTGGGGCATGATTTACATGGGAGCCTTACTGAGAGCTCACATGCACTGACACGGCCCCATTGAGCGCTGCTTGATTTCAGCAACTGTAAGAAAGCCCAGTGAAGCTCCATGTGCCTTTGAGTGCGGCTGTGTTTCTTTTGTGCCATATGGTGCTAGCCTGTGGATCTGGAGGGAATTAGTCCTTAATTATAAAATGTGAAAAAATACTGCGCAGTCAGCCAAGGTGAGGCTAAGCGCTGGGAACATTATACTTCTGTGCTGCTGCAGCACATCCGCTCTGTTGAATGAACTGTTCTTGGCTTGGCCTGCTTTAACTGTGGGGCTGTTCYGTTTTGAAGCCATACTGATGGGGATGTGGGGAAGCATTCCTGATTTCAACCAAATAAAACATAGTTCATTATGTTTCTTAGTCCAGTGCACTACAATAATTTTATAGCATGGCCTGCGGGCACTTAAACTGTGTTAAGAGGGAAGACTCACAGACAGTATGTCTGGGGTAGAAACCTTTGATTTTTTCATTACACGGCCTCACAATTCAAAACTGGGGCTCAGCCTGCTGCTCTGCGCTATAAATAGAGGTAACCCCAGCATGTTGTCAGCACAACGATGCTCTCAGGCCTGCCTGCATTGCAGGCTTCCTGGCAGGGTGTTCAGAGTGGCATATTTTTAGCTAGTGTTCTTTTATTTTTGAGGAATCTTCTGCTTTACCAGACTGCTGACATTCCCTGGCATTTATCTGCTTCGCAGTGCTGCAGCTGGATCCTCTCTGCGGAGGGGCAGCATGGACAGCAAACTTGGCTTAGACTCAGGTTTACTGTCATGGTATTGGATTGCCTGTGCAAAATACTGATTTACTTCTTACTTTCCTTTCTGAAAGTGGTTAGGCAGCAATAATCTCCATAGCAAGATGTGGTCATGAGACTTGTTATTTTTCTTTGTTCTATGTTAATTCAGTGTGGTTAGAGCAAGAGTTGTCTATAGATCTCACTTCTGACCTGACCAGGTTACTTCCAGGCTGTAAGAACTTGGGCAAATCAATTTAGCTTGGCACAACTGTCAGAGCTGATGGTATATGTGTTTTTGCACCGGAGTCATTGCTAAAGGGAATGAAGACGACTTCCGATGGACGGTCCTGCCTGGACTTGTAAGCTCCTTGCTCTGCTTCTGTCCTGATTCGTTGCACACAATGAAGGCTTTGAACGTGAAAGGGTGTATTTAACTAGCTTAGCRTGGCTGCGTATCTATGTTCTTAAGCGTGCTATCCAAAAGGGATATTTTTCTCCAGGTTTCTAGCAATTGTGAAAGACAGATTTAACACCATGCCCTGCCCTCAAGGCAGCCAAGGTGGAGGTGTTCCTCTTCGACCAGGATTCTTGCTGTTCTTGGACACAGGGATTAAGCCTCTTCATCCTTTCAGCCTCCAAAGGAGCAATGGACATTTGAAGGGCAGAAAATATCAGCAACTGGGTTTTAAGAAAAAATATAGTGTTGATTATTGTGAGTAAACTCCTGGAAGCATTAGACTGATAAGACCCTCTGCCAGGTGCTGCTCAAGCGCTGATTGCAAGGCAATCCTTGGCCACAAAAGGCTTTGCTATCAAAATAGGTGTCTTCRAACAGTTGCACAAAGGTCTGTAGTGGAGAGATGCCCCCAATACTGGCCTGCAGATACCAGGGCAATATTCCTGCCCTCTGCCCTCTTTTCTCTTGCTGTCATTTATGAAAACTGCAGGTGGAATGATTTGTACAGCAGCAAACTTCCCTGATGCAGCATAAATAAAGATCTTGAGAGCTGTGGAGAGGACAATCCCTGCTCTGGTTTGGTGCATTTGCATGGAGGGGTTGGGACCTGGCTGTCGTAGATCTTTGGGAGGTAAAGCTTGAGAGGAGCTTGCGATGGGCAATCCCGGCTGGAGCTTGTCCTGCTCCTCCATGGCCAGGGAGCAGTGTGGTTTCCTTGGAGCTGGCCCTGCGGTTCAGCCACGTAACTTCTTAGGCACAGAGGTTTTTTATATTAAAAAAGGATAGGAAGAGAGAAAATGTGCACGCATATAAATATATATAAGCAGAGGCTTCTGAGCATGAGACAGATTTTCCATGTCAAGTTGCCAGGCGGACGTTTTCCTGTTCCTCCCTCCATCCTGGCTCATTAGTATGATTTTTTTTCCCCGTCCTTTTATTTCTTTTTTTCTTTTTTAACCTTTTTTCTGTATGATGCAAACTCTTACAGCTGACAATTTCACACTGTGGGTATTTGCTGTAACTTAAATTGGTACTGTTTTAATCTCTTTGGTTATTGTCCAAAGATCTGGTAGATTATAATAAGATACTTAAAATCCATCACTTAGAGTTAAGTAACAGTGTCACCTAAAATATCTGASGGTCAGCAGCACAACAGAAATCCCTCTTCAGAATATTCCCATGGTCCAGCAGGATTTCTGCTGAGGTAATGAGTCTACTTGACTGCTGCATTTTGGAGCTCAACAGGTCTGATATCTGAGATGTTGGAGTATGTTGGAGCTGCTCTTCCCTGAGCAGAATCCAGCAAAGATGAGAAAATGTGCCGGATCTTCTGCAAATTCCTATGCTTCAAAATGAGAAGTTGAGGCACTGTTCAGCTTATAGTTTCTGCATATTGCTACATTTTAACCAGAGACCTGTTTTGGTGAACTTTGGTTCCTGCTGAGTCTCACGGCATATCTGAGAAATGAAGGCCGTGGCAATCGCTACTTCACAAACAGGCAGCTGAGAGTGCAGGGCAATTAAATGAGTTAGTGATGGATTAGAAGTAGTGCTGGAAATGCAGCCCAGCATTCAGGTTGTTGCCTTCTAACCAGCAGACCATGCTGTCCTATGTGGCATTTGGGAGCCTGGCAGGTGCCTTGGGGGTTACTGGTTACTTTCTGAGTTGGGTATGGGACCAACATGTCTGTATTTGTCTTTCAAAGTAAATATGTTCTAGGTTGGTTAAGCTTTCAGAAACCTTTTTCTAGCATAGTGTAGGTGAAATAACTGTGTGCAACTCTAGCAAATCTGAAGAGGCCTTTTGAGCTGAAAAAGATGGTGCAAAACTAACTCAACATCTGGGTCTCTGTGTTCTGATTCAGCATCTGCCTAGGACAAGCAAAGTGCCCAGTGTTTCAGCTGGTTCAGGCCCCCAGTAGCGTTCCTGTATGTGACTTGTTCGAGAAAATCCGTCTGGAGAGTCTTACTCCCTTTGCCACCTTGCAATGCTGGGAAGTCTCCCGAAAGACTGTTGTTTCTTCTGTTAGCCCCTTTGCCAGTACAAGGCCTGTTCTAGAACTTCAATTCCTTTGCTTTCCTATCCTAGAAAGAAACCCATTTTCTCTGGAAGTGTTTCAGGGCTGGGGAGTAGGACGGTAATCCTGGAGTGAGAAATGAGCCTGCAGGTCCCCCTGAGGCACCTCAAGAATTCTCACATTTCTGGAAATCCTCGATGCATTCATACTTCTGATATGCTGAATAATATTATTTGACATCTTCAGGGAGAGGTGGAGACTTCTCCTCAGGTGCTTTTCTGCTAAAAATAATAAATAACATTCCTTTGGCTGCACACATGACAGTGCAGAGCAGGTCCCCGGCGCGTGCTTTGCCAGATGTAGGATCATAGCATGGGGATGGTTCCACGTAGCATATTTGCATGAATTCACTTAGCCTATTCAAACCTTCTTCTTGCTTTAGGCATCACCCGCACGTCAAGTGGGCGACTTCGGAGACTCAGCAACCAGACAAGTCCAAGTAAGCTGCATGAGTCTCTGTCTTTGAAACTTTTGCCTCTGACAGCAAACCCAGATTGTGAGGATGCAAGAGGTAACTCAGAAAAAATCTCTCCTGCTGTCTGTCAAGTGCCTCTGCAGTTTAGAAAGCAAAGCTGGCTGCTAACAAGTGAAGAAATCTCTGTGTAATGCTGTGAAAAGAGCAATATGAAAGAAAAAAAAAAATGAATTACTTACTGAATAATAGCTCCAGAGAGGATAATTAAAAAGCCCTATCTCAATTCAAGGGGTCTGTCACTGGGCAACAGAAAGCAGCAATGCCCTGAGGTTGAAATATAGTTTTAGTAATTAGTGGTTCCTTCTCACTCTCCTTAGCTATTACTTTTTATTGGCTGTAGAGATTTATGGATTGCGTGTGCTTGTGACTAAAATTACACTGCTAATTGCAGTTTGATGTTTGCAAAACTGTTCCTATTCTGAAGGAAGCAAGTGGGAGGGTTTCTTTCTTTAAACCAGTGTTTTCCAGCTTCCTGACAGCGTAAGTCTCAGTGCTTGTGACTGCCTGAGCCCATTAACACTATCAGGCTTCTGTGTGGTGCTGGGAGAGACTGCCTAGGGCTATAGACAGATCCCCAGTGCTTACCTATGTAGTGTGATCCATTTAATCTTGTGTAGCTGGAAAGCTTCCCTCTTCATGTCTAAGTTATGCAACTAGAAGCTCAGATAAATCTCATTTTGGGGTGTTTGATGGCCTAGTGATGGCTAGCACTGGCAGTTCTCTGCCTCACGATCCAAACTCCCATGAGAAACTTCTATTGCTAAAATGCAGACCCTTGTATATTGCAGAAGTTCATCTTGGTAGATGGTTTTGTGTTTGCCTCTGTGAGATGTGTGACCTCCCCTTGAACTCTGCCTCCTCATCTTCTCCAGGATGCTGAAGGTTGTGTCTTCTGTGTATTTTAGGCTCTTTTCTTGTTGTGACCAGCTAGTCCCTTTGAGAAATGCACTCACCTCCTTGGCACTTTGTTCTGTCCATGGTCTTGCTCATTCAAGCTTTCATCTGGCTCATTCCCTCGGTCCCACTGTCATTCACAATTGCTGCCTTTTGACTCTCTTTGCTATTTCTATTCATTTTCTCAGCCCCCATTTCCTGTCTCGGCTCTCAGATGGACTTATCAAAACAGTCATTTTCAGCCTTTCCCTCTGTGGGTGTGTGGGAGGAGAAAGCCACCTTCAGGACGCCTTCCTGCAGCAGTGACTTCAGCTTTTTGCTGTGTCAAGGCCTAGGCCCATATGGTCAGGGCTGAGTCACCTGCTTCCAGTTACACATGGGCTTTAATGGAAGCTGTGACACTGGTTGGCTGCCCCTGGTCATATGCTAGTGAAGAGGACAAACACTGGTATTTAAAACGTTAGGGTTACTCCAGTGTCAAGGGTTACTCCAGCACATCCTGCTATTGCACTGCAACACCTGGCTGCTGGGACTCTGCTTGCATGTGTCAGGATGTTCAGTCTCCTACCCTATTGTCATGATGTAGGGTCATGAGGATATGACTGCAATAGAGGGGCTACAAGCTCATGTCTAATAGATGGAGAAACGCAGTATGTTAATTTAGCAGGGAACGACAGTACTCTCCTTGATGAAAAGGCTTTTGTGTAGTGATGGTTCAGTCTAGAAGGAACTAAGCCATAGTTCATAGCCGAAACTTCTACCACCATCGTAGAGGTGGTAGTTCTGCACTGAAGTGCGGGTTTGTCTTCTGCATGCACAAAAACAAGGTTGCAGTCTCAGCCCTGGTTCCCTGTGTTTTCACATACCTATGTGCAAAGACAGAAGGGGGATTTGGTAGAGCTCCAAGGATAACTGGAGCACAGTGACTCTAAATTGAAAGACATCGCGCATTTGTTCAAGCTTGTTTGCCTTAGATTCTAATCATATACTTTTCCACTTTTCTGGTGAGAGGCCTTTTTAAACTTTAATAATTTTTTTTTCCAAGTTGAAATCAAATGAGCAGCTCCATGCTCCAGTTTACACTGCAGTAAATATTTACGACTCCATATAACTGCAGCTCAATTTCCCCTTGTTTCAGGTCCAAATTTTCTCTTCTGCACATCTGGTCGTGCACCCAGAAGCATTTATTCCTGTAAAGAATAAATTGGGATTGGAATGACTGAGCAACAGTTGTAAATGAAGCATCACAGAAGGAGGTTGCTTTGGGCTCCTTGCCACCCTAAACAAAGAAAGGGATGACATATATTTCCGTAGCCACTGAGTCTTGGGAGCTAGGGAGCTGCACATTTGTCGGCAGACCATGTAATATACTGGGGCAAGTGGTGTTACTAAGATCCTGTAGAGCTAGTTTTGACCTCTTTTATAAACTGTTCTATGATACTTTCTGTTTTCCTTGTCCCTTTGTAAATAGTTATGTTGCATAGGCAACCAGCAGAGCCCAGCAAGGAAAAAAAAAAAAAAAAGAATATTGTGACTTTGAAATCTCAGATTTTGTATCTTGCAAGTCTACTATGTAGCTCTGAGTAAGCTATTGAGGTGTAATTCATCCAGACCTCCTTTTAGTCAATGGAGAGATCTGGATGCTAACAGAAAGTGTCTGAGAACAGCTTTAGGATGGAACAGTAAGTGTCTGGAGGAAACCCCATCTCCTCAGAGGGTAATAGAGAAGCATAGCTTTTAGGTAGCTGTGTGTAGGGGCAGTAAATCCTTTGACTTGGTCTCAGTCTTTTTTCCTTGGCTGCAAAAGTGGAGTTAATACATCCGTCCCAGGAAAGTTCTGAGGAATATGAGAAGCACTAAGTCAAGACTGTGTTCATGTGTCCTGCATTAAGGGAGGGTCTGGCTATACAAAATGGAGCCATAATTACTGGTACAAAAGGTGCTGAGCTAAACCTAACCAGGAGATGATGAGTTATGCCTGACCAGTGGAAAACATGCATGGAAATGGGCTGGTTTCTGGCTCCCTTTCTCCACAGCCCTGCTAGCATTGCTGGTCCTCACCCGCATGTAAGCTTTGAAATGGAGCCTGCAGATTGCAGTCAGCCTTGAGTTGACCTTCGGTTCTGGTTCTCCATGGACAACAGCGACCTGTCACAGGACACAGAAGTACTTAGCAGCAGTCAGAAGGATCTCTACTCAGCACCTTGAAGGACATGTAAAATGTTTGGGGGTTGGCTCTGTCGCCCCTCAATTAATGTATGGGACTCTGCCTGTGAGATGGAGTTTTATGAATGATTCATAGTCTGTGTTCAACATGCATTTGGAAATGGAAAGGTTTCCCAGAAAGAGCAGGGAAAGGATGTGGAAAGCCATTTGTAAAAACTTCTGTAAGAGTTGAGGGTTTTCTGCCCTTGAAATGCTACCACCTTTTGATTTTGGTAGCTAGGACTAATATTTTTGCAGAATGTGTTAAGGAAGTTATTTCCACTTTCAGTTTTCTAGGATTATACCTGATGAATTTGTAAAAAGGGAGGTATTTGCTGACATATGCCATCTGGAACAGAGTGTGTGGTGCCTCACTGTGGGTGTATTGAGGAGCAGGGGTCTCTGAGATGGTGAAGCAAAGACCTTTATTGAAGCCACAGTGTGGCTTATATATCCTCGTACAAACCAACTCTGCCCCCTCCCCATGAGAGGCTCACAAAGGACCCCCACACCTTCTCTACCAGGTGCCCACACAGTAACCACGAGCAACTCGAGCAACTTCTAACCAATCCTCCAAACCCTAAACGCCTTTATCCAATCATTTCAAAAGGCACCCTTAACCTATCAGGTTTATCCTGTAAGAGGAGTTCTACTGCCCTGGTTTCTCTTTTAATCCTAATGACCCAGAGTTTTACATCTCAATGACCCCGAGTTTGCCCAGAGCTCTGCAGACCCCCACACCTCACAGGCCAGAAAATAGCCCCAAAGCAGTTCGAGTGGAAGAAATCTGCATGGTATTCCTCTTGGGCTGCCAAATGTTCTGTACTTTGATTTGCTTCCAGCCTCCAATTTGGTTTTTGCTAAGAGGAAGGAACAGGATTGATGCAGGAATGTCCAGAAAAAGGTATCATTTACCAGTTTAGTTAAATCAGCATGTCTCTTCTGTATAGGCAAACGTGCTCTGTGAGTGGGAGGAGAATGCCTTCCAGCTGCTACACAGCAAAACCCTTCATGGCCCAGCTCTATTTCTGGGTCAGGTGCTTTGTTTGTGAGAAGTCCCAAGGGGACGGGAGGGGAACAGGTGCCTCTGCTTTCCTGTTGCAGCCTTTGTCTCGGTGCAAGGCTTCTTGGAGCAAGCCAGACCAGAGTGGAGGCAGCCTGCCAGGGYCAGCTGCAGGCTTTTCTATCCAAGGAAGACAGGGCGCTAACAACCCTGGTTCTACATCATCAGCGGTTGGCCAGGGATCAACCACAACTTGTCTTAGCGCTTCTTGGAAACGCAGGGCATAATTTAGAGAAGCATAAAGCTCAAGGCCAGCGCTCTGGGTTGCATTGCAAAGAGGCAGTCGCTGATGTCATGAAACCCTTCTTCAGAGCAGCTTGTCTCATGCTATCCAAATACTTCCATTGGATATGCCAAAGGAAAGTAAGTCCATGCTAGGTCTTTTTGCTTGAAGCACATGTCCACCTTTCAGGTTGATGATATCAGGAGCGAGGCTTAAGGCCACACTGGGTGGGAAGCCTGGGATGGAACCATGGTACGTGGGACAAGGTTTGATGATGCTGTTGATGGAGTACTCTTGGAGTGTGAGTTTGAAGATCCTATTGATGACAAGGACACTGCATTGGCAGGGCTACTGAGGGCACCCAGTATGCTTCTGTAGGAGCTACTAGCTTCTATTCAAATGCAGTAGTGTAAAGCCCCTGCCAAAATGCAACCCTGACTTTAGGGCTCTGTTACTACAACATACAACCACTACAGGACATCCTTGCTGATGGGGTTATTCCCATACTGTGGTCTTCATCCTCTGTTTCTTGAGAAAGGGCTCTGGCAATCTTGGAGGAAAGGAACATTTCATTAGTTGTCACTGAACTGGGGACAGTGTCTCGTGCGTGGTGATTCCTCACTGGAGCTGCATCGCTCTACTGTTTATTGACAATCCTCAGGACTAATAAAAGTGAGGAGAATCCAGTCTTATGTGAACATTTTGAAGAGGCCATTTTCAGGAGCTGACTTAGGTAAGTCTTACATTTTGGTTTCTCCTGCTTAAGCCTTGCAGTTTCTCTTTAGTAGCTGTTGAGGTTCCCCTTTCATAGATTAAGGAAATAGAGCAGCAAAGAAGCTGAAAACAGCATTTTTTTTTCTTGCATTGCTCCCTAATTCTGGGGATCCGTTGCCATGCACAGTGAATTGACATCTGTCTCCTGATGGGCGGAGTAGCTGAACAAATATGGTTTGGGGCAAAGCTTAAATTGAATAGTCGCAAATTAGTGAACCTTGCTAAAATCAGGTGTTTAAGTGATGTAAATTAAAGGTAAATATGGAAGTAGAACTTGTTGTTTTGGTATTTCAGTTTAGTGCTTTTCCCGAAAGACTATCTTTTCTCTTTGTCTGGAGTCTGTAGGAGAATTGTTTTAGAAATGGGTTTATGCTAGATGGCAGATGAGCTAGAATAGTGGAAAGAAATCTTTAAAGCCGGGGGCTCCCTAACAGTGCGTAAATGATTACAGTTATGTAAGCTAATTCAGAGTGGTATAAAAATGATTCTTTTAGGTCCTCTAGTCTTTCCCCCAGGGAAATGCTGCCTGAACTGCCAAATACTTCCTGTAGTTTGGATGCATACTGTATTTAGGCTGTATATATAGCTCTTTACATATTGTGATGGTGTTTGAGTATGCGGCTTTCACCCTGATAGAGCAGCTGAAAGGTTAACTAGAGACACGTGACTGCATCTAGTTGCTTTGGATGTGTCCCTAGATGTGGTCATATGAATTTCTTTGGGCAGTTTCTGTTCCCCTTTGTTGCAAGCATCGCACTGGTCACACTAGCTGTGTGCATCTCTGTGCCAATGGGCATCCCCATGCACATGCATCCTTGGACACCCTGGTGACCAGCTTTCATCTGAAATATGTCCCATTTGTCTGCCCCTTCGCAAGGGGCAAGTTAGAAAGGATAAAGTTTGGTTACCAGCTAGTTAGGAAGGTCCGTGTAGCAGCAGTGCAAGCTCCATGGATGTGGTCATGCAAAAAATCCCAATTCTAGGCACCAGTAAGTTAAACCAAAAAGGCTGCTCATGATTCAGGTGCTTGGTTTCCTGCATGGACAGAAGTCCTGTGCTTGCATAACACAGACACGTGGACTCAAAGCTGACTGGGAGACTGCCATGAGGATCCCACGTGCTCATAGCTGATGTGCCTTACAGTGGATGAGGGAGCATCGTTCAGGAATGACTGAAGCYTGATGCTCTGTAATGTTCGGGGGTTTTGGCTGCAGACTGTGTTTTAAGATGGACATCTTTGCCACTGTGGTGTGAAGTGAATTTGTTGACAAGRCCCATAGAATTTGCCCTGATGGAAAGAGATGCAGAAGTGCAGAGTGCAAGTCATCATGGATGGGCCTTGAATGAGGTTAATTATAGCCCTGTATCAGAGGTCACTGGAGCGGGCTCCTGGTGCTAGCATCCTTTCAAGGGAGCCTCACATAGGTCGCAGTGGTGAGGGGCTGGGGAAGCAGAGAAGGAGCATGACAGTGGGGACTGAGTTGTCTCTAATTGGCTTTGTTAGTCTCATTCCATTGCAAATGAGGGAGGAAAAAAAAAAAAAAAAAGCCTCTAGAGCAGAACACAGTGCACCCAAAGAGAAAAAAAAGTGTTTATTACCGACTCTCCCAGCTCCAGCAAGCCTCCTGTGAGGAAGAGGAGGTGGAGGATGGTGGCAATGGAGGAGCGATGTAGCCACAAGTGACTTGTCACGTGCAAGGACCTGGTGGCACAGGATATGAAGGGCTCTGGAGCTTGTGGGAGTGAAAACAGCATTTGGAGACAAGGTGTTAAAGGTRCTGGAGGTATGGATTGGCTTTGAAGGGTGCCAGCATGGAGTGCTGAATGTGACACCCCTCCTTGTAGGAATGGGCAAAAATCGGCAGATGAAAAGTGGGGCCCAGGAGCAAGGACGACTTGTGTGTTTTGATCTGCTTTTTATGTGCCAAGACATGCAGGTTACCTGAGTAGCTGTGTGTGGCCAGGTCTGACCTCTCTGTGTCGGGATACGTGCGTCTCTCCAGGGTGTTTATTTTCCTTCATCTTTCTGTTGCTGAAATACCAGTTTGCAAATTGCTTTTGGACTTTCTGGCAAACCAGCTCGCAGCCGCTGAACTTTCTCTCTTCCCCTCAAAACCTGGTGTCCTTTGTCACGTGTACACGAAAGGCAAATTCCCGAGCCCTGGCTGCCCACCACAGGCATGTTCTCAGCCTCCGAGGCAGGCACGTCCGGTGGCGTCTAGTGTTTACCAAACCCCCTAATTGCACCTTAGGCAGAGAGCGCTGATTTACTCCTTGCTATATTTATCCTGCGTCCAGGGCTGAAAAAGAGATGGGAGCACAGCCTCTTTTATGTCCTCTGGTGCAGTTAGAAGGCAGCTGTTTGCAGCTGGGCGGAGAAGGTGCTGGAGATGCCTAGGGCTGATCTACATGTTGTCCTAGGGAAACTCCAGCAGCAGATGCTTTCCTGATTTACTGATGCAGCAGGCAGGCCCTCCATGGCTTAATTTTTTTTTTCCAGTTTAATTTCTGATCCAAAGCATGATGTTCTGTGATTCTGCTGCTCAAGTGAAAAAGGGTCTGTGACCCAAATCTGGAGCGTTTTCTCTGCTTCACTGTGTTGGCTCTTCTGCAGCAATAAGGACTTGAAGGGACCGGTTGTGTTGTGCTCTTGGTGCATCACGCCATGGCAACGTGTGTGTGTCCTGGTACAACAGCAAAGTCCAGGCTGAGAGTGAGGAGCACTACTGATGTGGGAGAGGAATCTGCAAAGGAAAGTGTAAACTGCAAAGTTCACAGTCATCTGAGAATCCATGCAGTGTCCCAAGAGGATGTAAGTCCACTTGTCCTGCCTTGCTCTTCATTCTGCACTGCCAGCTGCTAGTAATACTTGAATATATGAGTGCTGAAGTGTGAGCAGAAAGCCCGGGGAGGAAATACTAGGGATTTCTGGTGATTTTCTGGGATGTCCTGGTGACATTTTACTGTCAGCTACTCCTGCTGTACTTTCATATGCTGTTTTGGGTTGTGATAAACCTGGTGTCCTGGGCACAATCTTTGGCATAGCAAAAAAAGTACCTTGAAAAGGGAAGATCAGTGTTTTCCTGTGTCAAATGAGTGTGATTTCTCATCAGAATATTCAGGCTGGGGCAGAACAGCACTTGGCGAGCAAACATGGACCAAGAGCCCTGTTCTGGGCCTGCTCAGAGCCACAGTTTGGGATAGGGCAGCTCAGTGCCAGGAGGATGGATGAGAGGAAAGGAGGAGTGAGGAGGCAAAGAGCAGGGCTAGAGTGCTCCCTTGGAAAGAGGGGCATCTCCTTTGTTACTTAAAAAAAAAAAAAAAATGTAGCCAGCATTTCCTTTTCTCTCCATCCCCGGGACTCATAAATGTAAATGGGCTTTTTGGAGCAAATACTGAAGGGAGACTCAGGTACTGTCAGCTTCTGATCCAGCCTAGAGGTAAATGGAGTAACACTTGAATGCACTGTTTGAATTTGAACGTGTGTTTTCCCATCTGAAAATGCTTCGATGAATATAATTTGGCTTACATATGTTGCCCTCTGTCTTTGCCTTCTCTGCTTCCCTCCCAGCTCATTAGCACTGCAGATAGCTGAGCTTGTAAAAGAGCGTTAAATGCCAGTGTTGAATCTCTGCCTCACCAGACCCTCCATGTCTTTTGACTGCGCTAGCCATTCTCCAACCCCCATGTCAGTGCAGCTGGAATCTTTGATCCATGCACTGACTTGCAGCATTCATCCTTTCTAGCTCACTCAGCACCAGAGCAGGAATTATAAGGAGATACTTGGCTAATGAAAAGCATAATGGAGGGTTTTGTCAAGTGCAGGCTCTAATTTTAGAATAGGAGAACATGAGGTAGAAGAGAAAATACTTTGCAATGTAGCCACCTATTGAGATTGAGATTTTTTTTTCAGTCTCCACAGCAACTTCTACCTGTATTTACATGCACCCATGCAAACAGGCAGTTTATGGTTTAGCAAAGAGCTCTGCTGTTGCTGGACCAGCATGTGAAAGATGCAATAGAAAAAACCCAGAATAAGCCTCTGACAGGGCTTGGCCCATGTTCTTCCCTGCAGTTTCCTCCCTAACTTTCCATGCATGTGGCAGAGCTTCCTGCTGCTGTCCGGCACTGTGAGTTTTGGACCTGCCTGGGGGGCAGAGGGAAGCAGGTGCTGCCGCGGCATAGCACCCATGTCCCAGGGCTCCTGCTTAGCTTCAACTGCTGTTTTGCAAAAGGAAATTGATTTTATTTTTATGGTGGATGGCGATGGCTTCCTAAAAGCTACCCCTGACTCTTACCTGTTGGCTCTCCCTTGAGCCAGGAAAGGTTCCTATCTTTCCCCTTCCCAAATCTTTGATATTTGACTGACTCCTGTCCAAGCCTTTTAAAGGGGATATAGAAAATGAAGTGCATTTTACCTTACTCTGTGTAGATGTATACAATGCTTAGATCACCAAATGTCTGTTCAAACAGGAATTCGGTAAGCTTCACAGACTGAGGCAGGTAGGAAGATTCTGGTCTCTGCCTTGCAGCTCTGGTGCAGGAGCCCCATGCGGGTTTGATGGGAGTCGTGGGCATGGTAYGTCCAGCAGGCACTAGCACTTCTAACCACCGCCACCCCCATGCCTCTGCTATCTGCAGGATGGTAGTGTTGCTTTGTGAGGACTCCTTTACATGAGGCTCCAGAATTGTATCTTGAAAGTGAATCCGTTGACACTTGCTTGGAGACTTGAATTATCAATAAATGCATCTATATTGAGGTTTTGTAAATTTAAAGTTCATTTGCCTTAATCGTAATTTGGAGTCGCTTCCATGAGTGTTCTGTGTTGATCTATCCTTGGAGGATGCGTTTGCTTTGCTGCTGTGACTCGCCTGGGCCTTGGTGAGTTAAAACCTACAGACTGAGTCATGTGTGCTGCCCTCATCTCTTCCTTCTTTCCATTCACCTTCCTCCTTTTTTGATACTTCCCTGAGCTTTTCCCTTCCTCTTCAGCCTGAGCCTGCTTCAGACCTAAGAAGTATGGCAATGAAGTCTGCTTGGTGAAAGCAAGGAGTTGGATTTTGGGCTGCATATAACTGTGTGGCTCCCCTGGGTCATGCTTTGTGTCCGGCACATTCTAAATATCAGGCAGAAAATATATGACTTCTGATTGTGCATGGGAAACCCTTGCTTATTGTCCCCTCCTTAATGCCTTGGGCCCTGGCAGCAGGAGCAGGCAAAGCTATAATAGCAAGTAGAGAATGAACAGGAATTGGAGAAGGAATCTGAACCTTCCTGCCTAGGGACTAATCCAAACTCAATCCACTGAGGATCAGAGTGAAACTTCCCTGGGGAGTAGGCTATCTGGGAATTACCTCTTACCAACTTTCTTGTGTCTGTTGCTGCAGTGTGGGCTCTGGGATACTGGGCAGACCATAGCACTCATCCAAACCCATGTGCTGTTCTCTTTGTTCCTCCCTCTGGCTTGATGACGATGATATTCCATCAGCTGGGGTAAGGGAAAACATACCAATTTGCCCAGAGTGCTGCCATTTACTTTTTTTTTTCTAATATTCTGACCTAAAAGCAATGTGAAGTAAAACCAGGCTACAAAATCCAAGGCATTTGTCCCAGCAGTTCTTTTAATGCAAAGATTCCTCCTTTGGAAGCTTATTCATCCAGCCGGGAAACACTGTGTATTTCTGCCCATGTTGTGGAGGAAGGTGCTGGGTTGTGCTGTAGCTATAACCAGTGTAATTTTCCATGTGAACCGCAAGTATTTCAGGCAAGGAGTGTCACATGGATGGCGCAAGGGTGCTGCTGGTGTGCCCACTGGCATGTTTGCCTGCTTGGAGGGGCATGCGAGTGTCCTCACATCTGACTTCTTGGCTCCCCGCTCCATGTTATCACTGGGAATCAGCTGAGATTGGTTGCTGGCTGCCCACTTTCCTCCGTAGCGTTGCTGTCCTGCACAGGGGTCTGCACGGTGCTTGCTGGAGGCAGGGCCCTCCACCACATGCTGGGACGTGGCTGCACCTGGGGACAGCGCCAGCCCCGCACGGGGTTGGAGGAGCTGCTGAGCCCAAGCGTCTGCTGCCCATCCCTGGCCGCTGGCCAGATGGAAGTTTCCACCAAGACTGACCTATTGCGGCGGCCAGGACGCCAGTGCATCCCACATCCCAGAGCACGGGGCTGCTCCGTGGACTCCGTGTCTCCCGGCACTTGGCAGTAAAGAGACGGTGCCGTCCAAGGCCAGCGCTGCTCCACAGAGGGACCGGCACCGAGGACTTCTGCCAGGACCAGCAGCTTTCGCTGTCACTTTTGGGCCGGCTCCAGTGACCGTGGCTGGTCTCCACCGCGTCGCCAAGGGGAGGGCCCCGCTGCTGGCCACCGCATGGAGGCGAACCCAGGAGGGCTGCGGCAGCAGAGCCCGCACGGCAGCAGCAAGCGTGTGCGGCACGCAGGGGCTGCCTGGTAGCTGCATCCCGTGGTGCCGAGCTGGGAGTGAAGTCAGCCTTCATCAGCTGGATAGTTTGTGCATGAATTGAAACTTCAGTGCTGGCGGGCTGGGGGAACGAGCAGGATCTTTGCTCTTGTAAAACGCTGAAGTTGAGGAAGGAAGAGAGGAATAGAGGAAGTAGCAGCAGAGTAAGTCTGAGGAAGCGGGGAGAGATTTGAGAAGCTGCAGGAGTTGTTCGCTCTGTTCTTGCAAGGAGCCAAGTTCCTTAAGCATCTCCTGGTGGATATTAAGAGAAAACTGTGGATACTGGAGCGTTCCCCGGGCACTTGTGTGCTGTAGCTTTAAGACTTTCACAGAGGACTTGGAATTTTTCGGTTTTGCTGAGCCTGGTGGAGTATTTCAGGGAGCTGCAGAGTTTTGGGGTCATGCACCCCTTTTTTCTGTTGTCTTCTTCCTTTCTCTTTCGCTCCTTTTCGTTTCAAAGGGACAAAGCTACTTCAGTTTGGAGCACAAACATATGATCAGCACATGGAAATGTGGTAATTTGGATGCATTCATGATTGCAACAGATTGAAGAAATTAGACCAGACAAAGAGCTTTTTTTGGAAGAGGAGGAGGAGGAGGCAAGGCAAGGAGGGAGGGAGAGCGGGTGAAAGAAGGGGACGCCACCGAAAAAAGGGACGGCCGTGACACACGGATGCTAAATATATCCTGTAGTAATGGAGAGGGACCGGATTTCAGGTAGGCTATTGATCTTTTAATACGTTATATTTTGCCTCTGTTCTCCTGTCTCCCCAGTAGCTTCTGTACTTTAAGAAGAGAAACAGCCACACTCTGGTTTGATCTCAGTGAATTCTTTTTTTTTTTTTTAATGTTTCCTTTTTACTTTTTTCTCTCTTTTTCTGCACACACCCCCACCCCCCATCCCCCAAGCTCTGGGACAGAATGTGGTTCCAGCAGGAGCCCAGGGGGGAGTGCGGGAGAAAAAGGAAGAAAAAAAAAAAAAAAAAAAAGCAAAGCTGCTTGGCTGGGTCTGGATTTCATTTGAGTCCCGCTCTCCCCCTCTCCGCTCTCATTTGCCGCGCGACACGAGGGGGATGAATGCTGAGCCTGTTAGCTCAGTGCTCCGAGCCGGGAAGAGGGAGGAAAATAGCCGAGCTCTTGGCATGGAGCTGCATTGCTCTTCTGAAGGTTGGCTCCTCCGTTTGGGTGACTGTGTGTTGTGGCTGCGCGTTCTCTGCCTACCAAAAAGCCTCTTCCCYCGTCCTTTCGCCCTGCAGAAAGGCCTCATTTTGCCGGGCAGCCGTGGGATGGGGCTGCCGGTTGTGCAACGCTGGAGCACGGGCAGGCGGGCGGCCAGCGCTCCCCCCTGTCGGCCGAGCCTGTGGGTGTTGGGGCAGCAAGGAGGGGGCCAGGGGCGGTTAAAAAGAGCAAGGGAGGGCGCTGTTTAACGTCTCACTCCCTGCAAATGCTCGCTGGTGGTGCATGCCCGCGCACTCCCGTGAGGCCTCCCGCGTGCTCTCGGCGTGGGCGCTGAGTCTTTGCGAGCAGCCCTGGCAGCGTTTGCGGGGCGGCTGCGACCGTTCCATTCCGAAGCAGGGCGGTGGCACGGTGCTGTGGCTTTCGCAGGGGCTCTCGATCCCAGTGMGTTCGAGGAGGACAGAGGGACTCCAGCAAGAGGGTATGCGCGGGGCGGGGGAGCCGCTTGGGAAGCAGCCAGGGGGCTCAGACCGGTCTAGCGCAGGGCTCCTCATGCCCGCAAGTGGACAGCAGCCCCGGAGGCATGAAGCCCTGCGCTCCCGAGCAGTCCCTGGCAGGCATTGGCTCTGCATGGAAAACCACGAGGAGGGAGGAAACACTCAAGCTAGGGTGGAGCAGAACTGTGGCCAGAGAAAACTGCTCCTGATGCCAGCCTAAACCAGCCCCACAGGGCCCTGTGCAGGGGATTCGGAGCCCTGGGTCGCACCCGGGAGGAGAGTGTCTTTGGCTTCCCCCATCTCTGGGGAATGCAGATGTTGGCCTCTCATCTCATCATGAGTTGGCCTTTTAAATCCCCCTTTGCACTCACTGTGGAGCAGGAGTTCCCCTTCCCAGGAAAGTGTCCAAGGTGGCTTCTGCACATGCTGGAGCCACACGTTGCAGTGAACAAAGAGCCCCCTGGCTTGAGGCTCCCTCCCACCTCTTGTGCCTTGCGGAGCATCCCATTGATGGGAAGAGCATGGTGGAGAGTGTTGGTGGAGGATGCAAGAGCTCTCGCTAGCCCCAGGGATCACCACTGATTGCCAGGGCAGGTGGCTCAGCAGATCCCGGTCCAAGTGGCTGCCAGGCTCGTGACAGGTGTTTGCTGGCTGATGTTCCAGCTGCATCCTGGGCCTAGGCTCCTGCTTGCACCTGGTGCTGGTACCATGGGTTGTTGGGGCTGAGATGCTCTTCGTAGGTGAGAGAAGGACCTGTTGTGGTGGCACAGGCTGTCTGTGCCTTGATCCACTCTGGAAGATGCTTCTCTGGATGGCCCGAGGGAGCTGGCAGCGCTGCTGCTGGTTGCAGTGAGACTATTCACTGGGACCCTTTGCAATGGCCCTGAGCTGGGGCCACATCCCAGCGGCCCTGGTGTGGCCCTCTGCATGTTTTCAATTAATATTCTGCTGTGGGTGGGAGTAAATAACTTTGATCTGAACGTACCACCAGACTGGTGCGAGGGCACCTCCAAGAGGGGCTCTTCTCCCAAGGGGTGTTTTGCCTGAAGCTGAACATGCCCCTCAGAGTCTGAGAGCTGCAACCCTCACCACAAGGGAAGTCT
Organism: Eudromia elegans; assembly: GCA_003342815.1. Classification (NCBI taxonomy): domain Eukaryota; kingdom Metazoa; phylum Chordata; class Aves; order Tinamiformes; family Tinamidae; genus Eudromia; species Eudromia elegans. The sequence goes on along the minus strand of PTEX01000239.1, from coordinate 1,024,832 downwards.
GCTTTCCCGGGTAAATTAAGGTCACTTTTAAACCAGCCCTTTGAAAGCTCAGTACAAGAGTTAACAAGTGATTAGTAGGTGACTGTAATACCTGTTTCCCGTGAGACATATATTTCCTGTGACCCAGAGTTGCCTGCTCTAAGTGCTAGAGGTGCTCATAAACAATCTGCTGAGCTCTTGAAGTAACTGTCTATTAACTAGTCTGGTAATTGTCTATTAATCTTTCAGTTACATATATCCATCCATAAATACTTACATGTATATTTTCTGTGTGTGTATGCATACAAAGCTTAGTTTATTTATTTATTTTAAACTGTTGTGTGGAGTCTAATGTTTCTTTTTGAGGTTTTTCTCACAGCTACACACTTTTTTCCTTTTTTTTCTTTTTCCAATCACTGTCTTCCTCTCCTGCCTTGAAGCGTGTTACACTCACAGGGTGCCAGGCTGATTGTTTGGAGTCTGAGTTCTCCCTCCTGTTTGAGACCACTGCATTCATTCAGGAGAGCGCCTAGAGCTGCTTCTGGCTGCCTTTGTGGTCGGCACTTTGGTCATCATTTGCACTCCTTTCTGTTGCTGCTGTTGGCATCCTGTTGYGTGGGTTGGATTCGTCCCACATGGTGCAGTTGCCTGTAGTTTGCTGCAGTGTGCAATGGCCTGTCCTAAGTCTGTGGGCCCGTATCCTCAGCACTGTAACCTGCACTTCTTCCATCGTGCTTATTGTTTGAGTGTCTACTTTTCAGGTAGAAACAAAGTTGTGACTGTGAGTTTTGGTTTGTTTAATAATTGACAAGGTAAATTTTGACCACCTCATTAGACTTGGGTTTCAAGAGACTGCAGTGTTTCTAGCATGCTCTGTACCATTCCCGAGGTGCTGTAGGTGTATGCTCTTGCCTGGCCAGTGGATGCTCYTTGGTAGTCTATTGTGTGTCAAGGTATGAAACATTATCCATTTCCTAATGTCTGCTCTTAAATCTGCTGGAATTTCTTCYCATCTTTGTTAAATACAATCCCAGTGTGGCACTCAACTCATCTCTTGACTGCCAGCATAGGTAATGGTTCTCACCACTGCTCCGTTGAACTGAGCTAGCCCCAGTGTAAGAGCTCCTTTCCTGCCTACCCTCCTGCTTTGTGCTTTGCTCAGTGACTTGGAGCTTCCCGTCACTGTGATTCCCATGGTGCTGGGGATAAGGGACGACGTTTCTCATGGAAGTCAGAGAGCTTCCAAGGTCTAGCATGCCATAATGCTGAGTAGGAATAAGTGCGTAGTTTGGGAAGTATGTCTGGGTCAACACATGTCCTCTGTTGTGTTAATGATCTCAGAAGCACAGTATCTGTGTTCTCTTGGCTTCTCCATGCACCAATACTTGCAACTGTAACGAATGCTGGCAGGACAGAGTAAGATGTTAGAGAGCAGCAATGCTTCGTGATGCAAGTTCTGCCATCACTGGCTGTTTCCAGGCCTCCTCTCCACTGTATTAGGTGGTAGGGAATGTCTGATGGGGAGGGAGTCCCATCTTAGGGATGGTCCGAGACTGGAGAGAACTGTGGTTAAGTTTCTTGCACTGTTTCGGATTTTCTGTAAGTTCCTGGGAAAAGACATTTTTGCTGCCATTACATATTCATTCAGCATAAGATTCTGGCCTTTGGGTCTCTGGGCTGAGGCTATATATAGGTGACATGAGATGACAGTAGTTTGGCTGTATTTGGGAGCAGAGAAGTGAATTGAGAAACTTGGAGGTGTTTGGCACTGTATCTTGTGGATTTCTGGTCTGAGCTTCTGAAGTTGTTCTGAAAACTATTTGTGCCTGATGGATACTCACAGAGGATAGGTGAAGATGGCACTGTCCTGTACTTTCATTTGTGCTTAAGCAATGTCCCTTGAATGTGAGTTTCTAAGAGAAGGACTATGTCCACTACCTTCTCATCCAAGGTTTTTGCTTGCAAGTGCGTCTGACGTTCCAAACACCAGAACAGAAAACAGTTTYTCATGCACCTCTTCAAGCTTGCATGGGCTATAGCAGTCATGCTCTTTCTCTTCTGTAGCTACTACTTCAGGCTGAGGCAGTTGTGTTGATTTCTGCTGTACTGGTAGCTGAGTACCCCAGCATGACACAAGATCATCATGACCCTTACTACTGGATGAAATTGCTCCTGAAGGGATGAGTGAAGAAAAAAAGGTCCTTTGATGCAACATTCAGCAGGCCTATGGCATTTTTGATCCTGCAAATGTTGTTAGAGACTGCTAAGGAGCTCTCTSTTGTGGCTTGAGGGAGAATGGGAATGGTTTTACAGGTTAATAATCATGTAAGAGACTAGGAATTGGATGGTTTTGGCTTAGTGTAGTTAACATCCAATGGTAATTTCGTGATTGCATTATCAAATATCTTATAAACCACAGGAGTAGGTCTTGGAGCAAATTATGGATTCTAGGAACACTAAGCCTGGGAGTCATAAGCATGATTATTTGGATGTAGGATTCATGGATGATCCTGCCATTGGCTCTGCAAAATCTCTAGGTTGCAGTTTTGACCATGAATTGACAGAAAGTTTGTGACTTGAAACTGTTTCAAAACAAAAAGTTTGTTAGCATCTCACTCCTGGCTCTCTGATCTAGCAAATTGAATGATGGTGCTGGGTGCAGATCCTCTGAATCAGTCACAGCCAGACTCCTGAGCTGCTGCTTCCTGCTTTCTATATTGCCATTTTTCAGTGGAAAATCAAGACCAAATGTGAGGCTCTTGAGCTGCCCTGTTTTTGCTGGCCAAAAGGCAGAACAGGGGATGCTGTAAGACAGTTGTGTAGGTTCCCAGATGCTCATGTGGAAGCTTTTTCAGGACAGAAGTGGTGCTTTGGTTTTGTTGTCTGAAATGCTGATTCCTTAAAATCCCCTTAGGTTTGGAAAAGTGGGCTTCAGGCACGAAAGTTTGGGTACCCTCCGTGGCTGCCGATTAAGATATTAACCCATATATACATGAACTATTCTCCTCCTGAGTGACTGTTTATTTAATTCACCCCAAGTTGAGCTGTCCTTCTGTGATCCAGAACCTCTGGGAATATCCATATATGCCCTGGAGCTGACTGCAGCACCCCTCTTGCTGGCAGCTCGTCTTCTGCCATCTGGTGCTGGTTGCCAGCGTGTAGTGGTCTCTCCTTTGCTTTCTGACGAGTGCAGGACATGCATTTTTATTAGTTTCAGATGTTTCTTCTTTCCAGGGCTGCATGTTTCAAGTTCTCAGTCATGATTCTGAACAGTGCTGTGTTTCCATGTCCAGGAGTGTTTTTTTGTGAAGCTCTCTGGTTCTGTTGCTACGGTGATGGTGATGTAGGGAGCCCAACTCTGATTAGAGTTATCTGTGCTGACTAAGGATGTGCCTGGGGACAACATCCTTATGACTAGTGCAGAAATGGAGCAAATTCCCCAGGTCTGTAGAGCTGATTTGCATAGAATCTCCTACCTCCCACTCCAGAGACATGTTACCCTAACTACTCTGTCTATAAAAGAGAAGAGGCTGTTATAATCACTTTAGTTTGCAGAGTTCTGCAAAACTTTACCTTATATGCAGTGCTCCAGGAACAGCTTGTTTTTTCAGTACATCCGTAGAGAGGATCCTTGCATAAAGAGGTATTAGCCATGAGTTACTGAAAACAGCATTTCTTTGGCTTCATTAACTACTTGAATGCCTCTAAAAGGTAGATAACTCCTAGGTCAGATGCCTGAAGTACATGGATGGACTTAGCAAGTTCAGGGAGAGGGTCTTCAGTTATTGGGGTTATGGGCAACTTTAGCCCAGCAAACTCAATTGCTGGTTTCCACAAGGCTGAGGGAGAACATATTCATTCCTTGATGCATCAGTTCTTTGACTCATGTCTCTTCATAGAATCATAGAAGGTTGGAAGGAACCTCTAGAAATCATCTAGTCCAACCCCCCTGCGCACACAGGGTTACCTAGAGCATGTGGYACAGGATTGTGTCCCAAGTGGGTTTTGAAGATCTCCAAAGAAGGAGACTCCACCACCTCTCTTGGCAACCTATTCCAGTGCTGTGTCACCCTCACTGTTAAGAAGTTCTTTCTCAAGTTCCTGTAGAACTTTTGATGCCTCAGTTTGTGCCTCTTGCGCTCCCAGTGACTCATTCCCCATTCCCAGGGGTGCGATAGATCTGGGAACAGGGTGACAAACAGCTGGGAGCAGAGGAGCAGCACAAGGCTGGGGCCATGGACATTGGTGACAACTTTGTCCTGCCCAGAGCACCAATCTGCCTCATCCTTGCTGCACAAGTCTATGTCTGCCAGGGAGTGCCAGACACATGTGGGCTCAAGAAGAGATGGCAAGAGATGTTCAACAGGCTTCTTGTAGGTAAAGGGCTGCTGCAAAGAGCTGGCTAGGTAGGACAAGCTGATCACTAGGCCAGAGCCGTGAGGAGGGAGGTGTTTGACTGCTGCTTTCTCTCCTCTAAAATACAAAGTGCACAATGGATTTTGAAGCTGCTGTACTGAGCGGAGCTGGTGCCATTAGATGGCAGTGTTAACTTCCCAACGGGGTCTTCTGAAAAGCAGAGCTGTGAAAAGATGCTTAAGGCTTAGTGTTTGCTCATGATTCGTGGAAGGAGAGGTGGCTCTTGCAGCCTTATCGCCCAGGAGGGCTCTGACATACGTGTGTGTACGTGCCTGCGTGCACCTCGCTGCACGCCCGGGGATGTCAACGAAGGCGAAGAGAGGAGAAGGCCTGGTGACACACAGGACAACTGGCTGAGGAAACGTGCCCCGGGCACCTAAGTGCACAGCCTGCCTGTGTGAYGGTGCCAGCAAATCTCTGCAACAAGCAGCATCAGACTGGGCAACTTTTCTCTCCTGTGTTTCTGAGTSCTTCAGGAAGAGACCATTCGGGTACAAGTTTGAATTTCACATCTGATAGAATTAGATGCAGTTCAGTTTATAAGAAGGGAGATAACTGATGAGGGTCACAGTGGAATAAATTCCTATATGTGCATACGTGGGTGCATTTTATTCAGTAAAARTAATTATTTTTTCCTATACTGCTTAAAGCATCTTGGTCCCTCTCTCTTGAACAGATCAGAGTAATTTTGGCACAACTTTTATTTATTGCTGAGCCAGAATTTAAACTCCACCAGAAGGGAATAATATTGTGGCAATTAGAAAAAGTTGGACTTCTGGAGTCTCTTTCTGACTCTTCCACTAAATTGCTCTGTAACCTTGTGTAAATTATTTAACACATGTGCTCTAACTTCCTATATGGAAAATAAGTTAGATACTTTCCGCTTTTCATAGATGAGCACTTCAGGATCCTCTGCTAGACAGCCGCAAGGGAGTTGTCATTGTAAAGCTGGGAATTTGGCCCTCTTGTGATGCCAACACCCCATGCAGAGCAGACAAGAGGCTCTCTGTGGGGTGAAGGTGACGGCTGGAACTAATCTGAGAAACGAAGCTGAGGAGTAGCTGAAAATTTGGCTGTAGCCATGATTAGTTCTGACTCGATCCATCTTTCACTATGCTGGGAATAGGAATATGAGATTTGTTCCTGGGCTGCTATGCCTGTCTCCCTGCCACCACAGGTGTGGGATTTTGTCCCTTCTCTTCAAATGCTCCTCTCATCAGTAAGAACTGTCTAGCTCTTCTCCAATTGCCAGRGAGATGTGAGGAGGCCGAAAACCACTCATCCTTCCCTGCTGCCATCAGGCTATGGTGTCCCGCCGACATAGGGAACTGGCTTCTTCCCGCCAGCAGTTTCCTTGACAGCTCCCCTGGCACATCTCCTCAAGATGATGATCATCTTCTCTTGGTGTGGCCATTTCCCTTGTGACTTATCACCTGGATATCACCTACTCTGAAGCTTAAGCATTTAGCAGCTTGGTTCTTTCTTGGTTTCGTTTTTGCCTGTGGTTCCTTTTGGCTCCATGGGATTTTGAGCAAGGAGGGCTTGAGATGTCACTGCAGAAATGCTCGCAGAGAGGCCTGTGTTTAAGCATTCAGTGATTTATCTGGGTAGAGGAGGAAAAGCAGGCAACCTTGAGAGCAGATGAACTGCTGAGCCAGGAAGCAGAAGGTCTTCAGCACCTAAAATATTTACCATTTCTTTCCTCTCTTGCATTCCAAGCAGTTAAAGTGGAGAACTGGTCAAACCTAACTTAAGCTGCCTAAAAAGGGCTTGTTGACATCAATATTGACAGCTGCTCTCCGGGGAAGAGGGGCCCTTTCGAAAACTGCCATGGTTGGTGAGAAATTGGTTGTTTGGGGATTTTTCTTTTTTTCCAGAAAGAGTGAAGAGTTGCCAACGGGTGGAGAAGGAAGGTGAACTATGGAAATTAATTATGTCTCGTGCTTCAAGTGAAACACACCCTGGGGAAGGCAATATCCTCCATAAGAGGAGCAGCAGTATTGGCCACAAACCAGGAAACCCTTCCCCCTCACCTCCCCTCCTGCCTCCCTGCGTAGCAACAACTGAGCACCACAGGCAGCATTTTCCATGCCAGAAATCTGGTAGTGCCTGTTCTTGAGTGTCTTCACCCTGTGGGATGCCCACTGGAAGATCAGTTCAGGTTGAGCCCAGGGACACTGTCTTCTTCACTCATGAGTTTTTGCAGCAAACTGTTTTTACCGGAAGTGTTGGGCCTCCTGCTTAGGGTATTTACTGTTTGTGCTACAGGAACGTTGGGAACATTGCTAGCTCTTGAGGAGTGTCCCCAGCTCTTTCATTCTGGTGGCCGGTGCTTGATTTGGATGCCTGCTTCCAGTCTGCCATTCCAAAATGATACAATAATGATGTGCAGCCCTGAAATTCATAATGGCCAAAMTTCCCTGAATACTAAATCCCTCTCAGGTAGCTGTACTTGGAGGTATTAGCCTCATTTTGCTAGAGCTGGTGTTAAATAGGGTCAGGCAAACTACAGTAACCTGCATAGGGCTAAACACTGAATCATGAAGTGCCCAAAAATTTCCTAAGTGGGGAAGAAATTAGCAGGTTGGAAAAGCTGAAAAATGCCACAATTGTGGGAATGGCAGTGGAGGGCCATCTTCAAACCCTATATTTAGATGTTATGCACACTCTGCAAAAAAGAGGTAAGTCCCATGATTGATTTTTGGCTCAGACACAGGTGGGCACCAGGGCTGTTCAAAGGCTAGGTGACTAAAATCTCTAAACTCGTCATCTGGTTCCCACATTGGTTGAGACCCGCCTCCAATGGCCTCTGCTCACTTGTGTTGCTGCTCGCTTACCTGCAACCCATGTGCCGTGCCCACGGCCGCTTCTGTGGCTGGGGTGCTGCTGCTGAATGTGCTCATACGCTGCACGAGGTGGTCCTGGGGAGAGCACCTCAGCCAAATACTGTACAAACCAGGCCAGATCCGCACTGGAGGGGGCTCTGGTTGCATTTAGGAGAAAGGGAAGTTTTCCAGATCACCCTAACAGAGAGTTCTTGASTTGGGGCATTCATGAGTGGCTCCCCCAGGCCTCTTGCTGTCTCAGGTAGCAGGGAAGCAGCTCAGAAACTGGGCCCTTTGTGTGCAGCTGGAGAGGAAACTTCATCCTGTCCTGCACAAAGGCAAGACGCTGGTGGCTGGCAACACGAGGGCCACAGAGGAGCAGAGGAGGAGCATGTGTAAAAGCAGGTGATGAAGAGAGTTTGTAGCAGTAGTAGTTCACAGGGAGAGAGTTGCTGGAGGAATGAGAGTCCTGGTAAGCTGCTTTGACGCATATGAGAAAAGATGGAGCATTTGGGGAGAAAAGGTCATGAAAGGCAGAAGGAGGAGTATGAGGAGCCCCTTGCAGTGGTGAGGGGGGACCTAGTCTGACCTCTCCCTTTCTTGCCTCTCCATTTGCTCTCTGCAGGGTTTCCTCTCTGTGGACCAGGAGAGACCTGGATCTTTGTTCCATTGCTGGTAAAGCTCAGGCTGCAGCACTTGACTGAGCTCTGCAAGCAACAGCTTTCCTGGAGCTTCTGCCAGGTCTTGGGCTTAGCAAGAGAAGGTTTTTTGGTTTAGTTTTTTCTTTTTTTTGGGTGTGTGTGTGTGTGTGTGTGTGTGTGTTTGTTTGTTTAGGGGATTTCTTTTTTGCACCACTCATTTTAAGCAGAGTGCAGCTGATGCTGATACCTCTGTGAATTTTAACAAGAGCAGAAAGCATGGCCTTCATTGAAATGATTCATTATCCAGCCCTATAAGAACCAAGCAAGTCATTCCCTTTGTTTAATAAACTTTCTTGCATCATGCTGTATGTTCTCTACATGGCCGCTAGTCCCGTTTCTAGTCCGAGCTACTCTGCTGTGACAGCAGTGAGTAATAAACATTGCACAACATAAATAATGGGAAATCCGGTTTTGTGTCTAAAGTGCTGTTCAAAGGCACCTTGCTGTTACGCATTTATGATCAGGACCTTTGGCTGACAGATTTTCCCATGGAATAAAAAGTGCTAGCTGTTGACGTACAAATGTATTCTAAGTGTACACTTTTGCCATCAAATTTCCCTGTTTCTGTCTTAAAATCCTTGGTGCGTGGAAGTGTAAMACCAAGGAGAGCTTTAGGGGGGCAGAGTTTTCCCAACTTTAACAGAAGCTCACTTTGTGGTGTGGTGTGTGTGTTTTGGGTTTTTTGGGGTTTTTTTTTTGTTTGTTTGTTTGTTTTTGTTTTTGGGTTTTTTTTGTTTTTTGGGGGGGGTGTTTTTTTTTGGGGTTTTTTTTTGGTTGAAATTCAGGTTTCTGCTTTTCTCGTGTGAAATGATTCCTCAGTAAAGTCAAGACATGACGCATGATCCCACATGGAGTGCAGAAGCAGCATGGTTTAGGAGTAGCAGTTAGCAGGATTATCCTTTCATTTGCCTCTAGCCACCTGGGAGAAGCTACTTAAGTTAATTGAACTCTCTCTCAGTTTCTTCCCCATTTAAACAGCAAGTAGGAATGTGTTCAAAGCATGTTAGTCAGTGCTTGTTGCATGTGGGATGTTTAGAGCGTGGCGATACACATGGGAATCACTAAGCAATGGAGGCCATATCATCATGGACAGCCCACATGCATCTACTGGAATTGGTTGCATTTGGCAGGGCCTGGAGGGAAGTCCCAGCAGTGAGTGCTCTTCATTGCTACTGGAAAGTAGTATTTCTCTATGGGTATGTGGTAGGGATGTCAGTGGTAAATAGTGCAAGCACTGATTTCTTTCAGTTAACACTATTAAAGCCCAGTACTCAAGCAGATGACGCTTGGGAATGTATGAACAAGCTTACATTAATCAGAATTGATATTTACCTTGAGTTGTTGAATACTTACATTTGAATTGTTCACAAGGGAAGTGTCTGTCTTGGAAGTGTCTGCAGGGTGCACTGTCCTTGTCCCGTGCGTGGATGCAGACACCAGGCCTAAGAAAATGGCTCAGCCGGGGGATTAAACACTAGAGCCATCAGCCCTTGGAGCTGTGGTGGTTTCTGTGATCAAGCTCGCAACTAAAGGCACAACAGGATGGGCTGAGCATTCAAGTCACGCTGAGAGAATCTGGAGAGGTTCCAGGGAAATCGCAAAGCAAGGTTAACTCCAGCCTGATTCTACTGTTAATGAGAGCAAAATGTGTTTTTGGCCCCTGTGCTGTGCATGTTCTTGGAGAAATGGGCTCTATTTATACTGAGCTCCTGGTGGCTTTCCCGCTTTTTCCTCTGATCACTTCAGGTCTCAGACGGCAGGTTCCTGACTTGCATCCTAATTATCTCCTAGATTAAGTATTTTTCCTGTATTTAGGAATGTGAATGAATGTTAAGGATGTCCAATGTCTGCTAAGTTGCTTCTGAGGCAAATGCTTGTTCACGTGTGACTGTGAGATTTTTAGGTGGATATATCCGCTCCATCAAAATATATATCCTTCATCACCCTCTCATTCGTATTTCACGTGCTTAGTAGTTCCAGGCTGCTTTTCAGTCCTTTGGCCAGGTCCTGACCTCAAATAAACAGCAGTACTGTGATTTAACAGCTGTGCTCATTCCCAGTGTCACTGGCTTGGAAAACAAATCACTTTATTAAAAAAAGAATAATAATAAGTATAAAAAGCCCATCTCTTGTTTTTCTTTTTCCAGCATGGAGTTGCAGGAATTGCTCAGCAGAAAGCTGGTTTCTCTCAGGAAGCCTGGGAAGTGGCATTTTGGAATTAATATAGTGCTCATCAGCTGTAGCTTTTCTTGTGAACAGGAACGTGTTGTATCACGAGGACATTGCTTTTTTCCATTAAATGGAAAGTTGCTCTTGAGAGGTAAGAGCAGGCGTGGATTGTCAGAGCTCCACCGACTCTGCCAGCGTATTCCCTATTCCAGTGCTGCAGTGCCTAGCATTTTCGTTGTGTTACGTAAACACCTCTGTTCTAGAGGTGGGGCAAGGATGTGCGATCTGCAGATTGCTGCCTATCCCTTGGCAGAGCTGCAGGAGAAATTGTGGGAGCTTCTCAGCACTGGGGAGGGATGGGAGAGACCTCAGACAGAACCAGTGCCAAGGAGTGGAATCGGAGAGGTTGGCGCTCATGCCAACGTCAAGATTGGCTGCCAGTGCTGCCGTCCGTGAGCACGGAGCTTTCATGTGAGCCCAGCACCTACGTATGCTAAGGGAGCTGCTGGGAGCTGAAAACGGGTCACTTGCACAGGGTGCCCGAGTGTGCTTCAGGGCTTGCCTGAAAGTTGAGCTCATTTATAACAAAAGTCACCARGACAGTCTGTGATGTTGATGCTAGATCAAAGATATTCCTGGGCAGGGGAAATCCCAGCTCTCACGTCTCTCTGAATTCCTGTTGCAGAGGTGACTTTCCATCAGCTCAGATGTTACAGGTGCTGGACCTGCACATCCGCAGCAGCGACGCCCGCGTGATCTTCTCCTTTTCCTCTGTGTGTGTAGGAGTCATGTTTACCTCCCCGCTGGCGGGCCGTGGAGGATGCCACACCTGGGAATGGGTGGAGTGGGGAAGCAGAGCAGCAGGGCACGGGCTTTCAGGAGCCCACGAGCTCCTTCATGGATTTGGCTCTGAACCCAGGGCATTAGGAGACCTGGAACGTGTTTCTAGAACCCTGTGGGAGGAGGGTGACAATAAATCTAGGTCATAACTAACAGTGTCTTGCCATTCCTGGTGATTTTTGACACACGGTGCTTTTCTGACAACAAATGCAGCAAGAGGCTATAATCCACAGGGCTTTCCTTGGCACTTGAGCTGAGAAGGTGCTCTCTCCAAGTGGGCTTGGCTCTGAGGAACTCCCAGCACCAGGACTGAAGGCCAGAGGGGAGCGGAAATGAAAGCCCAGGTAGTGCTTCGTGTGGCTCTTTCCTTGCCAGACTCAGAGATTTTGTTCTACTCAAATTTTGTCTCTTGCTCCCTGCTCAGGAAAGCTTCATGGCTGATGCTGTGGTTGTTCCCAGAGGAATGTCGAGTGTCACCTCCCCATCAGGAAAAGCACCCAAAGGAAATGTAGACTGCATATGTCCTGTAAAATCCTAACACATCTAACTGCTGGGGTTGAAAATTCATCTCCAGGGTGAGCTGGGGAAGCCCTTTGACAGAAGCTAGACAGACATTCAGTCTCTGAGTGCGGCTTAAAGATAGAGTTACTGTTGTGTGAAAGATCAGGATTGGTAACAGGAGAGATTCAAAAAAACTTCAGATCCCTGCTTTTGGAATGAAAAACTTTGCAGGATATCCCAGAGGGTGTGGGATATCTTGAAATGTGTCTGGCCTGGGATGCATTTCCCTGGAAGATGCCCGATCCATCCCATGGGAACCATCTTTCTGCTGCATGATGTGACCAAGGGGCTGGTGTATCCCTTCCACCCATGTTCAGACCTTCCCACAACTGGCTATGAGTTTAGCTTGATTTGCTTGGCTTGAGTTTAGCTAATTATTCGCTGTATCAGCTCAGGACTGTTAGATGTAGAAGGAAAGCAAAAGCTCTGCATTCAGTGTGCCTTGTTTTGTGCTCAATTCAGGAAGATGAGTTGTTTGTAAGTGAAACTTTGCTTCTGAGTAACATTCCTTATTAGGCCATATATTGACAGGGACTGTCACTGATTCTCAGGATGGGGACAGGGTGTCTTGTCTGTCTTATGGTCAGTAACTGCTTAGAACATGTGACATGCAGGAACTGGGCTGGACTCTTTGCCTCCTTTTAGAGGCATTCCAGCATGGACTATTTGCCTTCTTTTGGAAGTGATCCAGCCTGCCAGTTCCTGAAAGCTCCTCCTGTGGTTTAATGGGTAATACTGCGTCCTTGTTCAACTCCCACGCTTTTGTGCCTTGCAAGTGGGTAGGATAGACTTTGCAGAGCCTGTCTTGTGCAGCTCATCTATCTGTCTGTCTATCTATCTATCTATCTATCTATCTATCTATCTATCTATCTATCTATCAGCTCATCTTTGTGGAAAGCAGCATGAATACTCATTATGCTTTGGCATATTTGCCCCACAGTTTTAATAAGATGTTTATTATTGCGCAGGAATGACCATGAAAATCGTGACAGGTTGTGGCTGGTCAGCATGTCTAAATGATGTAGGATGGCAGCAGTACTGTAGGAGATGGTTGTTAGTCTAGGCTCGGTGAGATTATCTTTTGCTGATGCATTTACAAGAACTTGACTTTTGCTGCTGTCACCACTCTCTCTGCCAGGACGAGCGCTTGGTGTCTGCGGCAGCCTCCTGTGCTGTTGTCACACTGGCTGTAGTCAGCAGAGGCTTGACGGAGCTCAGAGACCAGGGGAAAAGTTACACAAACCTGTGTTTTCTCAAGAAATTAGCAAAGCTGCAGGGCGATGCAAATCAGTTTGACAGTGAAGTCGAGACCAATTGTTTAGAGATCAGCAGGCAGGCTTTATGATGTCTGCAAAAACGTGACTGAAAAGGAATCCAAGCCTCCCAAAACTAATGTTGTGTTCAGCAAATTGAGCAATTGATTGCTGTTGCTCATGCTTTCTTATCTCAACAACCACCTAACATTGCTCTATAGGAATCTGGGCCTTCACTTTCCCAGGTCTTATTCGGATTTGGAAGGTAATGCACACTGCATGGTAGACATGTGGTTGATGTGCTAGGTAGGAGGTCAAACTGAAAGGGGTTGAGGAATTGGCATCTGTGAGAAATCCTTGTCTGAACAAAGCAAATAATAGGTTTTCTGTGTGTTTTTGGAAACACACTGAGCAGCACTCACGTGGCTCGCATAGGAAGAGTGGCGTGTTGTTTAGTGCTTGCAAAACTGGAAATTCTCAGCATTTGGAATTTTTATACATGGAGCTGCCACATGAAATCGTCAAATGGGCCCCCCAGCTTGCCTAAAGGGCACAGGAGGTTCTCTCACTTAGGCTGCAGCAATACCTGCTTTAGTGCTGGGTGCCGTTCACCTTGCTAAGAAGGTGCAGCCTGTCGGTCTCGCTCGTGCTGGGTTGTCAGCAGCGCTCAACAAGTGTCCCACTGGGAGAAGAGCAACCCAGGAGATGTAGCCGTCACTAAGCATCGAGCAGGGATCTTGAGAGCTGTGCGAGTGTTAGGGTTTGAAGCATGGCCATGAGCTCGGGGGAAGATCAGGAAGGTTTTGGTGGCGCTCCGGGAGTCAGCGGGACGTGGACGGCAGCATCTTCACAGTGCTGTGTAGAAAAGTGTCTGCAGGAACTGGCTTAGTGTCCACAAGTTTCTTTTATGAGTCTGAACAAAGCTGTGAAATACTAAAGGTTTTTACAACATGTGTTGTGAGGGTGCTGTAACACTGCTGACCTTGGTCTGTCTGTTGCTAAACTCCCATSAAGGTGCCTAAATGAAGACAGGATAGAAGTTTCTGCAAAGAGCACCACAGCACAGAATACAATGGAATTTGCTAGCGAGCTGCGCTTTTTTTTCCTGCACTCCTGCTTCACCTAGGTCTGTGCATGTGTTGAAGATGTATGAGGTGAGCACGTTTTGGTATGAATGCAGCTGACAGCAGACACAGATCATGGCTTCAACATGTGCGTTGTGAAAGAGGCTTTCTTGAAGCAGACAGGGAGGCCTGCTGTTGCTGTGCGGCTGTATTCATTTCCAGCGCTGATGCTAACATCATTATCAACATGTTTATATGAAGCTTGGCTGCAAAATGGCTCATCATCCTCAAGTTTTTCAAGAGACTCTATAGCTTTACTAAATACTTCTTTTATTGTGCTGCCAGGGGCTCTCCCAGAGGCCTGTAAAGGAGGTGGCCTATTTGGCCAGGGTGATGTCTGGACCGGAGGTTCAGCTCCCATGTGTCTTAAATCTGTCTGCAGACTGGCTGGAGACCAAGTGGGCACCTTTTTTCTCCAAGTAGTTGACTGCTTATGTGCAAATCAGCCTTTAGCTGCTTCCCTGGTGCCTGGCTCACCACAGCAGAAGGAAAGCGTGATTCTTTGCCATGAGACCAACTAGGAAACCTCACCTGTTTCCATCCCTGCTACCAGCAGGGAATTACAAAGGCAGGAGCAAACCCCCTCAGCTCTCATTCTTCTGCGTGCAGTCACTGCCTGTCACTCCAGGGGAGTATTGAATGCTGCTGCCCTTGGCCTCCAGTATTTCTTTGTGCTGTGAAAACGGTCTCCCATCTGGTCTCCAAAGTTATAAGCAAACATTGTGAGAAAGACTGCTCTTTGGAAATTATGTGGAGAGCTGAATCCATATCTGCACGTTCTGGGAATCAGATGACACTGGCAGAAGATAAACGAGGGATCTGTAGCTCGGGCGCCTTGGGCTCATGGCTGCCCCTCCAGGCCTTAAATGGCTTGTGCCTGCCCATGGATCCAAGACCCATGGGAGAGTCTTGCAGATATTTTCCAGGCTTGTGTTTCTGTAGAAAAGCAGTCACTAGTGACCCAGGGAATGGATCTATCCTGTCGGGCAATCTTATTTGGCTCTCAGGAGTGTTGACTGATTATTAAATGACCCCATCTTGGGAGTACTGTGGTGCATGGGGGGTTTCTGGAGGCAGGGAGAGTAGAGGAGAAAGGGATATGTAAAGGCAGAGCTCTGATGTGGTAGCTGGTGTTAGTCTGCCTCTTGGCTATTTGTCTTGGAAAAGCCATATCCCTTCAGCTTAGAGGCACTGACCATCCCCGCTGAAGTGAGAAAGGTTAATGCCTACAGCTTCCTTTCATTCCTTTGTAGATAAAGTCTCTACATGTTTTGTTTCTAGCTTATATTTAACCTCTCCAGAACAAGGGTGGTTTAATTCTGTTGGCTGAACATCCACTACAGTGATGCCATGACCTGTTGTGGGTATCCTAGGTACTAGTGGTGTAAATTAAAATGAAATATTAGCAGAAAATCATGGGGTGAAGTTGGATTTATTGGCTTCTAAGGTGGAGTGCTGAGCAGAGACAGCCTGGCAGGCATGTCTGGAGATTGCAGAGATGATACAGCAGCCAAGCACTTTATGAACTCCTCATTGCTCCATGGTCTGATTCACTTCTGGGTACAGTGGCGGTGGCCATATACCATCAGTAGAGGAACCCAGCTCATTCCCTTTCCCCTGCCAGGCTTGGCTGCAGGAGTGATGGGTACAAACAGAGCGCAGGTGGAGATGAAACAAGCCTTGTTTTGTCATTGAGAGGCAGCAGGTCCAGCTCTGCTCACTTAGAAAACTTTGACTCTGCAGTCTTCATTAAAAACAAAAGCAGCAGAGCTAATCACCCCATGGCCTCCAGTGAGTGGAGGGGGTTTGTGCAGYACCCATCGAATGGTTTTGTCTCCCGGCTGATGCTGGGTCTGTTTCCTGTTCTGAGTGCACTAGTGGAGAGATCAGCTTATGGCTGCACTTTGCGGAGCCAAATGCCGCTTTCAGACCCACCACCCGCTCCACACCAGCCCTCCACACCTCTTCCTCCTGCCCAGGTGCATGCTCAGATAAGGCAGCCGCATCTTCGGTGCCTCTGAGTTGTACCTGAATTTGGGCTCCCAAACTCATCTCCTGAGTGTGCGTGTCCTCGTATTGCTTCCCACTGCAGCACAGGGAATCTCCCCTCCTCCCGCCTGGCTCGGTGCCCTGTCCCCCTCCAGCGCTCGCGCCCAGCCCCCCTGCGCACACGCAGGCCGCTTTCCATGTAGGGCGAACGCTGCAAGGCCCTGGCTTTGGCTGCGTGCTGCACAGCCCCGGCAGCCGCTGGAGCCGCTTTTGTTTGTGGAGGCCAAGCCCCGCCGGGCGTCCTGCACGTGCGTGCCAGGCACGACCAGTGCTGGCACATGGGCCTTGGAAAGCAGTGCTCGGGCGAGCTGTGGAAATGGGGACAGCCCAAAGAGACACCTTGTCCTGAAGGAGATTCAGGGTTGAGGTCCTAACAGGAGAGATAATGACCAGGGGATTGCGTGCGAGTCTCTGATATAAAAACAACTAAATCTCAACAGCAAAGAGCTCCCCGCGCTAGAGGAGCTGGGGGCAGCCAGGCTGTGGGTAGGCGGGCAGAGGTTGCTGGGCATGTGAAAGGGACAAAGAGACTGCCAAGGAATTTCCCCTGAAACCTTTTGTAATAGATCCATTCTGYAGTGACTCGGTTTTAAAAACTTGTGTGTGTCTTGTGCATCTCGGAGAGGCTGAATCTGGGTTAGGAAGCGCTGGGAGCTGGGCAGTCGGAGTGCAGCACAGGGCAGGCTCTTGCACATGGGTGGGATTCCTTATGAGAGGGCGTCCTTGATGCTGCCCTGTTCTTGTAGCAGAGAGGTGAGCTGTCCCGAGGACTGGAGTCCTGCTGGGTTTAGTTGTGCCCTCCTTGAAGATGCACATGGGATGACCGCTATGTTGCTGCCCCGCAAGCCTCTGCTAGCAGGAACACGTGGAATCTGTATTGCAACAGGACCTGGATAGTGTGGGAGCCTCTTGGTGTGTCTCGTTTGTAGGTCTGATAACATTTGCAGTGAGGCTCTAGAGGGGATGCTGAGATATAAACACAGAGACGGACCTGACTCACCTACATGACTGGTTCTCCCCAGGAAAGTTGCTTTCATCCTCTTCCATGAGCTGGG
This sequence comes from Eudromia elegans, assembly GCA_003342815.1. Taxonomy (NCBI): domain Eukaryota; kingdom Metazoa; phylum Chordata; class Aves; order Tinamiformes; family Tinamidae; genus Eudromia; species Eudromia elegans. Next base: position 1,007,860 of record PTEX01000239.1, on the reverse strand, counting down.
CTGCCAGCTGGCTGCTCTGTTTCCTGTTTGGGTCTATCCAGCCAAAGTTTGTTATGGGATCATGCCTAATTTTATGTATATGCCATGTATATATATGACTGTGACTGGCTTAGTCGTGCTGAGGTGGAGCTAAGGGTACGGTCCGTCTGACCAGATGTAGGCACCTGCCTTAGGGTGACACAAAAGCAAAATACATCAGCACTGACTGTGCCTCTGCTGGCCCAGCAGAAGCCGAGTGGGGTTCGCCCAGCACAGACATCCAAAGAGTTCGTTCTCATCCAGTACCTCTCCGAATTTGCTTCAGGTGTCTGCACGTTGTGCTGGGCTGGTGGATATTTCCTGCACGCTCACGTGCAAGAAATGTGCAGGGCTGTGTTCCGCTGCCCACTCCTGTCCCTGCGCTTTGGCCCTGCATGAGGAGACCCCCTTTGGGTGCCAGCTCCCTTTGCTTCAGCAGCGTGAGAGCAGGGCTCAGCTGAGGCAGTGCCACCTGCATCCTGTCTTCTGCAGCCGCATGCAACTTCAGCGGGTGGCCTGTGGCCCCCCCGGTGCTGACTGCAGGCAGGGCAGCGCCCCTGCACCYGGGCTGCATGTACCTGACGGAGTGCGGGCGGCTCCGCAGTGCTGCAAGCAAGCTGTGCGTGCCAAGAGGAAGCTGCTGCTGTGACGCCCTTAGGGACATCCTTCCCCACCCGCAGCACACAGAGTGATTCAACAGCTCTTCCTCCTGCTGGACGGTATCCTGGCCTCTTCACCTTGCTGGGGAGCCTGTGGGCACTGCTTCCTATCCTCATCTGGGAATGCGGAGGATTAGGGGAGGCTGGGGCTGTGCTAGGGGCTGCCTGGTGTGCAGAACATCCCCACGTTCCCTGATCTCAGCAGGAGCTTTCCCTGGCCTTGCCAAAGGCTTTGGAAAGTAAAAGAACATGGGATCATTCTTCCTCCCCTTCTGTTCCCTGCCCTTGTTTCCTTCTCCGCAGCACAGTGAGCAGCGGCACTTTGGCCTGGCCGCACAGAGGAAGCTGCCTGGGCGTGGGACAGAGACTTGTGGTGGGMATTGTTCTTATCAAACTTTCTGCAGTGGAAAAAGAATAACCCAAAGAAAATCTTTGCTGGTACAAAAGGAGATGGGGAGGCCCAGCTGGCCCGGAGGGCTGATCCGCAGCTTGAAGCCCTCCTGCGCCGCACCGGGTGCACTCGGGTCTTGGTGCACAGGCTTGGTCGCAGGGCTGAAGTATCTGAGAGGAGCAGGGAGAAGCTGCTGAGGGGCTCGTGTGGGAGGCTGGAGCTGTCGAAAGCGGCTCCTCCAAGAAGCGTAAGAAAAGCCAGTTTCCTACCGTCAGCTCGTGTGTTTATGGCTGGAAAGGTTGGGGTTGGAAAGGTCGCGAACAGGCAGCTGAAAAGAGCAGCTGAGGGAGGCAATGTCTGTTGGAGCTGCTTTCCCAGCTCCGACGTGACGTATGCGGCTGTGTAGAGCGAAGAAGGCGGCTTGGAGAACTGTGTCTCATGGCCCAGTGTAACTTGAGGCGGAGGGGGAGGAAGGGATGGAGGGCTGACTGGCTGGACAGAGGGATGCGTGGAGGGATGGAGAAGGAGGGTGCTGAAGGAAGCGAGGATGAGCATGTCAGAGGAGGGCTGGGCTTTGCATCTGCCCGAGCAGCCGGTGGAGATCTCTGCGCTGCCTCACTGTGGGAAGTCCCTTCTGCGCCTTCATCTTCCCTTCTCTGTGAAGGGATGACATTTCCAGCCCTGCCTTGGACATTTCCAGCCCTGCCGTGAAAACAAGAGCGAGACACATCTGGAAGCTGAGTGCATGTGTGCCGCAGTGCCAGTTTTTCTCTCCTGCAAGCTCTCTGTCATTAGGGACTGCTGAGAACTTTCCAGCACTGGGAATGTCTTTGTTTCCCCTCCTTGCAGCTACCATAGGGCACACACACAGTGCCAATGGAGGGAGGTCTTCTGCACCTTGAGATAAAGGTCCTGCATTTTCTTCTGGAGTCAGATGCATCCCGGAGCCACCGGGGAGGGATTTGCAAATGGAAAGGTTCTGTGCTCTGTGCATGTGTTAGTCATTAGAGGAGGAGCGAGGTTTCTGAACCCTTGCATTCCCATTAAAGTATCTGTGCTGTTGTGCAACACCAGGGTTTGTGCCTGCATTTGGTTTTAGTATTAAAACCTGCTGTTTAATAACGCTCTCATTAAATACTTAAAATAATTAAGTATAATTGATGCTAATTGAGACTTGGGCCTTTACCCACTGCACCTCGCATTTTCTTAAGAAAATCTGCCCTGAATATAAATGAGAAAAATAAGGGAGTTGGGCTGCACTGGGTTTGACAGCACGAGGCTCAGGTGGAGGAGATCCTTCCATCCCCTTTGCATTTCCCTCCACAGAAGCCTCCTCTGCTATTTAATTAATGCCAGGGAATGGCCCTGCCTACCTTGCCTTCCCAGGCGTTGCGCTCTTGCAGCCGACCCCGCAGACACGCTGGGGAGCCTGCAGGACCTGTCTGGAGAAAGATGAGCAAATGCAGTGCTTTTCCTTCCCACGTGTCCTGTTCCCTCCCCTTGGATGGATGGATGGATGGATAGGAGCTGCCTCCTGGCTTTTTGGCTTGTGCTGCGGCTTGTGCTGTGCCCCTCGGCCTGGGCTCGGCAGTGGGTTTTGCTTTCCCGGTTCTCTGCGTGCATAGCAGTTGGCATTGCCGACTGCCTGCAGACCGAGTCAAGCTGGGCTCTGACACGGCTGCATCGAGCGCCTCGGGTCTGCAGCATGAGGGCAGCGTGGCTGACAGCCCCTCTCACTGAGTGCATGCRGTCGCTGTGTAAATGGACAAGTTGCTCCTTCAAGTCAGTAGGGCTCTGGGTGCTGCTGGGAGCGTGGCTGGAGGCAGGGGGACATGTCCTTGCCCGCTGTGGCCCTGCGGCGAGGAGGGCTSCATGGGGACTGCCTGGAGTCTGCATCCCTCTGCCTGCATCCTGCTGGCTGCTCCATCTCCCTCCATGTGTCCTGCCCTATTCAGCAAGTCGCATCCCTTGCTCCTAAGCATGCATWCCCTTTCTCTTCTGGGGAGTGAGAAGGAGCATGTTCTCCTGGAGCACACTTACATATTCGGAGCTCAGTAATGATATTGAGCTCTGAGCTGAGTTTTTGCTAATCCATATTTGTCCTTTTCAGTCTATAGTTATTATTAGCCATGAGAGGATTTGGGTTTGGATTTAAGATTTTACTGTTCTCTTGGCCATGTTGATCTTTGCCTGCAGTGCCTTTCCCATGTAGTACATATCACTGCACTAGTTCTTGCAGTTGCATCTCCTCTCAGCCTTCATTTGTTTGCTAACTTATACTGAGTAGCCAGGATGAGGCCAGGCAGAGCACTAATGATTTCTACTTGGCTACTGAAAGCATCTGCTTTGCTACACTTAAGAGGGCACTCTTTTTTTTAATTGCATCACATGGGTGACTCAAAGTCAATTTGTAACCCACAGTGCAGTGAGGTCCTGACAGAATCATAGAATCATAGAATACTTAAGGTTGGAAGGGACCTCTAGAGGTCACCTAGTCCAACCCCCCTGCACACGCAGGGTCTCCTAGAGCATGTGGCACAGAGTGGTGTCCAAGCGGGTTTTGAAGATCTCCAAAGAAGGAGACTCCACCACCTCTCTGGGCAGCCTGTTCCAGTGCTCTGTCACCCTCACTGTTAARAAGTTCTTTCTCAAGTTCCTGTGGAACTTTCRGAGCTTCAATGTTTTGCCATTTCCTCTAGTTCTATTGCTGGCTACCACTGAGAAGATGATTAACTCTGTTCAGAAGTGAAGACTTTGTTAAAGGCCCTTGAGGTACTGACCTTGCATTCATTCTGTTCATTGTCATCCTGCTTCTGCTCTCCAGTCTTCAACTCTCTCCAGGTTGTTTTGTGCAGGACACTGACTCTGTGTTTCTTCATAGCCTTGAGGCTCTAGGCAGACAGGAGATGAGATGTGACTACATTTCCTTTATTTACAAAATCAATTAATTGTCCAACAATCTTAAATCACTAAATCTACTTTGCATTTTTTAACCTTTTCCATGATTTTCCTCTACATGTTCCCCTCTACATGTGCATCTTTCATAGCTGAAAGCCTTTAAGCAGAGACCTTCCCTTGCCCAACCTCTGTGCTTTTTATCCAAAGTGAAGTTGAGCAAAGACTTTCGCACTAGGATTCGAGTTTTTGAGCGGGAACAGAACCGGACCGGGAGCATCAAAGCACTGTAATTAACTTTTGGGCTCTTCTTTCCTTTAGCTTCCTGGTGGAGCCGGGATGGGAAGTGTGAATATCAGAGCAATAAGGCTGTCCGCATTGTATTTCCTACTCCCTTTGAAGCAGGAAGACTGTGACGTCTTGTGGAAGAGCCTTTTTTTTTGTGAGAATTCCTGCATAATTAGTAGGGTTGCATCCATCATGTCATCTACACAGAAGCAGAGGCAGAGGTGCTTGGGAACCAAACATTTATATCTTCTTCCAGGATCTTCCCCATCCTCTTCCAGTCAGCCTGGCATGGTTTCTGAAGGGCTCAGGGACAGATTCTGCAGCGAYCAGCACCACATTTGGAGCCCGGGCTGCCTAAAAGCCTATTACTTGCCAGCTCGCTCTCTCTCAGTGTGATGTATGCTACGTGCCTCAGTTTCCCCAGCTTCATAATGGAGATTGTACAAAATGGAGATTTTAACACCGTTTTATGCTGGATTTATAAACAGAAATGTTTTAGGACAGAAGCATAATAACTTGGGTGCAGGGAGCACACGAGCAGGCTTTACATGTTGATATTTGCAAAAATATTACATGTTGGCAATTTCAGAAAGCCTTTTTTTTTCTTCTAAGGAGGAGATATTGCTTGCCATTCCTTTACCTTCAGAATCTGCTTTTTTTCTTTTTTTCTCTCTTTTTTTCTTTCTCTCTCTCCCTTTTTTTACTTTTTTTCCCCTGCTATTCCTGTGTTTCTATATGTTTCCCTAATTGATGCTACCCTCTGAGCAAAAGCTGGCTGGTCCCATCCGTGTTGCTCTGTGCTTAGCTGCGAAGTGATGCTGCAGAGATGCCATGAATGGCAGAGGGGTTAATTCTGCATCATGCAAGATCCTCTGTCTGCTTTGTGCACCTACTCTGAAAGGCTGAGAAGGGTGTTTCACCCATCATCATCAGCAAATTCAGCTCAGCAGTAAAGACTTTTGGATTTCCGGTGGAGACATTAAGCTGTGAATAAGGATACTTATGTGCTTCTCTGTAGTGCTTCTGATGAGTAAGTATCAAAGTATTTTATAGAAGAGACTCCAATTCATAAAGGTTTCTATTTTCTAATTAAAATAGGGTAAGAGGAAAAGGAAGATGATGTGGATTAACTTACTTGCTTTCTTGTGCTAGATAATTCAAGATTCACATAGCCACAATGACTAATGCTGCGTAGTCTAAATGAGCCTCCACTTATGACTGCAGCAGATTGTGAGTCTGATAAGAGAGCAATGAGGGTTCAGAAAAACCTTGACTTGTGGGAGGAAGAAAATCTGCCTGAAAACTGCATTCTTGGCCTCCTGCAAAAAAACTACAGTGCTGTTTAAAATCTGTGTGTATAGAAAAGTCTCTTGTCTGCCTTAGCCTGACTTGAAAAAATATCTTTTAATGTTGACACCTTCCAGGACCTTGTGGTTTATTTTTCTCTTGCTACTTATTTTCTTTCTTCATGTCTTTGCAGTATCAACAGGCAGTTAATGGTCCACCCAGCCTAGCATTAGAGCAGAAGCAGCAGCCAGTCCTTGCTGCTTCTAAGGGAGGCTCTGMTGGGATTTGAAGAAGCCTATGAGGTCCACCCTTGTCTGGAGGGCCTGGAGAACTACTTCAGCTCCTGAGCAGGGTGCTCACACAAGTGTTTACTCAACCCGAGCATGAAGTGCTTTGGACAGTAGGATGGCCTTGCCAAAATCTGCTCTAGAAAGTGTGGTCGTCCTTGTAAAGTGTGCGGGCTTCAGCCGGCCCTGTGCACAACATCTGGAAGTATCAAGCAGCAGGTATGGGGAGCAGCCCCGTGTCAGCAGCTTGGGAAAGGTAGAGGTTTCAGCAGCTTATTCAGCTGAAGATACTCAACCAAGTACTTCATGGGGCCTGGGAGAAGCAGATGAAAGCAGACAAATAAGTTCAGAGAACGCATTTTAAAAAGTCAAGGCCACTCTGTTTAAGATATTAGTGACAACCGGAGCAAAGATAACCCAAAGAGAAAGAGTTGGGGCTACTTGCCAGTGCAGGGTATCATCAGTACATGCTCGTTTAAAGCTAGTGATCTCCTTTTTCACAGGCTGCTTTCTCAGAGGCTGAAAATCACTTCTAGATCAAMAAAACAGCATCAGAGGAAGTTTTTTTCATCTAAAAAGCAGGGGATAGGAAACAAGAAAAGGCGCAGGCAGTCAGTAAGCTGAATGGCCTGCATTACTTAGGAAATTGTTTTAATCCAGAAAGCAACAAGGGAGGTGTGGTTTTTATGTAGTATATGGCACTGAAGAGAATGAGACAGGTGTACAATATTCTCTTTTTTTAAAAAATAGAGATCTTCACATTAAAAACAGACAAAACCAAACATTTGTGATAAATGCGGGGAAGGGAGCAAGAAAATCACACACATACACACACACAAAAAAAAGAAAAGACCAAGAGACTGAAGAAAATACCTGACACAAGGACCAAAGAAGTGAAACCTGATTAGTTCATCAAAAGGAAGATAGTTGATTTGATTAGTGTGAGAGAGCTTTCATCAGGAGAAGATTCAGGGTCCTAATCTCCTCAGCCTGCTAGACAAGGGTRAAACAGGGCCTGTGCTGAGATTGCATCTGGATGAGCAGTACAATGTGTGCTTTTGATGTGCTGATAACGAACCCCTGAAAGACATTTCAAGGGAAGTAGTAGAATCTCCATCCATTTGGACTGGGTTCTCCATCTTCGTCTACGAAGTTGTCACCTTGCAAGAAGAAAAGTTTTAGCTGAATTTGAGAGCTCAGAAAATAGGTGACAAACCAGAGGAAATGCTACCTAACCAATACGTGCAGACTAGGTGGCTGAATGATTCATTTGGTCTTAAAGCCCTATGGTAAAGCCTCTGAGAGACACTAAATCAGATAAAAATGCAAGAAAATCTCCAGGAGAAAGAGTTATGGCCTTATCTTCTCTCAAGAAAAGCTTGTTCTTCCTCTAAGTAGCAGGAGCCTGGGTTATGCACTGGGGTGAGCTGTTTACATACCGTCCTGTTTTAAATATTTGTTATTAGAGCTCTGGATATTCTTGTTATTTGCTAGTTTGCTGTAATTTTCCATCTTCCTCTCTCCTTTTCAGAGCCTCAGGTGTATATGGGTGCAATATTTGCTGTCCTGGCAGCCAATTTTAATGAGAATGAACACTTACACCTAAGATAATTTATTTTACACTTTTTGGGGGTGTCCCCTAGGCCTGTCAACTTGCTGAACCTTTATTAGCAGCAGATATTAGATCCAAGAGGATAACACAGTCTTTGCTTAGAGAATGCAAAGTGACCCAGTGTCATGAAATGTTCTCAAACTTCCATGCTGAAAAGCTCTGAGCATCCTCATTGCCTGTATAAGACAGGCTGCTGTCCTGATACGCTGTAATCAGAGCAAATCAAGTTATGGTTTCTTGTCATGATTTATCAGTTACTGCCTCCAGTGAAATCAAAACCAGAGTCCCCATCCCAGTGCAGCACTCTTCCCTGTGTGACTCTGGCCTCTAAAAGATGTGCTTAGTCCTACCTGAGTTTGAGCCTATCGGTTTTTTTCTCTTTTGTACAATGCTCATGTTTATTTTGTCTTGCTTAGCTCATTTTTTCTCCTTTAAAAGCAATCTGCACCCTTGTGGTGACCGTGCGCCAGAGATTTGTGATGCTTAACAACCTTTGTAGAAGTCTAATCCRGATTACAGTGCCTTTTAAAAAAGCAGCTTTTTCTGCCTTACTAACTAGCAATAAATATTGATGTTTTTACCCATTTGAAATGGATCGTGGTTATGATCTGCACATTAGCACTTGAAAGAAATAAACCTGCTTTCTTTCAAAGTGGTGCCTCTGGAATGGGTCAGGCAGCTTGTGGTCCTGGGTAAAGCAACAACAGCCACCGAAAGCCACGCATGGACAGGAGAAGGGCAAGGACCCAACTAAAGCCCTGATCTAGCAGTCCTGGCTGCAGATCCAGCTTTTCTTTTGTTCTAGACCAAGAAATCCAGAAGAACTCGGGTACTAGGGCATTCAGGGAGGCTTGTTGCTCATGTCTCTCTAAATGACAGTCACGTGGTGACACATTTATGTATCTCATCTATATATCTAATATGTCTATATATCTAACCTTGCGATGGTGCAGAGTGTGCCCCTCTCTGACTTGCTGTGGTGTATTGGTGTCTGATGTTGCTAAGAATTTAATCAAGAGATCAGCATTCATTTTCATGAGCGGAGGAAAACTGCACTGCCTAACACCATGCATCTTTTTTAAAGGTGCATTACTCAGCCTATTTAAATGGTTCTCATGTTTAAAAATAATAACCTTTCCCTGGATTAAAACCTTAAGCTATTAACAGCCCAGAAAGCCTAGGTCAACATTGCTTTCCAGTCTGCTTGTTGTTGAGGTTGTGAAATGGTTGCAGTTGGTTTCATTTTCTGATTCACATGCACTGCTGAAAGCCTGAGGGGTGAGTAGAATTTGGAAGTGAGAGTGCTGTAAAATTAAAAGTATAAAATTAAATGTATAAAATAAGGGATGAAGCACTGACCTCCTACAATAACAGAGGTATCCTCCTTCTTTGCATAGGTCTTTTTTGTGATGAACCAACAGGGGCATTAAAACCTGCGCCCTTCTCGCTTTCAGTGGGCAGTAACAGCCCCTCAGTGACGCTACTGAAGCAGATGGGCAGATAAAAAGGTAGAGGCTCAGTCAGAGAGGCAGCATCTGAGTCAACCTGGGAGGGCAGAAACGTCGTGTAAACCGSCCCAATGGAGAGACGGGGAGGTGAGGCTGCTGCCTGGGGCTGGTGCGGGGCTTGTGCTGGGTGGACAGGAGCCGCCTGTGGCAGCGGGGCCCAGCCCAGCTCCCTACCGAGGCACTTGCTCCACCTCCGTGCGGGCTTTGAGGCTTTCCCGCTGCGCTGGGCTGAGCATCTGCCTTTGCCTGCACAAGGGGTTTGGGTTCGATGGTGGCGGGTCTTAGCGACTTGGTTTGGGTTCTGGAGGGAGCAGTTGACAGGAGGGAAGGGGACGCTTGAGCCGCCGTGTCCCCAGCAAAGACAGAGGGAGTGCGCGATGGAAGCGCACAGGGGGTTCCTGGCACGGTCGGGACATGCCACCCGTTCCCCTCGGGGCCCTCCCTGTTCGGGGACGTGGCGGGCTCTCCTCAGCCCGTATCCCCCGGGCAGGGATGTAAAACGGCGGGTTTCGGCGGGGCCCCCGCGGCGGCGCGGGGCGGGGTGATGGGCGCGGGGCGCAGCCAGTGCGCGGCGAGGAGGCCGGGCCGGGCCGGGCCGGGGCCGCCGCTCGAACCGCCCCCGTTCACTCGGCGGCGGGAGGGGGCGGTGGCGGCTGCGCGCACCCGCCCAGGCACTGCGCGGCCCCGCGGCAGCGCCGGCCATGGCCGACCCGGCCGTGAACGCGCACCTGGAGGGCATCATCTCCGACTTCGAAGGTGGGTCGGGGCAGCCCTCGGCTGGCCTCCGCCTCCACCCTGGCGCTGGGTGGCCAGGGGAAAGCGGGAGCCGCTTGTTGCTCGTGCGGATCGAGCGGCGCTGCGGCGAAGGGGCAGGAGCGGCCGTCGCCCCGTCGGGGTGCGGGTGCTGCGGCGGGGCTGCTGGCGGGCACGGGGCCGCCGCTGCTCCGTGGCGAGGAGTCGGTGTCGCTGGCAGGGCAGGGACGGGCTGCGACCCGCGGCCGGGTCGCCGAGCTGCCGCCCCGCAGCCCTGCGCTCGGGACAGGACCCTTTCCCGCACCGCCTTTGTTTGGAGCAGGACCTTGCGGGGTATTTTTGGTCCTGCCTTTCCAAGCTGCATAGGTTTATATTTATTTATTTATGTGTGACTGGCACATTAACAAGTTTGTGAGCAGGCACAGGCCTTTCTCTTGGTGCCAGGTTCTTAGATGCAAGCGCAGCTAGAAAGCCGCTGTGCGAGGGGTCGTGAGTCTACTTTTCCACCACGTCCATAGCGGGAGCTGCCTGCCCTAGGAAGCTGCTCGCGTCCTGTGGCAGAGCTCCAGCTGCCTGATCGCGTTGCAGCACAGAAGTTCCCCGTGCCCCGCTGGAGCGGATGCTGTCCTGCAGCTCTGCCCCGCACGTCGGCTTGGCAGCGAAGGATGTGAAAACACCCGAGTGGAGCGCGGGCTGCCGCCCTGGAAACTAGTTAGAGGGAGGCAGATGAGAAGCGTGGGGATTCCCTGGAGCATATGTGGAAAGAGGCTCCAGCAGCTCGTCTTTCTAAGCGGAGCGGAGTTCTGGAGAAGCAGCTCCGTYCTTCTTGCATCTGGGCTGTTATCCAAGCTGGGCTTCTTATGGTGGCCTTTGGGGAAAAAAAATAGAGGGTACTGTGATGAAGACTCATTCAGAGTCTGCGAGTCGAGCTGTGGGTTGAGAGAGCTTCCCCGCCTCCTGGTGAGTTCAGCTCTGGACACTCTGGGAAGGAGCAGGGTATTGTTTTTCTGCTTTGTGGATGGGGAAGCTGAAAGTACAGGAGTTCCTCTTCCAGGTCAAACAGGAAATGTGTGGCAGAGCTGGGAGCTCAACACACTTCTGAGTCCCAGTGTGGTGGCCTTGCTGTTAYGTGCAGCCCCGTCTATCTTTGGTCCCTTTTCGAGGCCCTGGGTTATTCTGCACAGCCCGGGCAGTGGCAGAGCACCGTGTGTGGAGGGCTTGGCGGGGCACACGTTGGGGTAGTGGCTGATGAGAGTCTGAGCACAGAGAGTGGCCGGGCTCAGCGATCAGTTCTGCGCTCTTGGCTCCATGGTGCCTTTGGGACTGCCCTTTGGGGGCTGGAGAGCCCCCGCGCTGCTGTGATCTTGAGTCCTGATGTAATTCCAGGCCCGTTTGTGTTCTGCTCCAATTGTATTTAAATCCCTGAAAGTGACTAATTCTCTGCTTGAATATGGTAAAGGCCCTGTTCTGAGCCCCTGTTTGCTTGTTCCAGGATGTGTACATTCCTCTGTGGCAAGAAGCTGCTCGGAGTAAGATTATCAACCTGTAGAGCACTTCATAGTTCCTGCCTGTGTACGAAGAGGCTCAGGAGAAGCTCTGTGTAACCACAGCCAAAAGGTCTGGCCTTGCCCTAGAGCAGCGATCCAGGCTACTCGTTCACCATTTAATTAGTTCTCTCAGCTGCACAGCAGCCTCTCAAGAGCAGGGCAATTAATCTCTGGTCTGTAGGGCAGTGGAGGTAGTATTCATGTGTGCTGGGTGGGTATCTCAGCCTGAGGCAGCCCATGCGCAAGCAGGATAGATGAGCCAAAAATGCCATGAGGCAGAAACACCCGCTCGTCCAGCAGGCAGTGCCCCCCTTGTTCTTGCCAGTCACCAGCCGGCCACCTTCCCGAGTCACCTTGATGATTCCTGCCCAGCTTTCTCTTGGCATCTCTTCCAGATGTAGGACCAACAGGTTTAACTGCTGGAGCACAGAAGGTAAAGAGGTACAGACTGAACCGGCCCTGCTGCCCTCACCCTAGTGAGCCTGTGGAGCATGCAATGGAGGGCAAAATATTCAACTAAAGCTTAATCCAAATCACRACAATGTATGAAGGGGCAACACAGCACAGCAGATTGCATGTGCTCTTTCTTATGTCCGGTGATGTGAGGGGGGTGATCACTTTGAGCAAGGTAGCAATATTTCCACTTCCCACAGAGCTGACAGGTACAGTGAGGAAGATGCTAATCCTGCTTATTTGCCTGGCAAGAACTTCCTCATCTTTACGAAGGAAAGCAACATTATGGCTGTGGTTTGTCAAGATTTGCGGAACTTAATAGTTACTCTTCTGGGTTTAAAGATTTTGGCAGGTCTTCTGAAGTGTCGTTGGTGCAGCCTTGATTGTGCCAGTCCTTCCCACACTCCCATCCGCTGTCCGACTGTCAGGACTGATTCGAAATGGAGCAGTGGCCTGAGGCAGCCAACCTTGTGCTGCAGCGCGGAGGGAACTGCAGCCAGCTTTGCTTCTATAAGCCAAAATCCGTACCTGGGAGCAGTGTGGAAGGGAGTTCATTGCACTACTCAAAGCAGGCAGTGGGATTCCTGGGCAGAGCATTAACTTTGTGTGTAGAAACCAGACTGCCTTGATCGTGCTCAGGTATCGTGATCCTGTAATGCCAGCCAGCATCTTAGACACACACCTGTAGGCATCGTGGGATCCTTGAGCACCTTGTATCTCTGATGGCTTGTGATAATGCCCAAAACTAGCTCTGCAGTGGGATGCTGATACTTTGATAAGGATTTCAAGGCAGGGAACACACAGGCCGTCACGTGAGTTTCTCGGAGAGGGAGACTATATCTGCGACTCTGACCTTCTCTGCACAGGAACATGTGTGTTCCCTAACACAGTCGCAGGGGTAATTGAGGCTCCTTTTTGCTGGGAATTGCTGATGGAGAGCTGGCAGCCGTGATGCTGAGCACTCTTTGCCAGTGATGTCAGTTGACACCAGATTTGATTGTTTGCAATCATGCTGGAGCTCAGAATTTCATGGCAGATGCAAACAGCAGATGACAGTAAATAGTGTGTGGTGCTGTAATTGCCCCAAATTGCAGGGTAGCGTAGTGGAGTAGAGCGTAATTGGCAGGACTAGAGGCTGGGTAGGACATGAAGGTTCATAGCTCTTGCTTTGGCAGAAACCACAAGGACGCCTTCATTGACAGTGGTTAATCTTCTGGAGAACTTTTGCTGACTTATTCTTCTGCCTTAGTCCAAGTCTAGCCATGGATCTTGTGAAATCTGGGATAACAGATGCTGGGTGAACTGCGCCAGGCAGCCGACATGGGGGGCAGCGCTGGTGGAGCACGCCGTCRCTCCATGCAGTCCTGCTATTGTGCTGGCCATGCGCTGCCATGGAGCTGGAGGTTGTGAAGGTCGGGAGCCTCCCGGAGCTGCCAGGTRGGAAGGATTCTCTGACTTTTCTGGTGTTGGACACCCTAGCCTCTTGAGCTGCCCACCACACGCTGCTTGCTGTGTCTCCGGGAGGTCCCAAGCTGAGCTGTGGTTTTAAGGGTCATTAAAGACAAAAACAGAAGCCAGGTTGTTCTCTGAAGGGGTCCATATTAAGAAATCATCATTTTTCCATGTGTGAATCTCATGGGCTTGTCCCTGAAGTCTTTAAAATCTCCTTCAGTAAATGTGTGGGCTCTGTTTGGGCTGCGTGGCTGCAGCTCAGCCCTGGGCCGTGCAGGACTCGCATTCCCGCTGCAGCTGCTGCCTGCATGCTGCAGCTGCTGAGATCCAGCCGCRGAGCTAATATTAGCAGTAGTGTGCTGGAGGGATGGTCACGATGTCATGTGGGTGATGGGACTTGAATTCAAAACAGTGAGAAGCCTGGGAGAAAGGATGTGCCTGGTGGTTCTGTAGCTCTGTCCTTTGGGTTCAGGCTGCTGCCTCTCTGCTTTAGGCCCTGCTGTTGGCTGGCAGTGTGAGCCATCTGCTGTGCTTAGGTGCTCGCGTGTGGGGGAGCGAGGTGGGAGAATGGGTCTGTGACTTAGCAGTCCTATCTGTGCAGAAGTTCAAGGCCTGGAAAAGAAAATGGAAAAAAAAATCAAATTATACCTGGACTTGAGGCAAAGCTCCCAAACTCTCCACTTATTGAATTTCCTTGAGTGTCCTCAAAAAATGGAGTTGTACCTAGTCTTTTCTGATACTTATTGCCATTAGGCTTGTGTGGTTAGACTCTGCTCATGGGACATGTGTGCTTCTCCAAGACAGGCTGCCACTTCTGGTGTGCTCAGAAAGCTTTATGGAGCCCTCGGGGAGTTTCCTTCTCTCCCTTCTCCCACCCTAGCTACATTTCTGGATTGAGATAAAGGGCTGGGGTGACTGGAAGTATTCTGCCAAATCAGCACGTGGTGTGAAGGGCTGACCAGCCCAAGGAGAGTGTCTGTGGGAAGGCATGAGTTGTCTTTTCCCAATAGAGCTGGTGTTCCATGCTCAGAGTGGAAAAATTGCATCTATCCATTAGCAGCAATGGAGACCTGCATGAGTAGGTTGTTTTTTCCCCTTATATATTTAGTTCCTTGGGAATAAAGAGGTTGTGAGGGGGTGGGAAAGAGAGGAAGAGGACAGGGATCTCTTTGTGCATATGAGCTGGACTCTGGGGATAGCCTTTGGCCCTGGTTAGGATGTAGGATCATCCAAAGGTCGTTGCTAATAGTCATCTTATGCAACTAGGGCTGGGCTGCCTCTTCTTGGGGGTGGGCAGGCACTCCTGCTTGGAGCAGCGTGTCCTTGGCTCCCTGTCAGCRTGGAAAGCATCCAGTGTTGGCTGGTATGGGTCAGCTCCTGCAGTCCCGCCGAGCTCAGTCTTGGACAAGCTGAGCGCAGTGTTGTGCTAATAATAGTGACTTGTCAAAGGTGGTTGGATGTGAAGGGGCAGGGCGTGGGTGAGGGCTTTACACCTGCGCCGGGTTGGCCATGTTGTCACTGCGAGCACACTGCTGGTGCCCGGAGGTAATGCAGCTTTGGGGCGTGCACCAAATGTGCTCATCTGAATTCCCACCGCCCCCTGCAATCCTGGTAAGCAATTCCTGAAATTTCGGCTCATCTAAAATGTGAACCTCTCCTGCTCTGCTCTTTACTAATCGGCAATGGGTCCTAAGGACCTTCCTACGTCTATAGGCCAAACAATGCCAGCAAACCTGCTGCTAGGGACGGTCCTGGTGCGCAGAGGTGCTCGCTCATGGCTGCATTGCCAGGGTGCTTGTGTAATTCCTGTGTTTTAGCCCCGCTTCCACTCTGCTTTCAGAGAGCTGAACAGTCTGTTTTCTCAGGAGTCAGAACCCAGGCGGCGGCGCATCCCAAACTGGGACTTGTCATAAATCCAAAGACAATAATGKAGACTTGAGAGCCCATAATCACTCCAGATACTCATGTTTCCAGCTCTGATATTTGATATTTAAGGCAATGTATTTCTGCAGTCTCATTACACAGGCTTTCCCTTTTCTGACCTTCATCCTTCCCTTTCTCCTTGTGCTGCGAGGAACTCTGGAGGGCACTTCTGTAATCATGAGAAGGGGGACACACAAACAGCAGGCCAAGCATCCCTAAATTACTGCTTCAGTGAGGCTGTTTGATACCTGTAAAAGATGTTGATGGGTTCAAGTCTGCTTTCTGATGCAGAAGTACTTATTTGGTAGGGATCAGTCACCATTATGGGAGCTGCTCATGAGACAGGACTGGGCTACCCTGTTGTGACTTTGAACACGGGCCAGGATTGTGTCCCAACCATCTTTCATTTCATGTGTCTAAGGCCCTGGTTGCTCTGCCCATGGGGTCAGGCAGCAGTTTTGAGTCACTTCTACCCCTGTCCTGTGAGGATGCTGCAGGCCTCAAGCAGTTGGACCTCAGCAGAGCTTTGCTGTTATTCCTGACCTGTTCTGAAAAGCTGCTGCTAGATTAATGGTGGCTCTTATCTCCTGCGAGCCGTGACTCAGGCTTTTACTGTGATTGCTTCTCAAAGCTGCTTGACAGAGCTCAASCCTTGGGGCTCCTGGGGACACTGAGGAGCTGACTCCAGGGCCTCCACTCCAGGCGTGGCCTGTCTGAGCCAGGCATGGTCTGCATGCCAAAGAGGGAGACATTGCAGGCGTCAGTGCAGCCTCAGCTCTGCCTCCTGCAGCTGCAGATGTCCTTGTGTTGGTACCAAAGCAGCCAGGTTAAACTAGTGTGGGAGCTGGCATGGCTGTTGCACCTCTAACTGCTCTGTGGACATGTCCTGTCTAACAGAGGTGGTCCAAGGTATTTGCAGCAATGTGTTTTGGTTGAAATTTGAGTGGATCATTAGTTTTTGCTGCTAAAAGGACCTTTATCACTGAAACACTGAGAGGATCTATTTTCTCTTCTCTCTTTGAGTGTGTATGCCCCCTGAAACTCAAGATCTGTCCCTGTCCAGCTCCGGTCTCCATCTTCTCTTCCTTTCCAGCCTGGGATTGCAGAGTGCTCCAAGGAGGTTAACTGGCTTTTTAGGCAGTTGGACTGATGCTCAGGTGCTGCACTTGGTGACAGTAGCAATGCTTGTCCTGTCACTGCTGCCACTGAAATTGTCTCTTGCAGCCCATTTGCTAGTGCTAAGAAGTGGCATCCTGAGTTATCTGCACTCACGAAGTCGATAGAACAGGATCAGTGAGAGGGGAGTCTTCCSTCCTGCATATGTGTTTGCAATTGCCATTTTCTGGAATGGCACTCGGCCAGGGAGCTGGAAGGGAGCCTGAGCTCAGCTGTGACAGCAGAGGCCACTTTCGGGTTGCTGTGTCAAAGGAGCCAGTTCTGTGGGTCCAACCTTTTCCAAGAGGGTGACCGGGATCTGCAGCCAGCACTTTGCAGCTTGTGGCATGAGCAGGATGTGATGTCCTCGGGGACCCAGTTGGTTCCCCGGCCGTTGAGGGTGAGTGATGCGACGGCACATTGATGCCGCTGTTGGGCCCTGCGAGGCGTGTGTGTGTTTGCTGGTGCTGTGAACAGGCTGTCCTTGGGGACAGCGACGTGGCCAACGGCTGCCGGGGACAGCTGGCGGCTGCTTGGCATGCTGCGGGCTCGCTTCGACAGTCCCCCGCCGTGCAGCTGTTGCTGGGTCTGTCGCTGCTCTTGAGATGGAGGCAAAGCCCCAGAGTGGCTTTGGGAAGAGGGAAGGGCATCAACAGTGTGGGCCGGGCCGGGGATGGGTAGGTCGAGGCAGCTGCGGGACACCTGAGACCCCGTTTTCTCATCCGTGCAAGGGAGTCATTCGTAGCACGTTACCTTTCTCGTAACATTTTAAGCACTATGTGGTGCTTCCAGATGTCGGAGCAGATTATTGAGCAGAAAATCAATTGCTTAATTGATTTATTCAGTTTAATTGCTATTCTTTTGGCGACGAGCCTCTGTTGCCCACAAGTCACTGACTGTGTGGGTGTCTCTGCTTCGGAGCTCATGAGTCACTGGGACAGTGGCTAGCGTTGGCCTCTGAGGTCATGTGGGGCTTGTGGTGGCTTCTCAAAATTGAGAACTTTATTTTCTGTTCTTCTGTTAGTATTTTCAGGCTCTGGTGCCCTGCGAGTTGGTGGCACAGTGCTGCCTGGGGGCTGTGATACCATCTGCATCCTAGTGTAGCCTGCTTGCCAGCAGCCTTGAGGAACATAGAAGTATCAGCGAACCAAAATGATTCTGCAACTCCCAGGAGAGGAGGCAGGTTTATTTCCCTCTTCTCTGCTTTCCTGGGGGAACCGGAACATGGACAGGAGGCAAAAGCGGGACAGGAGGCAAAAGCAGTACAGAAAGCAGTGACTGGCTCAGTAAGAGGACTGGATACCCTACACTTTGTGTTATTTTCTGTACTTGTGTGAAATGAATATAATGGAGGTGAAATACACTGCTTTGATCTGGAAGCATTTTGCTGAGAATTAACGATCACATAAACTGAAGTGCAGTGGAGAATGAAAACTAAAACCTTTCCAGAACTCCATTATATTGACTAGAAATCTTGGATTTTGGCTTAATCTGAGTGTGGATTTTTTCTTTCTGTCGTCTTAATTCCAACTTTACATTTGCATGTACGATTCTGATGTCTGGTTTTACTGTATGGTTCTTACAGGCTATCGTTATAACTCCCTCAATGCACCACTCGAAGGTCTGGTTAAGTCAGAGCCCTGGACCTGCRCATGCCCTCAAGCTTCCTCCGTAACTCAATTCTTGTTGCCGTTTGCACAGTTCATGCTGTGTGGTGACAGCAGTGTCTGTCTTTATGCAGTCTATATGTTAGGCTTTGAAATCTAGGGAAAACTTTTCTTTTTTTTAGTGCTATTTGAAAAGTCAGCAAAAGTATTTTGTGTGTGCATGTAATTGCTCGGGGTAAAGTGGTAGTTGTGCTGCACCAGCACATCACTGCATCATCTATCTGTCTATCTATCTGTCTATCTATCTGTCTATCTATCTGTCTATCTATCTGTCTATCTATCTATCTATCAATTGTTGCATCATATTATATAGATAGCTGTAAAATAGCATCTCAGGTTATATAGATAGGTAGATGAGACGCATATATAAAATTTATGCGTATACTGCAGCAAGATTTGGTTGGTTGGCAAAAGAAAGGTGTGAAAACTCCTGGTGCAAGCACAGGGGCAGGATCCAGCGTTACTTGTTTTCTGTCTTCCATTGAACAGGGGCTCTGGGCACTGTGCAGGGAGCTCTGTTTGAGCATCACGGTGAGTGTGTTGGTTGGGAGAGGTTTCAGATTCCCCGCTGCAGCCTCGCAGCTCCTTAGGCTGTTCTGGAGGGGCTTGAGTGGCAGGCGAGGGGCACGCACGTGCCCGGCAGCGAGGTGGTGGCAGCCCCATCCCGCAGCAGAGGTGTCTCGCTCCCTTGGGTCATGAAGGCACGTCCGCCTTTCGGCGGATCATGGCATCTGTTCAGTGGTATCGCACACAGCAGTTTTGGATAAGCAGCTCCAAATACCAAACCCGAGCGACCCTGGAGGCATCGTGATGTGGAGGCCATGCTGTTTAAACGAGGATTTGGCCAGAGAGCCGAGGTGCTGGCCCTGCTGGCTGGCGATAAGGATCTGGGAATCCTTAAGGGCCACGAACAGTTAATGTTGTGGGCTTTCGAAAGGGCTCATTGAAAGATGACACCCGCGGTCCTCAGCCTTCCCCCTTCCCTTCCCGGGAACAGGAGGTTGCCATCTGGTAGCAGTTTAAAGAGGGTCTACACTCTGAACCGATACCATTGTATCGTGTGGAAAAACAGGGAGGCCGCCGGCCTGTTCCCTCCAGGCTGTCGTGCCTGAAAAGGCAAGAAGAGCTTTCAGTGCCTAAGAAAGTGCCTAAACAAGTAAGCTAATGTAGCCCCCGGGTTATAGGAATGACGCGCAGAGCCGGGGAGCTGTGACGCGAGGCAGTTTAGGGCCGCAGTCTCTGCAGAGCCGGCAGCTGCAGTTGCGGAGCAGTAAGCACAGGTCCCGAAGGAAACAGCATCTCTGGCTTTTATTAGAGCCCTGGTCGTATAGAGGTTTCCATGTGTAAAGCCTCCATCTGAGCTGTCATCTTAGGCGTTCTCTCAGGAACAGCAGATATTGCCTTGTTGACCACCTCCCTCCTGTCCTGGGCCTAGGCCCGGGTGACCATGGGCAGGGCAGGGAAATACAGAGCCTGTGAGCAGAGCAGGGATCCTCTTAGGAGGCTTTGACATGACTTTGGGTCTCGGGGAGACTCATGCAGTGGGATTGGTATCCTGGGGAGAAGGAGGGGTTGGATGTCCCCTGCCCCATCCTCTGAGCGCACATTGCTGGCTGTGGCTGCGTCCCCGGGCAGGGAAGCTGGACACAGAGTGCGCGGCATTCGCAGCATGAGCCTGAGATCGAGGAGGAAATCCCAGGCGGACGCTGGGACGGGATGTGGCTCTGCCGGGAAGGGCCTGCTGGGAAGTGGCTTTTATAGTGTGGTTGTGTTAACGAGGGGGAGAAAGCACCAGCAAGCGAAGGAGATGGTGCAGCTTGAAATCTCTGTTCAGTCCCTTGCATATGTCAAAAACACTCCCCGAGGATAATGTTACCTTCCAAAGTGCTAAAGCTCCTGCCTGGGCATTTACTTTATTAAAGGGACGAGGCTGCCGGCTTGGGTTGGAGCCTGAGGGCCTCCCCGGTGCCGGGATTGTCATCAGTGCTTCCAAAGGCCAGGGTCGCAGCAGGGGGAGGCTGCATGGGCTGCGGCGCCCTGGGGGTTTCGCCAAGGGCCTGCCTGTCCCCCGAGTGGGACACCCTGGCCCTGTGAACGCTGCGGTGCCAATGCCAGGATGAGCGGCTGGCGCAGGGCCGTCGGTGTGGGCAGGGAGCGGGGCCTACAGGGGCCTCCACGGTGGCTCCCGGCCTCTCTGGGCCGCTGCCGTCCCAGCTGCAAAGCCGAGCTCCCCGTGGAGGGTGGGACGCTTGGAGCGGAGGCTTTTTGCTTTCCTTTCTTGGCTCTGGCCAGGACGGGCTATTTTTAAGCTTTTCCCTTTTTTTTTTTTTTTGAGGGTTGTTTTGCTTCCTGACGTCTCTCTGCTGTTCTGCGCTGTGCGAGGAGCTGGAGAGGGGCGATGCCGAGCAGGGAAGCCGGAGCAGTGATGGGTTGGTTGGGCCAGGGGTGACCCGTGGTGCAGGATGGTGTCCTCAGGCCAGCCTCACATGTGCTGAGGGGCACAAGTGGGGCACGGGTTGCAGACAAAGGCCCTCATGGTCACGGCCATCCCTGTTCTGGAGCATGGGAAGTCTGAGCTCTCCAGGCCCAGCTGAAACTGCGGCAGAACCTGCTGAGGACAACATGGCTCCTTTCCAGGCTGCCCCATATGCTCTCCACACTTGGATCAGCCAGTTCTCCTCCATTTTCTTGCTCCCGTTGCCTCTTCCACGATATGAAGCTGCTTCCAAAATGATTTCTCTGAAAGCCTCTGAGTTTTGCAGATGATTTTGTGGAGTCGATTGGCAGGTCAATGTTGGCATTCGGGAGGTTCCCCCCACTTCACAGGCTTCACGTCTGATTGTTCAGGACAGAAGTGGCCCAATGGGCTGCCGTGACTAGCTGGGTACCAAAATCCTGGAGCAACCAAAGCTATAAGGTGGATCCCCTTTGGAGAGGCAGCGATGGGCAAAGCTCTGGGAGCTGCTCGCAGGCAGGGACACCACCGCGACACCCCTGTGGAGATGGGGACCCCTGGGTGCCAGGAGCTGTGCTCTCAGAAATGGTGCTATGCTTCTTCCAGCCCTTATTTGGGGATGGAGGTTGCTGGTTGTTCAGCCCCTGCTGCCAGCGGGAGGACATGGTGCTGCCACGGAAGTGTTATCTGGGCTGCTCGAGTCTGCTGGGGCTGCAGTCGTGGTTTTGCAGCTCTTCCTTCTTGCACCTTCTTTTGAACCTCTTTTTTGTCAGAGTTTTGAACTCTTCCTGGTAAGGTTATCCCTCCTACGCCCCTTATTTTTTTGCAGAGTAGAAACTGGACGTGACATTTGTGCTTTTTTTTTTTTTTTTTTTTTCAATTTTTGACCTGGGAGAACAAAAGTGCCATTTTTTAAAAAATTATTATTATTTTATTTGTTTATTTTTTGTTAAGATTAAGGCACGGTGGAGAAGGGAAATGGCAGGGGACAGCAGCAGAACCAGCATGGTACATGTGCCCCCAGAAACCCCAGTCGATCTGCGGAGACCCTGGCAGTACAAACTGGAGGCTCTTGTGAGACCTTTCAGCTTATTCCGAAAATAAGGCAGATAAAAGGAGAAAATTGTTTCCTCAGAACCTTTGTCTGCTTCTCATCGCCCTAGAGTGGCACAGGTGGCTGAGGAGGTGGCACTCAAGGCCCATGCCTGACCTGCCAGACCTTCCTGTGAAGTTGGATGGGAAGTGGGACATTTCTGGGAACATCCCAGCCAGATGCTGGCAGGCCACGAGCTTCTTCCTCCGACTTCTGCCCCACTACTGCAGACTGGCCCGTATGAAGCGCCTTGCTGGCATGTCCTGCAGCRCTGGGCTGTCCCTTGGGGTGGTTGTGCCTGCCTTGGCAGTGACCGTGTTTCTGCAGACGATGAGCTTGGCCTCGTCCCTGCCTGAGGGCTGTGTCTTTACTGCCTCCTCTCCTTCCTTGCTCCTCTGTATGGATATTTGCAATGCAAGATGAGCCGTGCTGGCTTCCCAGGCTCTGGYGTCCTTAGGCAGGTGACACTACCTGGCTCGTGGAGGTGGCGACCAAATGGGTGTCACTCTTGCAAGGCCAAGCACAACGGCTGTCTAATGATGCGGATCCTCCAGAAGTTCTGTAAAAATTTCCTGGAGGCTTCTCTAGTGCCCTTTCCGTCAGATTAACACGCCAAGTAAAGAACATTTCATTGCACTGTATACACTTACCCATCCATCCTGGCCCATGCCCATCCCCAGGGCTGTCCAGCAGTGCCCTCACAGCAGCCCTTTCCTCTTCGCAGAAGCTTTGGGATACAATGGCAGTGGAGCCCAAGTGAAGCTACCGTTCCCAATGGGGCCAAGGAAAATACAATGGAGGGATCTGAGGCCTGAATGGAGCCCTTGGCCTTGGGGCGCTCCTGAGCCTGCCAGCGCAGGTGGCTCCAGGTTCTTTGCCTGCTCCTGGCTTTGGCAACATCTCCAAGTTCAGATGGGAAGTTATAAAAAGAGTAAATTGTCATATGATATGGGAACCTATTCCCAAGTCTGCATTTGCTTCCTAGCAATTCTCGCCTTGAGGTCTGATCCTGGCCTGGGAGGGACCCTGGTCCCGGTCTGCATGTCCTTGTGTCCCTGTTTGTTGCTGCGCATGAAGGGCTTCCACAGAGCTGCCTTTGCAGGTTTGCTGATACCAAACAGCCAAGAGGGGGTACCCCAACCTTTCAGGATGGTTTTTGAAACCTGATGTTCATATTTAATAGTTCTTGGGGACCACTCCCCAAAAAAGAAGAAAAGCCCGAGGCCTGTGTCTCATTTGGACGTTTTAACTCTGTCGTGCTTCGTCTTGCATAGCCTGCATCCGACATGTGAACCCCGGCTCTGCTGCTCCTGCCCGGGGACGAGGGCTGGGAAGGTCTAAGTTTCGTTGCCTCATCCGTCCCCTAAGAGCCTCGTGCTGGGTTCCATCCATGGGTCCGAATTCRTAGGTACGGAGCTGCTGCACTGGCCGAGTGCCATCTCCACCCTCAGCCCTGGTGGCAGCGCCCACGCGTGGAGCTCACGGCACGGAGAGGAGAGGGCGGCCGGCATGGTGCCGCTTGCGGAGCAGCACCTGCCATGTGGGCTGCTCTGCTACCCTAGCTGGTTTCCATTGCCGAGCAGCAAAGCTGCGTTCTCACCAATTGACATGTTGGAGGGGCTTGATGGTTCCCAGGCCTCCCGAGCCTGCCCGGTGTCCCGACGGRTCAGAGTGGCTCTTGGCAGCCCCGTGGAGTGGAGATGCTTCTTGCCGAGGGCAGATCCTGGCGGCTCCGCAGGCGGCTGGAAGAGATGGGCTGGCTGGGGGCGAGGGCAGATATCCCAGGGAGGCGGAAGTCTGTGTTCTGCCCAGCACCCGGCGTCCTGTGTGATCCCAGGCCAGAATTTTGAAAGGCTCAAGTCGCTCTGCTTTGATGCTGTCAGTACATGGGGTAAGTGGGTGCTCTGCTCGTGCTCGTGCTGGCTGTCAGCGCTGCAGCTGCCCCATGACAGCGGGGTTTCACAGGGACCCATCCACAGCCTTGCGCGTGGCTGGGGGCAAAGGCTCTGCCTCATCCTCGCCCGCTCAATACCTGCCTTGACACCTTGAGCAGGGTGAGAGGCAGCTCTTCCTGGCACTTYGGGTGCTCAGATGGGATCCGTCTGCAGTTCCTTGCATTTTTTCCCTCCTGCTCCCCAAGTTTAGCCTTTGGTTTCCATAGAGAAGTTTTCTGTATGGAGTGAGATGTGTGTTAGACCTACGGACATCTATTCCTTTAACAAGGTCTAGCTGGAAGYGGGAAGTCGTGCTTGTTGATTTGGCCCTGAGCCAGGACATTGTCTCACAGCTGCTGGCCCTCAACTGCCCATCTTGGATGGGAACATCCATCAGTAGCCTGGGTGCTTCCTTCAGCAACGTATCGTGTCCCCTCTTATGATCCCAGTGCGGAGCCAGGGAGCAGAACCTCTGACACCGGCACACGTTGGATTTCCTCAAAAAGATCCCTGGCTTTGGGGATTTTGAGTATTTCATTCTTAGGCAGCTTGTCATGCTGGGGAAGCTCTTGGTGCTGAAGGGGGCACAGAGCTGTTGGACCTCAGCAAGGAAGAGCAGGTGCAACACTGACGTTTGTTGTTGACGACTGTCGTTTGGCTTCATTTGAATGTTTCTCTGCTGTACAGTGGTAAACTGTGCTTCCAGGTTGCTCAGTGCAGCATGTGACCTGAGTGATGGAGAGCAGTCATGCCAGCTCCTGCATGATGCTGGACCTTGATGAAAGCAGAGGTCTCTGCTGTCTCTTTTCAGGCATAATTTGGAAAATCTCTTGACTCTCAGTGCTCATTTGGTGATGTTGCATGTATCAGTCAATCTCCTTGCTGCTTAACTTTACAGGGATGAGGATGTTTGCATTTGGGGATGTTCCTGTGGCCTCCCACTTGGTGCCTTCCATGTATTGGGGGCATCATGTTTTTAAAGCACGTTAATCTTTGGCTAAGATGTTCTCTGAGGTTGTTTTTTTATGTATATGAGCTCTATGTCTACCACCTTTTTTATTTATTTTTTCCCGCTGTTGCACTTGTGTGGATTTGCTGTTCTGAGCTTGTTTTCATATTCTGGACTTGGGCTTTGCTGGCAGCGGTCCCCAGGAAGCCTATGTTTATGTGTTTGTCCTTTTAGATTTGAGAAGGAGAGTTGGGTGCTTGGAGGAGGACACTACTGTAGGCTGCGGGTTCCTCTGAGTCCTGGTGCTGCCCTGCTGCGCCGTTGTGGGGAGGGTCTGGTGCAGCTTGGAACATGTATGGGCTTTGAGCAATATGAAGGGCAGGATGGAGGTTTGTATGGGGTTTATAGCTTCTCTGAAGAGGCAGAGCCTGACCTCTCATTTCCCACATGCATTAAATGATGTTATTAACCCACACATGACGGAGGGGAAGAGAAGCAATGGGGCTGTGAGGCTCAGGGAATATCTGTGCCTTTTGAGATGTGAAGATGGATGATAACTAAATTCCAAATTCTGTTTACTGTTTTTCAGCTCTGAAAAGATCTTTTGAGGTCGAGGAGGTAGATCAGTCTTCAAATTCCTCCACCCCACAAAGACGGACCCCAAACCCTCTCCTCAGATCCACTGTGTCCAGCTCCACACAGAAGTTTCAGGAACTCGGTGCCAGAAATTCAGAGCCATCTGCCAGGCATGCAGACCCCATGGCCCAAAGATCACCCAAGCCCTCTTTGAGGAGAGTGGAGCTCTCTGGACCCAAACTGCCTGAGCCGGTGTCCAGAAGAACAGAAATCTCCATTGACATCTCATCCAAGCAGGTGGAGAACTCCACCCCAGGGCTCTCGAGGTTTGGCCTCAAAAGAGCAGATGTGCTGGGGCATAAGCCCCCTGAGCCCACCCCACGAAGGACTGAGATCACTCTAGGCAAGCCACAGGAGCCTGCCCTCCGGAGGGTGGATGTGCCAGTGTCGAAGATTCCAGAGATGCCCCAGCGCAGGGCTGATGCCCCTAGTGCTCCTGGGCCCGATCTGGCCACCAAACGAGTGGAAATTCAGGTAGCAAAGGCTGCTGAGGTGCCAGCCCCACCAGTCCAGCAGGTGGAGAGCTTGGAGCCTTCCCTAAGCAACCAGCCTCCCTCAGCAGAATCAAAACCACCACCCGTGGTGCTTGAAAGCCCACCAAAGAGAGGAGAAGGTGAGTAGATCTCTGCGTAGCTGCTTGGGTGCCATGCTTGGTTGAGAAGACAAGAGGTTTTGCAAGGACTTTGAGGGGTGTTTGCCACTAATGGTTACTCCTCTGGCTTAGGTGGTGATGTCTTATAGTTTTGGCACTGTGCAGTCTTAGATGTGTGCTCGGGAGCATCTAAGTATGTGTCTGTTATGTTTGGTTTTATGCTGGCTGAAAACGCTGACAGTTTGAATAAAAATGGTACYAAGCCCATAAGAAATAGAATGAGAAAAAGACAGAAGCCTGCACAGTTACAGAAATGTTTCTGCCCTTTCTATTCCTGTATTCAGACTCATCTGCCTGCATAGTATCTGCTGAAAAGCTTCTGGCTTGTGAGGAGATGTGGTTGTTGGAGAAACTGGAGAAATGCTGTTACAAGTGTTCACTGGGTTATGTTGTTGCTTATGCTTGTGGGTCAGAAGCAGCCTCTTCACAAACCAGTCAGAATCTCTCTCTCTCTTTTTTTTTTTTTTGACTTCTGCTCCCAGAGACAAAGATTGAAAACATCATGGACTAGAGCCACTATTAAACTGGAGCCATGGCTTATGTTAGCTCTATCTTGTTTTCAATTAATCCCATATCAGACGTTAAAGCCAGCTTCCCTCCCCCACCAGCCATCATTTATTTTCCCTAACGTTTTAGAAATTTTGCTCTTGTAGCTCTTTAATTAATTTTCCATTCCCCGTCACAAAACAGCTCTCCCCTCTGTGAGGCACAGCATTCATTGGGAGACCACGGCCTCCGTACCCACCCTGCKCCTCTCCACGCACACCAGTGCATTCACTAGGGGTTGGAGGACTGTTTCGGAGACTTGACCATGGGAGGTCTTTGCCTGGCCATGGAGTTACACAGCCCTCCCTTCCCTCTCCACCCTGCAAGTCCCTGGGCCAGACAAGAGTTAACCAGACTTCGTTACAAGGCACTGTGAGGTCTTTGCAGCTCTTCCATCTGGTTGCTGAGCTTGGTCTGGATACAGGTCAAAGGTGACTGATGCTAAAGGCAGTTTTTTTCTCTACTCTCTCTATTATCGTCAACGTTTTGGGACGTAAGGTTTGTTCTGTGCAAGAAGCATCACTGCTGAATCTCAAGGACTTCCCTGCCCCGAGCCATTGGACGGAGCTATTCGCGGGAGGAGGAGTTGCCAGTGGAGGCTACTCAAAGCTCTGCTTTGGGGCCAGCTCAAAGCCATTCTCAGCCCGTTCGGCAGCTGCTCCTCGTACTTGGGACTGGTTCTCACCCTGGCTGGTTTGTCAACACCATCTTATTGCTGTGACACCCATCTGTGGGGAGAGACCCCGGTCCCAAGGCCTGGGGTCAGTTTGGTCTTCCCTGGAAAGAGCTGCCGCTGTGTGGTGTAGGGGTGTGCCAGGCCACTCGTGAGCAGGGCACTGTGCTGGGGCTCTGCTCTCTCTGGTCCTCACCGGGACAGCGGTGGGGCAGCGCCTGTGCTCCGAGAGATCTGAGGCCTCCAAAGAGGCTGTGCTTTGGTTTGTATATTCTGTGTAGAACCAAATCAATTATCAATGGTAGAGCTAATATTAGACTTCTAAGAGTAGGCTTTAACTACAGTCAGTGTGGCCTAGGTGTGGCTTTTCTGAGCTGTGTTTTAAAGTATGGAGAGAGGTCTCCACCAGGTAGCAGGTTGATTTAGCTCTCTCTGGGCATGGCAGAGATCTAAGAGTCAAAACAACACGATGTGGGGAGGTTTGGTCTGCAACCGCTTTGTAGGCTCCCTGTCCCCAAATGAATTGTGAATAAATGTCCATCTTCTCTCTTGAGTATCTGGGTTGTGGCTGCTGTGCCAGGCTCTGAGGCGCAGATGGTTGGGCACTCTGTGGAGAATAGAAGACCATCTAAGCTGCTGAATGCCAAGACAGCTGCCCATGGGGGAAGAGAGAGGGCCTTTGACTCAACAAGGGCTCCAGAATGCTGGGACAGCTGCCAGGGATGGGTTTACCAAACAGCCCAGCTGTCCAGAGTTCACATTACAAAGCAAGGCAGTTGTGCTCCTTGCTGCTGGTACAATGGGCGCTTTCAACTTGAAATGCATCCAGAAAGAGCCAGGAAACAAAGTGGAAAGGATAGGAAGGCCTCAGGCTCTTTATTTCTCCTCCCCAGCCTGATGAATAATCCAGAGTGCCCCTTTTATCCAGACATCTCAAACCTCTCCCATCTCAGCCCTCGTGTGAGATCTCATTTCTGACTGCTCCTGATCTGCAACTGCTCAGTTTGCCCCCTGCCAGATGCTTGAAGGGTGTCGCTGCCTGCCTAGTCTGAGCGTGGGCAGGAGTGCAGAGAGGACAGAGCCCAATCCAGCCTGTTTCTGCAGGCCCTGGCCCGGGCAAATGTCACTGCTGAAGTTGGGAGCCAGGGCTGCTCAGCATGGCAGGAGGTGCAGTCACAGCAAGGTGTCCTAGGGTGTCCTCCACATCTGGGAACCACGTTAGATGCTCTTCAACAGGAGTCATGGGACTCCGGGGGAAGTGCCCGGCACCTGTGGAAACAAAGCAAAGAAGATCCTCAAGATCCCCACGTAGTAGCTGTTGAAAACCTCTTTCCTGGGGAAAGGGTGAGGGCAGGCAGGGAGGGCCTCCTCTCGTCTGTGTTAGAGGAGAGATCTTCGAGCTGGGGTTTTATTTGCACGAAGAGGAAGTAGTCGTAAAGCTGCACATGGCCCTTATCGTGGGACTGCGCAAAATAGCCCATGGGAAAAACGAGCTCTTCCCATCCCTCCAGGAATTGTCGAATGAGAGGATTTACGCCAGAGATGAAGCTCTCTTGGTGGCTTTGATTTGGAACTTTGATTTGGAGCCTGATGACAGCTCAGTGACTCAGCTCCTTCCAGCCCCAGGGAGGTGATGCTCATGGAGGGCAGCTTGGGGCAGATGCCCGGGAATGCAGTGCCGGCTCCTTTGGACGCTTGGCAGCTGCTGCAGGTGACTTGGCGCTCTCTGGCTATGCTGCGTTTCTGGCCTCATGGCAATGTCCAAAACTGAAAAACTTTGCTCCAGGTCACGTGGTGGAGGCAACGCGTTACCTGAAGTCCTGCTTCATCTTACTGCCAAGTGCTTCCAGGGTTTGAGTCGCACCATAGATGCTCACGTGGTGCTGGAAACTCCTTGCTCCTGTGGCCCCTGCCACTCTCCAGCAAACACAGTTGAGTGGGGGAAGCAATTAAGGACTCCCCACTGCCTCCAGCCCCTGCTGGGACCTGCCTTTATTTCTGCAGAGCTCCAGCTGCCGAGGGCTCAGCTGTGCTCCCTTGCTGCGAGCCCCTTGCCCAGCCAGACCGCCTTGCTGCAGGTATGCAGGAGAGCGTGTTGTGCAGGAAGAGGCCAGTCAGAGGAGAAGGGCGATCACCACGAGCTCAGCAGTTCAGAGCAAACCACAAAGGAAGGGAATAATCACAGCACTCGGCTTCATTAGGGCCGCTGTGGTTGCTTGCTTAGGCTGAGATCCTTCTGGAGCAGTAGTTCTCAAGGTGGGAGGRGTTCAGAAGGTATCACAGTGGGGCGCAACACTAAGGAAGAATTCCTTCCAGGCTCTGTGTTCCCTCTCCATCTCCTTCCCGTGCTGTGCTGCACATCTTGAGGACCTTCTCCACACTCCTGCTGTTGTGCAAACACTGCGTTAGACCACTGGAGGTAGGATGATAGGAGACAAGGTAGATTCC
Organism: Eudromia elegans; assembly: GCA_003342815.1. Taxonomy (NCBI): domain Eukaryota; kingdom Metazoa; phylum Chordata; class Aves; order Tinamiformes; family Tinamidae; genus Eudromia; species Eudromia elegans. Next base: position 978,579 of record PTEX01000239.1, on the reverse strand, counting down.
TGTGTCTGCTGGGCAAATGAAGCCGAGCCTGGATTGGGGGTAAAAGGTACTGTAGCACTGGACAAGGACATCCTCCAGGACATTGACGCTCTGCAGCTAGGGCAAGGAACTGCACAGGGGAGAGTAAGGAAACAAACGAGCAAAAACCCTGGGAGAAGGAAGATTYTATGGAGGCAGGGATACATGGCGTTGGATCACAGGGATAGGGCTTGGTCTGTTTGGTATTCAAGGCTATAGCACAGGGAGCCAGCTCGAAGCTGGGGTGGAAGTTGTGGGACTGGAGGTAGCCTGGCTGGGGCTGACACTGACTTTGCTGGACAAGCCCTGAGGTGAGGCGACACATGGTCTGGGTTGTTACATCAAAGGGGAGCAGGGAAATACAGAGCAGGTATATGCAGGGGCATTATGCAGGCAGAGAACGGATAAAAGGGAACAAGAGGCTCAAGCAATTAAAAAAAGAGGTGAGGGGAAAGGGTGAGAAGCTGCCGCTTCAGAGAGCACAGCGTGGTGCCACATGTGGGCAGACTGACCGTAAGCTGTAGGACTTCACCCAAAGAGTAATATTCAAATACAATAGTTACCTATAGCTAGGTAACTACTACCTGGTTAGGTTGCTGTTATAGTTAAGTTACAACAAGGTTACCTGCACCTTCCTTTTATCCCATTCCACGCTGTTCTGTGCTGATTTACTGCATCAGTAGCCCTGCAGCATGAGCTCCCCTGTAGGCTCAGCTCCCCCAGGGTAATGAACAGGCATGCAGACTTCTCCTTCCTTTTTTTTTTCCTGATGTCCTCTCAATGTGATGCTACCCTGACCTAGTGGATTTGTCACCTGAGAAGAGAGGGGGTCACTTCTCAGCAGCTTCGTTTCTGAGTCGTGCTGTAAATGCGTGATCAGAGCATCAGCASCCAGCGCTTCCTGGAGCCTGGCACCGGTTGCAGGTATCTCCCGGGCCCTGAGGTGCTGGCCAGGGAGAAGCTGCTGACTCAGCCTCTCTTCCCCCTGGGGACCAGCTGCCTGTGACCTCTTGGCCTCTCTGGGACAGGTCTGAGCACAGGGTGGAGATGCCCGCGCTAGTTAACTGAATCCGGTTCGTGCGCACAGTGCTGAGCGATGTTCTACAGAGCCAGTCACGCCGGGTGTGGATGGTGACGGAGCGGAGCTGGCGAGGCTGGCGGCCTGAGCTGGCTGGACCTGCCCCCCAGCAGGCGTTACGTGTTCTCATGCAGTGCGMGGCTGAGTGTGACAGATGGGGACTGGAAATGTGTCCCCCTCTTTCATCATCCTAACTGACTGTGTAGCCAGCGGGCTGCTGCCTTGTCCATACTCTGACTTCTGCTTTGGCCTCTCTTCCTCCCTGCTCCAGTCTGGAGGAGGATCTCTGCCTGAGAGGTCCTTCACGGTGCTGAAGAAGGAGGGCAATGACATGATAGAGCACTTGTAGTCAGATGGAGGTCACTTTCTTCTCCAAAAGAACTACTGATAGGACAAGGGGAAATGGCCTCAAGTTGTGCCAGAGGAGGTTCAAGTTAGACATTAGGATGGATTTTCACAGGGGAGAAGTTTTGGGACAGGCTGCCAGGGAAGTGGTGGAGTCACCGTCCTGGCAGCGCTCAAGACTTGTGCAGATGAGGCGCTCAGGGGCCTGGTTTAACAGGTGTGATATTGAAGGGCCTATGGTTGAACTTGATCTTAAAGGCCTTTTCCAATTGTTAGATTTGATAATATAACCTCCTTTAGCCTGAAGGTGCCAGGTTTCCCAGGAGCAGGGACTCTTCAGCTTTCTGTTACRTTCTTGCTAAAGCTATAATTTTGTATCCTCTGAAAACACCCCTGCAAACTCACATGTACCTGTGTGTATTCCCTGTGGCGTATGTGGATTTGCAGGCACAGATCCCTGTCTATGCTGTGCCCTGGAAGGGCTCTGTGTTGCCGAGCACTGAGCGAGTCACCTGGTCCTGCAGTACATGGGCTGCACAGGACACCCTTTGACAGGAAGGAGGATTTTCAAGCACTGGCCATTGCAGTGCACATGGGGTAAGCTCAAGGCTTAGAAATGTGTTTAAACATGTGGAAAATTTTCAGATTTAAGATTGTTACTTGAAAGCCTCTGAGTGCAGTAAAGCGTTGCTCTTGACAGAGGTTCATCTGGGTGGAAGAAGGTCTCGTTGCCCTGTTCGTCAAGGCCACAAACATCTGAGCTGGGGAGGTGCTTGAGGGCCCCTCACTGCCTTTGACATGTGCTGCTTTGCTCCTGCAAGCGTTGGAACAGGCTGCCCAGGGAAGTGGTGGAGTCACTGTCCATGGCAGTGTTCAAGATGAGGCACTTAAGAACATGGTTTGGCAGGTGTGGTGATGATGGGTGTATGGTCAGACTTGGGATCTTGAAGGTCTTTCCCAACTGTAAACGCTTCTGTGGTTCCAAAGCAATGTTGATCTCAGAACACATGACATTTTCCTTCTCAGTTTTACCCCTATTCCCCCAAATTTGAACCTGTTTATATTGGTTATAAATGTTTATTTCAGTCCTGGGATCTCAGGTGATTGGTTAGAAATGATCCCAGAAGAGTGAAAGTCCCTTTGATCCAATGCTTCTTTCACCTCTGGCGCGAGCTCCGAGCTCCGGTGGTCTCGGCTGAGCCGGGTGGGTGCTGCRGCCACGTCCCTGCCCCGGAGCCACTCTCCTGCTCCCAGTGAGCACTAGGACACACTCCCTTGCGCTGCCATGCTCCTGGAGACCTCCTTTGCTTGCATAGATAGAGGTAAATCAAGGCAGATATATTGACGAACGGGAACCTTGACCTACAAAGGGGTTGCGACCCTCCTCTGCAACAACCTGGCCTGGCCTGACAGCCTGGCCTAAGTGCAGCTCACCTCTGCCTTTTCTTTTTCCTTTTTCCAAGCCCTGGATCTGCACTATTTTATTTTAGAGCTTTTCTGTTTCTCCATCAGAAGGTTCCTTAGAACTGAGTGAAAGAATCAGAGCAAACTTTGGAATCCCGAAGGATTCCATAGGATCCCATGCAAACTTGGTACCAGCCTTGCCAAGATGCAGCATGCTCCAGCCTCCATGCAGATTTATTCCCACCCACCCCTCTTTTTTCCTCCCCTCCACTTTTTTCCTTCTTTTTTCCCTTTTTTTTCTTCCCCCCCCCCCTTTTTTTTTCCTTTTTTTTTTTATTTTTCCTTTTTTCTCTTGTTGTGCAAGGATGAAGCCCACCGGGCAGCCGGGATGTCTCAGTGTAGCTGAGGCTTTGGGGAGATTTGGAAGACAATTAACACAGCAACTCTGCCCGCAATCAAAGGGGCCAGGCCTGTGCGGATAAACAGTGAGTAATCATTTCCAGCTCCCTGAGCTGCACAGCAATTCAACTGCACAAAGAGATTAAAGCTGTAGGGAGACATTTCCTTAAAACCAGCTGACACATTTGGGCTAGATTATGGGTAGGTTTTTTTTTTCTTCTTCTTCTTTGTTTTTGGTTATTATTATGATTTTTAACAGGAAAGCGCCTACAGCCTGAAATACCAAACAGGAAGGCTGAGCTTGAACAAGAAATGCAGAGATTCTTCCAAATTTGTGCATTTAGGGCAGGTGCCAAATATGAGATAATCTGGAATAATCAAAACCTGCAGCACCAGTGACTTGGAAGGGAGAAGCATGGAGCAGTCGAGCGTGTCCCTGTGCCATGGCTATACCTACACTGTGACACTGGGTGAAGCTGGCCCACCAAGGAGGTCCTGTGCACTGGGAGGGGACCGAGGATACAGGAGCTTTCCGCTTTTTCCCATCTCGGTCTCCATCCCCGGCTATGGAGGGAATGACAGGAAGATCTCATGTGGTTTTGACCTATGAGGATGGCAACAGAGGGATGGGGTGATGCGAGTGTGTGGGTGTGTATATATCTATATAAAAGGTTTAAGATATTATGGATATGATTCGGAGCAGGGTGTCTCTGAAACTTCCAGCCCCCATATCTCTAAGCAGACTGCAGTTTTGACAGTTTAGCACAGACAGCAAAACTTATTTGTGATACTACACAGATTCATTTTCCTGGAGTCTGGTCATGTTGCCCTTTTTAGCAAGCTGGGTAGCCCAGAGTCCCTCCCAAAGCTGTGCTTGGTTATGGGCACAAGGTATTTAGTGTTGCTGACGTTGTGGCATTGCACTGTTTTTATACTGCCCTTTGGTTCCTAATAGGAACCTGGGCCAAAACTGCAATTTTTGTGCTTCTTCTCTAGAAATTCACTTGGTGTTTCTGCTTTGTGAGACAAATGCAAGTGAATGGAGAATTTCCTTGCCCCACTGGAAGTCCCTGAGGGCCTGCAGTGAAAGCAGTGAGCTCACCAATGGAAATTCATTATACTAAGTAATAGTTTCCCATAGGGAATGTTTTCCCCCTTTCCTCCCCTTCCTCCCATCATCCGAAACCGGAAGGGGGCTAATCCACTGTTGCTGGACTGGAGGGGCCTCTGGCACTGGCCTTAGCACGTCTCCTCAGTCTCCAGCGCGGGTCTGTGGACCAGACTGTGAATCAGTGTAATTGTTTCCAGACACCTTTGGGAAGTGCGTACGGTTGAGTGCAACTCCGAAAGGTCGAAGCCTCCCATTCCCAGGCGGAGGGGGCGACGATGCATGTCGCGGCAGCGCGCTGCAGCATCATCTCTTGGCAGCTCGCAGGGCCCGAYGTGAGCAGGGGCAGAGACCTGCTCCTCAACGCAGGGCTCTGGCCTCCGGGGGTGCCCAGGCAGCCGAGTCCCTTCGCTGCCTTGAGAAATGCAGCAATAAGATTTTCTGCCTGTGCTTGTGTGCGGGTGGCAATGGGAGCAAGGGGACAGTGGCTCTGTGGGAGGGTGAATGGTGGCAGGTACAAGTCCAACCGAAGATTTTCTCTGTTTATCTTGCGATAAACACCTCTGGAGCCCTGGGCAGGGGTGCTCTGGAACACACTCCAGCTCGCTAACTCCTCTGGCATCTTCCAGCTTTCTCACATTGAGGATAATCATCCTGCAGGCCGATAAAACCAAATCTGTTATCTTGGCGAAGATAAAGCAGCGAGTTTGCTTTGATCCCTTCCAGTAAGGACTGGCCGCTTGTTTTGTGACTTCTCTGCTGTCTGCCAGAGAGGGAAGTGACGGCGACAGTGGGGAACCTTCACAGTTAGGCAATTTTCATCCAAACTATTTCTAGGTCTCTGCCTAAGATGTTTCTGTTGGCCGGTAGTTGAGGGGACACCATAAGTTGGGTACAGTGCCAATGCTGTAAACTGTGGGAGAAGACTAGAACCGAAGTGAGATTACACAGAGATAACTTTATTTTGAGAAGATCAAACATTGTTGTGACCAAAAAAGATAACTTGACAGCAGGCCAGTTGTGTTCTTTACTCCTCTAGCAAACAAACAGACGGTTTTGCATTGTCCAAGATGTTGCAACAAAGTTGAAGTGAATGTGGCTATAAATGGAAGAAGCAGCTCSTCTTGGATTAGAGCCTGTGCTCACACTGCAGCAGGCTCAGTTTTTCTTACATCTGCTATAGTTTTTAAAGGAGAGACTCGGGGAGAGGGCTGCTTCCATTTAGGTTAGTTGAACTCGGGGCCTTCGTTTGGTGAGTTTTCTGAACCGAGGCTCCAAGAAGGAGTTTCTGAGATTTCTGTAGAGTCATTTGCAGCAATATTTCACTCCTCTGAATTTCCATTTTACGTTGACATGACGATAGCTCAGGACATATCTGAGAGACAAAGCTTGACCAAAGGATATGATTCAGAACATTTTGTGAACAGCATTTACAGATGTTTATGCATGTATGAAAAGCACTGAATGTGAATAAACCATATCAAGTTGCTTTGACTGCTTGGGAGTGACAACATGGTTTTCATTTTTTGTTTTGTAGGGTTTTTTTTGTTTGTTTTCACTTGTTTGGGCGCCCTTCACTTTGTTCTGTCTGCAGTTTGTTCTGAAGAAGTGGATTGATTTTTTGCCCAGTAAAGGCATAGTCTTTGTTTTGTTTCTTAGCTATAGGGATGAGAAGTGACCAAAACAAAGCATCTTTCAACATCTTCATATTCAAAGGTTGCGGATGCTCTAGCAAATATGAACATAACCTTGGATTTATGCTCCAGCTTTTCAACCCAAGTGATTGTGCCCAGGTCATGTGTGGAAGTGAGCTGAGTGGTCCTCACAGCCCTTAAATATCCAGTGAACTCTGCGTGTGTGGAGGTCAACCACGACGCACTCTAACATGAGCTCCTTGGCCCACGTTTCCAGGCAGTATGAATGCTGTTTAGTGGCAGATGGGGACCTAGCCCCTTTTGCATCTTTGAGAAGTCAGTCTTTGTGTATGAGCAAGGCAGACCTGCACAAGGAGTATTTGTAACATATCCTCAGCAAACCTGATCTCTTTATGTCAAACCATTCTGCAGTCCATTCAGCGGACAATYGTTTGCTTCAGTGCATGGATCAGGTTCTCTTTGATGCTTATCATTAGGACTTTATTTCTTTTCTTTATGATGGCTGTATCTTGTCCCCTGGCTGTATCTTGTCCCCTTTCCTCCTCTTGCCATGCATCGAGTGGAACAGGCACTCCTTCCTTCTCGGAAAGAAAAGCTTGGTTCGAGGAGATCTCAGACAAATAAGATTAGATGGGATTCCAAAAGGGTATGGTGCTAGGAGAGGAAGGCAGCAATAAAAGTTAATGATTCTCAACCTGTTTAAAGAAAAAAGCTTCTCATTTACCATGGAATTGTAGCTTATAACTTTTAGATGTGAAGGCATTGCTTTTATCCCTGTCATGAGTGCACTTGCACGTGTTTCATGTGTGCCTGGTGCACTGGGAGGGATACCCTGCTATTGCTTGACTCCATTGAGCCGGAGTCTCTTTGCTTCTCCTAAATGTTTTGACTTGGGAAAGGTGGGATTTACTGCATTTCCTGGGCTTATATTTGCTCAGATCTGGGAGTCTGGGCAGCTTTTTACTAATGCACCAAAATGGTGTGATCCTCAAAACCTTTCTCTGCATGAAAATATAGGATAAGTCTGTGCTTGCAGTCTTGGAAGGTGAGACTGAGCAGGTTCATGTTGTTGTGGTGTACATGTTACTTCCACTGTCCTCTTGACGGTGGAAGTAGTCCTCCCTACTCAGGGAGGTCGTTAGTGACTCATGCACATCTTTAGTGCAAATAGGTACAGGGATTGTGAGCCTAAACCCAGCATCTTCTGAAAAGACAGCAAATGCTGGATGACAACCACCAAGACAGGATACTGGCCTGGGCAAATCCCCATTCCCCTGTGAGACTCTAGATCCAGTACTCCAGACAACGGGAGTACTGGATGCAGTCCTGGGCTCCCCAGGAGAGGAAGGATGTGGAGGTTGTAGAGAGGGTCCAGCGACGAGCAACGAAGATGATTAAGGGACTGAAGCATCTATCGTGTGAGGAAAGACTGAGCGAGTGGGGCCTATTTAGCCTGGAGAAGAATGAGAGGGGATCTGGTAAATATGTATAAATACCTGAGGGGAGAATGTAGGGAGGAGGGGACAAACTCTTCTCAGTGATGGCCAGTGATAGGACAAGGGGTGACAGGTACAAGTTGAAACCCAGGAGTTTCCATGTCCATGTGAGGAAGAGCTTCTTTCCTGTGAGGGTGACGGAGCCCTGGACCAGGCTGCCCCGAGAGGCTGTGGAGGCTCCTGCTCTGGAGATTTTCAAACCCGCCTGGCTGCTACCCTTTGCCCTGTGCTCTGGGTGTCCCTGCTGGAACAGGGCGGTTGGACTAGGTGATCTCTAGAGGCCCCTTCCAACCTCAGCCATTCTGAGATTCTGTGATTTTCCTTGTACAAAAATGAGCTTGAGAATATGGTGTTATGGTATCAAGGCAATTTCTTTGGGGGAGAGTTCTGGTTGCTGTGTTACCGCTGGGTCACTGAGGACAAGAGAAGCTGATTTGCACTGCTTACCAGAGTGGTTGGGAGGAGAGATCCTGACGCTATCCAGAAGCAAAATCTTTGACCTGTCCAAGCCCTTCCCAGCCTGCTCTTCAGTCTGCCCTCTCCTAAACTTCAAAATCAGCTGGTAGTGTCTAGAAGCCCAGTGCTTAGTCTTTTTTGTTGTTGTTGTTATTGTTGATTACACTGGAGTATTAGATCACAAAGATCTCTCCAGGGCTCAGATTGAATCATCTGTGCTTTCTGGCTTGCATTACTGCATGCAGCCCAGACTCAGCAGTCTGCCGTGCTTGGGAAAGAAGAGCCACGGCAGGAGCCATGTGCGTGCAGTCACACCGCTTCCTAAATCCCAGGCAGGTCTAGTGGGCTCACAGGGCAGATCTTTTACTGTCCGTGCACCAGAAGAGAAGGTCTCAACACTGAGCTGAAAGACAGGGTCTCATCCTGCCTTCCCTTCCCGAGGCTGAGGAGGTGCTACGTGCACCCTCTGCACCCTTGCTCCACTGTGCCCTCCCTAGAGAGGGACCAGGGTTCTGCTGCCCCTGCCCTTGTGAGGAGGAGGTTTGCAGGGAGGATTTTGGCTCTTTGGGAGCAGGACATCCCTGGGGGCGTTCACGCTCAGAGTTGTAATCTGACAAAGAGCGTCACTGGGAGCAGGTCTTGGCTTCTTGATGGCCACTCTTGCTGCCTGTCAGGACCCTTCACTAGTTCTTCAGAGCCTCTGGCTTTTTTTTCCCCTCCAGTGCTCAGGGAGAAACCCGATTAGTGGAAGTTTCTAGAGGAGGGAAGGAGAACTTTGTAAATGCTCAGACTCATGCTGGGGAAGCTTGGAGTGAGTAACCTGAGCACGCCCAAAAGGCTGCAGACGCAGAGGCAGGAGGAAATACTTGAAGTTAGGAGGAGGAAGGGAGGACTCGAGGTAACCTGTGGGTAGGTGGGGAGCGTGGGAGGTGCCTCCTGACTTCTGAGTGATGGAGGCTGCTGCAACTGAGGTGGGTGGAGTGGGCACTAGCAGGGACTTTGGGATGCAGTTTGTCTAATGGCCTCCCCTGTTTCCATCTTGTACGGATAGGAAGGAGAATGGAGATTACCTTGCAGTTGTTGAGATTTGCCTTGGGAAAAGGCAGCAGATCTGAGCAGCTTTGCAGATAAAACATAATTGTTTAGACAAACTCTGGCTGAACTCACTTCCTCCTGCAGCCCAATCCGCTGATAAAATGGGGCTGGGAGTGGGAGAATGAGTTCACAGGCCCCGAAGACCTTTGCTATGGTCGCACCACCCCTGAGATGCAGCGTCCACCCTTTGTTTGTGGCCTTGAAGAAGATGACAGGTAATGGTTCGGCGCTGAGGACAGTGCCTGAGCCTGCCTGGCCTCGGGGTGCTTTGTTGCTCTTGGATGCAAGTGGTACCTCGGAAATAGAGCGTTAGCAMTAGGAGGGTGGAAACACAAGTGGAGGTTGGACTTGATGATCTTGAAGCTCCTTTCCATCCATAATGACTCTCTAATTCTGTGATCACCTGTGGTTGGTTTAGTGGTTTGATCTTGCCTGCATTTTGCTCAGCATGCAGCGGATTTCCAAACCTCCGTCGGGCTGCGCTGCCATGTGAGCAGCTGCCCCGGCCGGACTCCCTGCATGTGCCCTGGCTCTGCCCAGCTGCCACACGTGTATCCCCAAGAGGTTCCTGCTTCACTGTGTGAGCACGATGGGAGGAGAAGGGAGCGCGTGGAGCACCTCTGCGGCGGTGCCCTTGCGGCTCCTGCTTTGGGAGCCGCGCTGTGCACATGCATGAAGACCAGGTCTGCCGTGATGCCGGCATTCCTCCTGACATCCCTTGCCCTGTTTCCCATAGTAAACAAAAGTTTATTTGCAGCTTAGGAACGCAGAGCTGGAGGTTTAGGAGGTGAAAGTTTCCGGCACAATGGGGAAGGAGCTCTGGGCTTTCCTCCTTGCTGCGGGGCTTTATTTCCCAGGCAGAGGGAGCTCAGCGAAGCACAGACCCTCGGCGGAGACCCTGGGGCTCTGCTCCGTTTCACCATAGCAGGGACGTGTGTCCGTGCCCGTCACCTGGAGCCGAGCAGCTGAGATCACCAATGCAGCACGCAGGCTGGAGGGGCGGCGGAGGGGCTGCTGTCCAAGGGCCTCCCCTTGGGGAGGGCAATCCACAGCTGCCCAGAGCACCTGTTTGCGCCAGGCCCTGGGCACTTTGTATTCCTTTTGGGCCTTGTTTGTTGGGGGCCTGGATCTGGACCCAGAGCCTGGTGCTCCCTGGCTGTACTAGAGTCTTGCTGGCGCTCTCTGTTTGAGGCCCCACAGAAAGCTCTGCTGATGCCTGAGCCGTGAGCAGCAGCTTGCACTGCTGCTGGGCCCACAGCTCCCAGGGCTCCCTGCTGCCTCTCCTGTGCAGAGTACAGACACTGCGGTAATAGCAGTTCCCTATGGAAATCCCTGTTTGGTTAGAGAGGGAGAAGATAAGGAGCACAGATGAAAAAGGAGAGGAGCAAAGCCAGAGCAGAGAGAAGGGCCCGTCTGTTCCCTCTGCTCATGCTCCTTGGCCGCGGTCAGGGAGCTGAGCCTGGCAGGGAGAACATTGCAACAGTCGAGGGCACCCAGGGTTTGCCTCCTGGGACCAGGAGTTTGGTCCACAGTGTGGCCTGTAGCAGCAGCCCGTCTGGCCCTCTCATGGATTGGTTTGTGTTGTTCTGATGCTTTGGTGGGAGAGAGAAGATTTTGAAATCAAATGCGGAGGAGAAGCACTTGGAGGAGAAGCAGGCAGGTCTTTGCTCCCCGGGGAGGTAGCATGAGACCATGCAGCCCAGCAAGCCCTTTCCGGTGGGTCCATAAGGGCTGCGGAGCACCAGGCTCYGTGTCCCTGCGGAGACCTCCCGCTGGCTTCGTCGGAGGGGCCATCAGGAGGCTGTGGGGTGGCTGACCAGCCCTGGGCGCAGGCTCTGCACAGAACCGCCGAGAGCAGCTCCAGGGACAGCACAGGTGGTAGTCTGAGCTCCGGTAAGAGCTGTTGGGCTGCAGTTCTACAGGCAGCGGGGATCTTGCCCGAGCTCCTGCTGCATCTCCTGCACATGGGAGAGCAGAGCTCGAGCAGTTGCAGTGGCAGGGCTGGTCCATGGGTTCATGTTGTGGATTCCATCTGCCCTTAACGTTGGAGCAGGCGGGGAGGAGGACGCGGTCACTTCCTCCTGGTTCTCGCTGCTGTGTGACAGCCCACGTTCTGCACAAGCGCCTCTTGGCAGCTGTCCTGTTGACCCGCTCGGGACAGCTCTGGGCGATGATTCTCAGGTTCCTCCTCTCTGAAAAAGGAGCTTGCTGGGACGATGAGCAGGGCTGGGCGCTTCCTCTGCGTGCCTGATCTTGGGCAGCGGGGGAGAGGATGGGACTGAGCTGTGACCTCCTCTGTGCAGGAAGGGTAGCTGGGAGATGGTGCCGAGCTCAAGCCAGCCCAGAACTGCAGTGTCCACAGGGTCCCAGTGATGGGTTCCCAGCTCTGCCCTGGATGAGGACATAAACCACCTTGCAGAGCATCAGGGTCTGGGTGTTTGGCCTTCCTTCTGGTTGGAGAAGCACAGGGAGTCCCTTTGGGGTTGTCTCAGCCACTCAGCTGCTCTGTGGGCTAGACAGCATGTGGGATAGTCCTCGGAAGAGCAGGAGAACCAAAGCCACCGTTTCACTGAGAGAGCAGAACTGAGGAAGCCACAAATTACGGGCTGCCGAGACAAAGGAAGATTGTGGCATCCCCTTGGGGACACTGAGAACACTTTTTTGGGGCCCTTGTGATTTTCCTTCTCCATTTCAGGCACGGAGAATTCATTTCTCTCTTATTGCCCACTGCTGTTGCTGCCCGGTTCTCGCCTCCGTGCGCTGGGGGGCCCAGGTAGTTTGCAGATACGGATACCCCCTCGAAGGGTTCATTGCTGCTCTGTTGCAGTTCCAGCGGCCAGGCTTGGCTTTCAAACAGTTCATACGGAGGCTGAAATATTGGAAGGGCAAGTGGTGCCGTGCAGGAAATGGCTTTAGCTTCCGGCTCCCAAGATGGTGTGAGTGTTAAAACAGAACTAGAGAAATATTAGACATCTGACATCCGTTTAGCAGAGGAAAGTGACCCTGAGGTGATGTGATGGAAAGTCCATACCCACCCAGCTGCCTGCACGGGGCTGTTTCCTGCAGGCTGGAGCGGGATGGGGGGTTGTGCTGGTTCCCTTCTGAGCGAGAGACCCCTGGGGTTTTTGCTCTGGCTGCCCCCTGCTTTATAGGCAAAACAAAATGGGCAAATTGTTTCCTCCTCCTCTTGGCTTTGCTGTGGTTTTGTTTTGCWTGAAGTACGTGGGGAGAGTTGATCAAAAGTAGGGGCAAAGTGTCAGTGGAATGATTCTTTCATCGGAAAATGAGATTTTTGGGTTGGAATTGAAGCAATGACCGGAAATTGGTCATTGCATTGTTTTTTTTTCTTTTTTGTTTTGTTTTGATGAAATGTTTGCTGCTTCATCTGTAAGCAAAAGCGGGTTTTTTTCCCATCCCCAATGAATGGTGAATTTATAAAGTACATAAAAGACAGGGCCTGGGTCACTCCATTTAGTCTGGGGCTGGAGCGGGACCTTTGGCATCTGTGGAAAGCAGTGCTGGAATATCGAGTTAATGAAAACCGAGTAAATTCTTCCAGGCTGTTCTGCAGCCCAGATGATTTCCTACTCGGTGCTGGCTGAGCACCATCTACCTGGCCAGGCGGGGAATAGCAACTCACTGTGTGTCCAGCCAGGGCGAAACCCAAGAGAATTGGTGTGAACTGGGAGAGGGCGATGAGAGGCTTGGGCGGGAAAGGCGCAGTTGCCACAGAGCAGGGTGGTTTGTGCTGGCAGCCGTGGGACTGATGTCCCATCTCCCGAATGCAGCTAATTGGGTGTTTCTGCACCAACAGGGAAGATTTCTCCAACTTGCAACCCCTTGGTCAGAGCACAGGGATTGAGCTAATTTGATTCAAAATACTGTAATAGGTTAAAAACGGCCTAAACTTTGAAGTATCGTTACGTGGCTGGGAACATGTGGTTACGGCAGCAGAACGGAGCTGCAGAGCCGGAGCGGGGCAAGCAGGTCGCAACCACGGGGCCCTCAGTGTTAATGGCTATCAGTGATCACGACATTGCTAACAAGGGGAGAAAAATGAGACCTATTACTACGCCGGTGCTGTGGGTCCGCATCACTCTGGGGAGCCCCGCTGCAGCCACAGGAGCGGCGCAGAGTGCGTGGGGTCCTTTGGGGCAGCTTCAGCATGGACGCCGCCATGCTAGCCGCGCTCCAGGCAGCCTCTTTCCTGGCTCTGGTACTGGAGCCCTTCTCTCCCTGCACTGGAGGGTTTCTCGGGGCAGCCCGCAGGCTTCGATGGCCCCGCGGGAGAGGAGAGCAGGCGAAAAGAGGCAAGTACCAACCCAGCGAGACGCTTGATGCCCGGGCAAGGCGGTGACGCTGGGTGCCGACCTCTGGCCACAGCTCGTCACCCGCTGGTATCTGTGCCGGGGCTGGGGGCTTTGATTTGCATTTGGTCTTGTTTTTCCAGGGGCATCCCGGGGTCGCTTTTCCCTGGAAAAGCCTGTGGTTTATCAGGGTTGCTGGAGGAGGGGCAGGCTGACTGGAGTGCCCCGAGCAGTTACAGATGGCTGGAGGCTCCGCGTGCCATTCCACACGGTCCCGGGTGTTCACCCTGGGGTGGGGGGGACGAGCCACCCCCTGCAACTGCAGCAGGGGCTGCTGGGCTGGGTCCCGGCGGGGGAGACACGGCCGCTGGTCCCCAGCACTGCCGCATTCCTGCCACCCCCCTGGCAAAGTCAGCAGCAAAGGGCCACTGTGTTTTGGGCTCTTCTGGTAGCGACAGAGGTTTGGATTATGTGCCTGGGTCATCTCCACTGGGGTTTGGGGAGCTGACTCTTGCCCAGGGCGCCCATAAGGCAGCCCAGACACTTCAGGCTGGCATCTCTCATCCATGTCTCTGTTCATGGAAAACATCTGTAAGGGAAGAAAAGTTATGGACAGGGGGAGAAGTGGGTCTGAACCGCCGAGGGTGGCAGCACTCCCCACCCTGGGCTGCATGAGAGTGTTGGAGGCAAACGCTGCGGGAAGCAGAGCGGAAAATCTCCAGCCCAACAGGTACCGGGACTTTTGAGAGCCCTTGGGTGCTCACACCCAAGCGTTGCCTTCACTTGCAGCTCTCATCTTGGAGCCAAGCTGCTTCCTGGGCTGAAATGCAGCTTTGAGGCACTCTGGGGCCATATCGGTGGTTCTCGTTGCCGGCTGCTGGCTCTTGGGGTGATGTTGGGCTGCTTCTTGGAGCTCGTCTTGTTGGAGGGAGGATCTGAGGGGTTTGCGGGGACTTTGTGTCTGCCAAGAGCAGGTGCAGCTGTGGGTCAGCAGATCCTGCCTGCCCTTCCCAGGGGCTCAGGCGGGTTCCTGCTGGACTTCCTGTGTGGAGCATCCTCGGACCTGTTCTTGCAGTCACTTCAAACTCCAGCCCTTTCGCCCGGGGTGCCCGCCCTGGGGTCAACCCTGGATGCCCTGTGGGTTTGTGCCTGAGGGTCCTGCTGGAAGAGCCTCCCTCCAGTGAACCTTCATAGGGAGGGCAAGAAGGGTCCACCATTTTGCTGTTAGTTTGTGGCTGCCTTAAAGCCGAGGATTAGGTTCAGCAGCCACACCAGGCTTTAGGTGCCAATCAGCTCTTGCAGTTTCGTTAGAATCAGAAAGGGGTCAGTCTTGCGATTTCTCGTGTTCTGGGTTGCTGTGTTTGCTGGCCAGGAGTGCAGACACACACACACATCTCTGGACCTTCCCCAAGAGCAGTAAACCTGCATCACACCTTCCAGCACCAGGGCTGGTGAAAGGAAGGAGCTTCAAGGAGGTTAAATGCTCCTTCTCACAACTGATTTCTGCAGCTGAATGCTGCAAACACAGTGAAAGTCTCCATGGGATTTCCAGAGCTGTGGTTTCCAGCACATGCAGAATATAGCCAACATRTTGCACTTTAAAGGAATGGAGGACAGAAGGGGTAACTAGAACTGTTTTTCTGTCCTGAATCTGTTTTTCATTCTGAGGTTTGTTTCTTATGGCATGAACCAAGTTGACAGCAGTGTGAGTGCTTGTCACCAGCCGCGTTATCAGCTGCACCTAGTTCTGTCAAAGTGCCTTCAAGTGGCACATGAACCACAGCCTAGGGACTTCTGTGAGGTTAACTATTGAGTATGGAAGGTGACCTGGCTTGGAGAACCCTGGAATACCCCAAACCTTACCTGCGAGCTCCTAATCCTGGACGAAGAATGAGAGAGACAAGTGGAAGAAGGGCCTCRTCTGGAGACTCACAGAGCCCATGGTTAGAATTCATGTGCTGAGGACACTATGTTCATCAGCTGCAGTCCCAGGTGGGGTGGGAGGCCTGTGGGTGCAGGAGAAGGGGCTCAAAGCAGAGAGAAACTATGCAGAGAAGTGAGAGTTTACTGAAATCTGGTGCTGAGGTTTGCAGGTGCTCTATAATTGTGGCTCTACTGAATGCGCCTCTCATAAAAATCCCTCCAGACCGTGGTCTGGTGTGTGTTGCGCTTGACAACTCAGTGGATCGTATACCCTTAGCCATGGCTCAGGGTATGGGGCGCCCCGCATGTTCATGCACGCCGCTGGTTCAGGACCCACACGCTTACAGATCCCCTGCCGCGAGGAGAGCGGCGAGAGACSTGGCCCTGCCCTGGGGCAGGGACACAGTCACCTCCAGCACCACATTGCCCTTAAGGATTTCATGGCTCCTTCCTGAGCCCATTGCTGCTCTCTGGATGCCAGGTAGGAATTCCCTCTCTGCTGACATGCAGCCGGCTCTGGAGGGATGTGATGGAACCATTTTGCAGCATGCCCACTGCTTGGGGCAAATTGTGCATTTGGTCTCCCTGAGGCAGCGCTGGACTTAGGTGAGATGGGGCGGGTCTTGACCCTGCTCATCCTCATCTCCCCGTCAGCAGGGAGCTGCTGGGCTTTTATGCCGTACTCAGAAAGTGGTGAGTAAAAGTGCTGCTGGTTGAGTTCAGCAGTACCATAGGACTGTGTGAGCTCGTGAAGAGCGGAAGCGGAATGCTAGATAATTTGGCAGTTGGTTCCTTTCCAAGGCAAGCCCCGCTGGCGCTGGTTCAGAGGACGGCCACGTGAGCTCCTCTCGTGGTGCCTCTTGGCTGCAGGCGGCCCTGGCGGGGAAGGCTCCTTGTCTCCGCAGGGGCCTGGGCCGGGACCTGCTCCCGCGGCAGGGTGCGTTAGAGGTGCTGGCAGTGCCTTGGCCACGGGCAGCGGCGGGATGCAGTGGGGCCGCAGGGATGGGCCGCGCGTGGGCACCGCAGCTCTCGGGGCTCTGCGGGGCTGGCAGGCGGAGGAGGCAGCGCCGCCTCGACTGCGACAACGGAAGGCGATAGAGTGGCGATAACCTGCGGCAGCTTCCTGTTTACGGGGAGCGCCACATCCCGGGCCCGCCACGCTCCCGGGAGTGAGGGCAGTTCGGCCAGCAGCCGAGGCTGCCACTCCGGGCCCTTGGGGCTCTTTGCTGTGCTCCTGCCCTCTGAGCACTCCCTACTCCTTGTGCCCGTGGGGGACACGCAAGGCCCCACTTCGCTTGTGTCTCCATGGCTCGTCGCCCTTGTCCTTGGGCCATGGGCACCTCCTGGGGCCCTTCCCATGCAGTCAGTGGCATCCTCACTGTGCTGACCCTGTGTGTCCCCRGAGAAGGCGGTCACTGATTGCAAGGAGCACACTCCATGAGCCTGTTAGAGGGCCCAGGGGCTCTCCTCGGTGCTCAGCCCTGGGCTACTCCAGTGTGGCGACTGCCTGTGGGGCTCTGTCTCCTCTTGCCACCCCACAGGGTTTCTTCTTCGTTACCATGTGAATAACTATGTAAATCTCTGCACTCGCATTAGCTCCTGCCCCCAACACTCCCTGAAAAAGTTGCCCAAAAATTCCGCTTCGATATAATTTGGGATATGCTCCAGCCTGCCCAGAGAACATCTGGTATCTGTGCATTGGATGATATTAATCATAGCATAACCTCAGCCAAGTGTTAAGCAGTGGAGCTCTCCCACTTCCCCGCTTTTAAATGAAGGTTATTTTCAATGTTCCAGCAATAAAATCAATCTAGCAGGCCGGGCAAGTGGTGATCTGACAAGAACAAGCACTGTGTGGGCTGAAGGGATGAGCTGCTCTCAAATGGGCCACGAAAACATGTGGTCCTATGACTTTTTAAAATCCCTGTGGTGTTTGAGCTATTTCCTAATATTCCTAGTTGTCTAAATCCACTGAGACTTCTTCATGGGCAGCTGCATGCGCTCCCCGAGGGTTTTGTGTTGAGTGGAGCCTGTTGTTTAGGGTCCACATTAGCTCTTTTTTGCCGGGAAGATAACAGGAATCCTCCCTCACCCTTCTTAGCTGTAGACATCAAAGCGATCCATAAAGCGGCAGGGATGTTATTTCTGTTTTGCAAATGAAGAAACAGGGCTGGAAAGCAGGTTACTGCTGCGCCGAGCCGCTGCTATGAACGTGACTCCTCTCTGCTGGCTCCCAGGGTGTTGCAGTTACTGGTCCCTGGGCTCTTAATCCGAGTTAGTGGCTTCCTTAAGAGTTAGGGCCAACAGAAGCTCATCCTTTCAATAGGATGGGCATAGGCAAGAAGTGTTATATGTGTTTTCCTGCTGACTYAAAGCAGCGTGAGTGTCAGATGGGGGCCAAAACATGTGTCAGCACCTGACAGATATTAGAGTTGCCCCCCAGTGAGAAATGAGCTTTGACTGAGTTGCCCAAAGTTACCCAGGAAACCTGTGGCAAAGGTGAGGAAAACCAGAGCCACGTCTGCAAAGCAGTCGGCTCCTTTGCCACCGAGCCTGCCCTGCGTCCTGAGCAGGTAGCAAAGGGCTGCATGGGAGGCAAGGAGGGGGGCGCATTTCCTGTGCTCCCCAGGAGACACCCATGAGCTTTTCACTGTGGTTAGAGGAGAGGCAAAGGGCCAGGGGGGCTTTGCTTGTCGTGGACCTCTAGAAGAGCAACTGAAGAGACGTTTGCAGCAGCCACCGTGGTAGAAAGGGCACAAATGCAGCACCTCTGGCTGCTTTTGGCACTGGGCAGGGTCCAGCATCGGCATAATGCTGGGCTGAGCCCTGCTGCAGCTCTGCGCAGCTGTGGGGAGCAAAGAGCTGTGAAAAGTTGCTCTCCGCAGCCATGCACATGGGAATTGCGGCATGGGAGAGGTGGAGCCCTTGCCACGAGATGACCGAGCGCAAAGGAAGTTGAAGGTTGGGGAAGAAAAGAAATAGAGCAGTGGCTTCGTACAGGGGAGGAACCGAAGGAGGAATCCGTGGGCGTGATGCAGGCGTCAGCACAAGGGGACGCTTGGTTGGAAGCGCTCGTGCCTGCTCGGTTCCGCCGGGCATCAGAGCTGGGTCCGTGGCCCCAGGCGCCCTGCAGGCGGGTGCCCATCCCCACCGACTCTGCCTTGCAGTTATTCCCTTGGGGAAGGCAGTTCCATAGTGTCACGGGGAACCCGTGTGCCTGTGAAAAGGGCTTGTTCCCTCTTTGCGCTTCCACATGCGCTGGACAGACCCTGCGCCTCCGACCTACTTGTGTAGCAAAGAGGACGCAGCGTGTCGCCGCTGGGCCCACCGGCTGCCCGGGAGAAATGGTGGAGCGTCTTTGTGCCTGTGCTCTGCACACCGTCAGAACAAGAAATTACCCACAGTGTAAATACACATATAAAACCAGTATATTTGCTCATACTATAGACAAATACGTGTATAGAGAGGAGGCTGTAGGTCGGGTGCGGGCAGGGGCGGCGCACGGGACAGGGGCCGCCGCGGATTTGCCCCGCTTTCCCCTTTAATTGGCTCTTTTGAAGGCGGCCCTGGCCAACCCCGCTCGGCGCTCGGCGCCGGTTCCGCCTCGCGGCCGGCACCGCGGGCGGCCGCGCGCCCCGCGCCAGGAGCCGCCGGGAGCTACCGCGAGCCACCGCCGGGTGAGCGGACGGGGCAGCGCGGGGCGGGCGGGCGGGCGGCGCGGGGCCCCGCGCGGGGCCTCCCCTGCATGCGGGACCTCCCCTGCATGCGGGACCTCCCTTCGGAGCGCCGTTTGCGGCGCGTTCCCCCACGCCGGGCGGGGAGCGCTGCCGCGATGAGGGCTCCTGCAGCCGGGCTGCGGGAAGGTTGCTCCCTGCCAGCCCTTTCTTCTCATTTCTTCTATTTGTCATTTTAACAACAGCGCCTTGTTCTTCCCTCGGCGCTCGGGCCAGCTGGTGGCAGAGCGGGCCCGGCCTAGCTGCCCGGGCGCTCCCACGCCGGAGGGACACAATGGGAAGGCTCTTGGCTTGCCGAGCGCCCGGTCCCCTTGGGAAGGGGGTATGTCCCTGCAGGAGGAGCGGCGCGTGGTGGCCGCTCGCGGGCAGCGTTCTGTCCCCGTTGTGCCCGATCTGCGCTGTCGCCTGACACCCTCACCCACCGTGGAGGCAGCTGTGGCTTTGCAAATCTGCTCCCAGAGCTGCGGTAGAGTTGTCTTGCTCGGAGGCAGCGCCTGGAAATCCTTTGTGCCAGCAAGATTCCCAATCCGTCCTGTGAAATCCCCCCCTCGTGCTGCTGTGCTGTGCTCGGTGGGGAAGCGCCCACGGGGCCCAATGGCGCCGGTGTCCTCCTCATCCTCCCAGACTGTGTTCCCTTGGGAAGGGGACTGCCTCCCCCCTCACCTGCTGCRCGAGTAACAGGGCCAAGGTATCCGCTGGGTTACATAGCTCCCAGCTATACACCAGACTGCCTATATGGTGGGTAGCTGCTGGGTGACATAGTTCCCAGCTATACACTAGACTGCCTATATGGTGTTTTCCAGCAACCAGGGTCAGAGGACACTGACAGATTCATCTTATCTGGCCTTTCATAAACCACGGGCCATCAAGTCTCACCCACAAGCCCCTCCATTGAGCCTGGTGGCTGGCTAACAAAACACTCATTCCTCRGCACAGGAAGGGGGTACAGAGCTGGGCTGGCTGTCACCAGCCCCTAGGCTGGACTCGCATGAGTGCCGAGGCAGGAAGCACAACAGCGTCTTCCTGTAGCAGCAGGCGTGTTGCGGGTTAAAGCTCCTTTGTGTTGCGCGAGTTGCCCAACGTTGCTCTGCTCTTTGCCTTTGCTTTGCTGCAGACGCCATGCGAGGCAGAGGAAGCAAGACCAAGGCCCCGGGGGTAGCGCCAGCATCTGCGGACAGATTTTATGCAGCTGTTGGAGATTACCAGCTGAGTGTCTCGTGCCTCCGCTGGGCTGGTCGCTTTTGGGTGGCTTGCTGCAGTTTTCCGGTGAGGTGCATGCACCTCGGTCAGGAAATGAGAGATTTGCATGTGCCAGCGCTGCTCCATTGAACTGCTTTAGGAGAAACGATGCTCGGGCACTGTCTTGTAAAAACAGACGTTGCCATCTCTGGATTTTGTCTCCCCAGTGGCTGTGTGTGACTCCAGAAGTGCCCTTGCACAGTCCAGCTGTGATTTTACAGGCCAGGGGGATTATTTAAGTACGACGTCCAGGCACCCGGGCTCTGTCTGCCCTGCTTGCAGCCTGACTGTGCTGACGTCTTCGGTATAGTTACGGGCATGTCAGGGAGAGCAGAAGGTGCCTGGAGCACCTGGAGGCTGTGGGAGGTTGCCTGGCTGATAGCCCGGGGACTCGAATGTGAGTCCTTTAGTGCTTTTACAGYGGCATTTCGTGTTTTCCTGTGTTGAGAGCAGAGTACCTGTGTGGCCGTGGGACTCGGGGGTAGGCCGGAGGTTGTATATTGAACACATCTGACTACACAGCCGTTAAACATAACAGCTCAGGCCCAACTACATCCTGGCCGCAGCTATGCCGATGGAGCCAGGTCTAACTGCTTGGTGGCCAATAACTCAGCACGGCGGTTCCTGGACTCATCTCCAAGGGGAATCCAGACTTCCCCTCTCAGAGCACAATGGAATTTTTATAGGCTGTGGTTTTAAACACTGTGATTTCCGTATGGCCCTGACGCCACTTTCAGCCCTGTCAAGGATACTCTGGGGCCAGGTGAAGCATGTGTTGGAAGCTTTGATTCCTACACAATGCATCCGAGCTCCGTTCTGGTACTCCAAGCCTTCAAAAGTGGCGGAGCTGGGGAAGGAAATACAGCACTCCTGGATGTTAGGCCTGTAGTGTCCAAATGTTCTGATTTCTGCAAATAGTTTAATACCTGTGTTTTAATTCACTGTTCTCTAGAATTTGTTAGGTGTTCATTGAAAAAAATAGTAACAAAAACTCGATGGAAAGAGTTGGTTGTTGAAAATATGGCTCAGCAGAGCCCCTCTAAACATCCCCTTGGGAGCAGAGAGATGGCTAGGGACATTTTGGTGTAGTTGCACTATGTGGAGCAAGAGGTGGTGGGGTAGGAGCAAATGCAGAGGGCCCAGGCTGGTGAACCTGGTTTGTCGCAGGGGTGATTTGTACTCGGCTGCTCCTAAAGCATAAGCAGAGCCCTTGGGCACATGCCCAGGTGCTGGCTGTGCGATGAATGCAARGAAGGCCCGTCCGTCTCCGCAGCACGCATGGGTGCCCTCTGCTCCCCAGCAGCAGCTCTGCCTGGCAGCCAGGTCGGGGTGCTGGGGCAGCGCTTTGCCGGTGCCCTCGTGCCCATGCGTGTCTTGGGTTCTAACCGAAATTCTCTCCAAAGCTCGCAAGTCCCTGGCCGCCCCTGCACCGGGAGCCTCCCGTGCATCCTGGGAACTCCAGGGGCTCCTGAGCGGGATCCTGATTTCTCACACTTTGGAGGCCCTTTGGGGAACGGCGTGCGGGAAGTTGCTCGCCCCGTGGCCTACTGTTGTGGCAGGGCTTGGAGTCCCGTGGCGCAGTCCTACGTCTCCTGCTGAAGCTGCTACCTGTGATCCTCATCCTGTTTACAGAAGACACAGACCACTATTGTTAGGGTTGTGGTGCTCACCAGATCTTCCCGCTCGCTGTGTCCTGTGACCTTTGTTATCTGCCGCGCAGCCCCGGAGGGCCAGGCGGCGGTGCTGGGGCTCCGCGAGCCTGTGTCTGGTTCCTTCCTGCAAGGAGCGCCAGGGATCCTTGTGCCACTCTTGGAGGAGACAGCATTGCCGGGAGTGTGGTTCTGTAACGGCCCTTCCTCCAGCTGGTGATGAGAAACAGTGCCGAGGTCTGCCTGGTCCTGAGGTGCTCCTGGCCCCGCAGCTCTTGCCAAGCTCAGCTGCTCAAGCCCCCCAGCACGTTCCACCACACATGGGCTGCTCTGGGTCTCTTGCCTGTATCCAGTTGCCTGTTTTCACCAGCTTGTGGAACACTGAGCTGTATATTTGGGGTTCCGAGTCCTCTCCCAGACTGGGATAACAGTTCCCATTAGGCTCACGGCTTGTCGGAGTGTCTCCAGAGCTGGGGGACTGCACAGACCGCCTTTTCCTAGGGAACCAGCTGAAGTGCGTAGGACGTGAGTCGCATAAAGTCCCTCTTTGTCCTTCCCGCTCCTTCTGGCCCAGCTGCACCAGGTTAACCCTTTCTGATCCCACCATAACCCAGTCCTGGTGGAGGACTCGCTGCTGGACATGGGGGGCCTTTCCTCACTGTGTGCGCTGGCGGCCCTGCCTGGCAGCCCTGTCCTTGCCGAGCAAGGGGCGCGGGGCCGCGGTGTCTCCCTCCCTGCTCATGTGGAAGGGAGGCCCTGTCCCACGTGGCCTCATCGCGGCGGCGCTCGCTCCCTGGCAGCCCGGCCTCGGGTACAGACCCTTTCCCCAGGGCCACCCGTCCTTCTCTCCAGCACTGGTAAAGTGGCACCAGGGTGGTGCTCCCCGAGCACGGCGGCCGGATGGCTTTCCCAATGACGCGTGCCCATTGCGGGCATGGAGACACTGTCCCCGTGCCGAGCAGCAGGAGGGACAGGCAGAGACCGCGGGCTCCACTGCCCCGCGTCCTGTGCCAGCCTCTGCTGAGGGACGGGAAGAGCAGCGAGAGCTGGAGATGGGCTGGCTGCCATTGCAGGGGATGGCGAGACAGGGCTACCATGTCCTCCTCTTGAGTRATTACCATGTGAATGGTGCTGTCCGTGTGAATTAGCCTCGGGCTGTGCTGTGCACAGCGGGTACTGTTGTGCTCGGCCTGGCCTCAGGTGGGGACGGGGCTAGATGGGATGGCCGCCTCGGTTGTGGCCGGCAGAGCCTGAGGAGTCGATGAGTGGCAGCAGCAGGGCCAGTCGGGGCGGGAAGCAGCCGCCGTGAGGTGAGCCGAAGTGAAGGCTGCCGGTGCCTTCACTTCGGCCGGGCACTTTGTGCTGCGGGAGCCAAGGGGAGCTTGTGTCTGGGGCTGCTGCTGCCGGACATGGAGCTTGGAGCCTTTCTGTTGCGGTGCCACCTTGGGACGACCCATCAGCTTCCCTCCCCTCCAACTCCGCTTCACTTATTTGTTTGTCCAGAAGCTGGTCTCAGCAGGGCCTGTTCCACTCGCAGGCAGAGTGCGGCCTGTGCCTCACGATGCCGCCAGGAGCAGGGAGGGCCACCTCTGCCCACAGCCCGTTCCCAGGACTGGCCCCAGTGACGCCGCATGCCAGGGAAGCCCGATCCAGGTGGCCTTCCTGCATGTCCCCCTCACTGGGGCTGCTGTTCCGCTTTGTGCCACCTCCCGCTCACCGGGAGACAGGGTGGCTTGTCCAGAGCCACACAGGGCATCAGTGGCAAAGCGGGCAGAGAAGTGGGCAGTGGTGATCTGGAGAGGAGGTGGCCCTCTGGGATGAGTAGAGATTTGAGCTGCTTTGTCAAGCTGTTTTTCTGGTGTGGGGTGACCCACACATCTGGATTCTTCACCGTATACCTGCCTGCCCATTCCTCCCTGCTCCAGAATGTGATTTGCTTTAACAAATGCACCTCTGCCTCTGTCCCTTCTGCTGTGTGCCTGCAGTAGCCGTTGCGGCTGTGCCACTGTTGTGCTGTTCTTCTACGAACCCTTTCTTGCTGTCTGAGTCGGCTGCTGGTGGACAGAAGGTGCTGGTGGTGACGGAGTGGCGCTGAACCGCAGCACGGGAGCACGTGCGAGACGAGCGCGGCCTCCTCCCCGCAGGGCAGCCAAGAGGCTCTGTGCCCTCTGGTGTGCAGAGGGGGCTGGGATRCTGCCCTCCTCCTCCCAGCCACGCAGGGGAGCGGAGAGCAGCCCTGCGGCCATTCCCTAGCCAGGCGCGTTCCCCTCTGGGAATGCTGACTCGCTCCGTGTGGAGAGGATCCTCCTGCGCTCCCTGCTGAGCGCGGCCAAGGGCCCCTCGGGGATGGGGTGATTCACTGCCAGCATGGTGCCAGTCAGGCTCATAGCAAAAGGGAGGATCCTTCCTTCCTTCCTTCCCTCCATTCAGGGCCTGCTCATGAGTAGGAATGAGAGGGAAGGGGTGCCGCTGAGGGGCTACTCTGCCCGTAGTAGCGAGGGGCTGTCACCATGGGGCAAGGGACTTCCCCCTTGAGAGCCCGGATGCCCTTGTCTAACCCATCTCCTTTTCCCAGAGTTGGTGCAGAGATGCCAGAAACGGTTAAATGATGCACGGATTGGTTTTCAGTTCTGTCAGGACAAGCAGCCACAGGAGGGAGACGGCGGCAGGACCTCGGGAATGCACCTGACTCTGCCGCTGCTCCGGTATGAGTACACGGCGTCAATGCGCTGCACAGGGTGGGCAGCGCCTGAGCCCGTGATGGCACCGCRGAGTGGGGGGATGTGTTTGCATGGGAGTGACTTCTTGGGGAACAGACACTTAGGGGAAATGTGGTTTTGCACATATGCTTTGCAGGCTGGAGTGTGTGGATGGGTCTGTACCCGACTGTACRTGGGAACAGTCACCAGCACTGCTCCTGATGACACGTACGTGTTATCAGACTGGCCGTGATCCCATGAAGTGGTCGGCTCCTGTGGCTTGTGCTCAGCATTGCTCATGGTTCTGCTGGGAGGGTGTCGTTCCCCCTTTCTGGGGATGCGACAGGCCCAGAGCTGGGAGGGCTTCTGGGGCACTCGTGTGAGCTTGGGTGGTTGGCCTGTGCAGTGGGTTCTTGTACTCAGGGGTGCTCCCCATGCAGACCTCCTGCATGGACCTACTTCGATGTAGTTACAGCAAGGCTAGGATGTTGGAGCTGGTTTTCAGCGTCAGCAGCAATAAGGAGTGCATTTCTGTTCTTGCTAGAAGCAAATTTCAGGGTTAAAAAAAAAATTGGCCTGCTCTGCAGGGCAGCATTCTGTTTCCTTGGTCATGCTGCCTTCCATCAAGTTTACCGGTGCTTTACGAAGGTCTCTGGATGTACTTTTTCTTCTGCTATTGATCCAAGTTTATAAATATAAACTGGCAGGACTGCCGAGAAGTCACGAGAGCCTTGCAGGTGGTCACCAGTGCTCCATTATCACAACATTAAAGGTGATTTATCCAGACCTAGCATCGCACTTCAAGCAGGCAGTCAGCAGATTGGAAACTGCCTCTCAGCATCCTTGCGAGCAGCCGTGTCCTGCTGGCAGTCCCTGCGGAGCTGGGATTTGCTGTTGTCTTGGAGGGCTCCTAGCAAGTCAGGCGGGTGAAGTGTTTTTGCCCGCAGCTGGGCAGCTCTCCTCGGCAGGCTGGCTAGCCCTGATAAAGCTGCCTTCCTCTGCAGGCTCCCACAAGGTGATTGCAATAGTGTGAGCTCACTGGGAGAGGGAGCGCTGCTTGGTGTGGCAGGGCTGGCCGCCTTGCTGAGCTGCAGCAGTGCTTGAAGGTGGCAGCCAGCCCTGGCGACCAGGCGGGGTCTTAGCGCAGGATAAAGAAAAATGGTTGTTATTTCCTAAAAAAATCTAAGCACTGTGTAATGGGCTAGTAATAGGCACTGATCTGTAGCCACTCCTGAGCTTTCTGGAGGGTCGGCACGGGACCAGCTTCTCCTTCGGATCCTGCAAGCTCTGAGCAGCTCTGGCTGCTTCCTACCCCAAAATTGCTCCTAACTCTTGGGGTTTTTATTTTCTTCTTTTTGAAATGAACAGTGCCCTTGTGATTAAAACCTCTTAACTGGGGATTTGGATTCAATTCTTGGCTCCGCTGTAAGTTTTCTGTGTGACCCTGGGCAAGTCCCTTAAACCTTCTGTTGTTCGTCTGCAAAATGGGGATAAGGCGACTTCCTTCCTGCTGTCKCTTGGACACCGAACTCTGCAAGGCAGAACCACACGCACTGACAGAGGCAAGTCCAGCTGGGCCCTGTTCTCCTTCCAGGAACAGAAAGATGCTGCTGYAATAACAAGTCTTGGAAGTGGCTATTGTCACTGAGTGAGGAGCTCCTCTGTCTAAACGGCCTGGAAACCACTAGGTCCATCATCATGACAGGCTGGGAAAGCCATGTGCCTTTTCATTTGCCCTTTTTTTGAGTCAAAGGAATGTCATTTCATTGTCTTTTTGAGCTGTTTGTCTACATCTCTCCCTTTCTTCCTCTCCCCCACCCTCAATCCTTGGGTCACTTCTCTAGATTGGTAGGTTGAGATGGGTGAAATAAAAACACCCAATTGGCACAAAGTAATTTCTAGTAGTTTGTGTGAGAAACACCATCCCCAACCTTGGAGCTTCCATGTGCAAAATCCTGCAGCTCGACAGGGGGTTTGGTTTGTGTTTTTCATCTCCCCTTGCAAACCGCGGGCTGTGGCACTGATACGTGTCTGCACTACCTCTCATTTCCTGCTCACATCTAGAGGCTGTGCTGGAGCCGCAGACCTGCTTGCTGGTGCTGGGCCCCGCTCCTGCCTTTTGCAAGCGAACACGAGTGCCTTGTGTTAAAGCAGAACAGCCCCAGCTGCTCCTTGGGCAAGTCCAGTTTGGCATCCAGTGTGGGATTTTCGTGCAGATTAAGGAGATTAGAACACTAATGCCCATTGATAGGAGTTAAAACTCTATTAAGTCCCCAAAGTGGTGTAATCCAGCAGAAAGCGCAGCTGCAGTGTAAGCAGATTGAGGCTGCATTTCCTGTCTCTGAGAGATGAGAGAGGTTTCTCAGAACTTGTTGTCTGCAGCACTTGTTGAAGTGGGGGCTGGAACCTGCTCCTCTTAAGGACCCTAATTGTCAGTGCGGTCCAAGGCATGCCCATGAAGGCGTGCGGGCACCATTTGAGTTGTGCCCAGCGAGGAGCATAGGTTGAAAGAAATGCAGCAGCTCCATGATGCTGCTCGTTGAGGAGAGGAGCGGAGGAAGGCGGCGCCTGAGCGCGCGGTGGGGTGTGTGAGGCCACGGGGCTGCCTGACCTGGGCTCCTCGAGGAGTCGCCTGGCCCGAGGGAGCTTCCTGCTCGGAGCAGGGGGATGCAGCCCCCGAATCTTCCCGTCCCGGCCTCCAAAGCCTGCCCGAAGGCTGGATGCTGCAGATGTGCCAATAGCCCCTGGTACTCGTAAGAGCTCCCTGAGGTTGCCCCATCTGCCTTTACCTGCCTGCTTTCGGCCTGCCTTCAAGTCACAGGGTGTTTGGCTGCTGCAAGTGGTCTGGAGCGYGGGATGGGACGAGCGCCAGCTGAGGCCTGGGGGACAGGAGCTGGCCCGGGTGTCTGCGCCTGTGAAAGGGGGCCCCTTGTGCATTGAGGACGGAAACGGTGATGCTGCTTAACCCTTTGAGGGCTGCGCGCGCCCTGTGTGCTCCTTGCCCTGGGCTGCACTTGGGCTCACGGTGCTGCATGCCTGGCCTGTGGCAGGTGGGCGAGTGGTGGCCATGAGCATTGCCCGCTTTGGGATGTGGGGTTCGATGTGAAATATGAGACAGAGATGTGATATCTGTCTGCAGATCAACAGACGTAACCAAAAGAAGCCTGCGAGGCCCTGGGCTTTGCATCTGCCCCATGCAAGGCCCTGAGCTTTGCGTCTGCTCTGCCTTTCTATCAAGGAGCTCTGAGCGCCCACAGCAGGGCGTTGTTCACACAATGGGATGATCCCCTGGGGCATAGTTCTGTCCCTCTAAGGACTCTTCAAGCAACTGCAAAGAGTCTGGGCTTGGCAGTTAGCACCCGCCCCACGCAGCCTTGTGTTTGCACCAGGAGTGTTTTGGGAAGCCTGAAAGCAAAAACTCACGAGCTTCACCCCAGAGCACTCACGTTGCCAGCACCATGGGCTGGGTGCCCGGGACTTGCATCTGCTCTCGGGTCTCGGGAGCCCCCGCCGTGTCCATCGGCTGTGCTGCGGGGCAGCCCAGAGATGCCCCTTTTCAGAGGAAACCTCTGCTGAGGCAGTTGACACCCCTGGTAGCACCAAGGGAAGGGGGCTATGCCCACAATCTCCATGCAGCTCGTGGTGCTAATCACCATCACTGAGCTGGGTGCGGGTCCCAAAGTGCCAAACTCAGGGTGGGAAGAGCTTCCGTGCTTCGCGTCCCAGCCCCTGCAACTCCTTGGCCTTGAGGAGCCCTCCCCTTCCAGGACCAAACGTGGAGCAGATGCTGCCGTTGAAATGACCCCAGGAGGAAAGCAGCTTCCCTGCACCAAGAGGGGCAAGTGGCCGGGGCTTGTCGAGTCCGAGGCAGCAGCGTCTGGTGGGGTCCTGGCTGCAGCGGGGCCCTTTAAGAAGATGCTCATGGTGGCTGCTCGGCAGCAGCTCTGGAGCTCCCAGGTTCCGGGGAGGAGGCAACGGGTGGGACGGGACAGGACGAGGCACCGGAGCGGCCGCTGCAGCCGTGGGTGAGTTGCTGCTGCCTCTGTGGCCACTGCCTTTCTGTCTCTCTTGACCCGGGAGGGCGGAGGGGTAAAAATCTGCCTTTTTGGAGTGGATTTTGTGCTGCGCTCTCACCTGCCCCGGAGCTGCTGCTTTATGCGGCCGGCTGAGCCAACGCGCAGCCTCCGCTGGAGCTGCTGGGGAGCCTCCAGGTGCCATCACCCTTCGTTAAAAATAATAATAGAAACAAAAGCTCTTGGGGTGACTTGCTTCGCAGCAGCTCCTGCTCCTGCAGCGCCTGTGCCTGGCGGTGCCCTGCCTGCCGCCTTGTGGTGCTGCAGCTGGGGAGCCCCTGCAAACACAGTTGGACCGGGGGCAGAGGGTTTCAGGCTGCTTTGGAAGCATTAAAGCACCAGTGTTTTGGGGTGCACAGAAACCCAGCAGCAAGATCGCGGGAGCCTGGGGCTGGACCTCACAAATGCCGCCCCTGCAGCTCTTCTTTTTATTGGTATTATTCATTTTTACACAGACTTGATTTGAGCATCTTGCTTTGCTCTTTGTTTTCAAAGCCTGCAGCTTGGCGCGTGAGGGAAGCCGGATGGGCACTTGCTTTGCTTTGCCTTTCTCTTTGCCTGGGGGCTGGGAAGGGCTTTCATGTCCCTCTGCTGAAATACAAGGCCTGGGGCAGGGGTCCTGGGAGGGTAATCAGCCCCGAGAAAATCAGCTTGGGAAGTCCTTGAGCTAACCTAGATATAGCTGTGCCTTTGTCCTGGTGGTAGCGAGGGGTTTACTGACCACAGCTGCATTTTATTTGATTTTTTAATTATTTTTATTTTATTTTTATTTTATTTCTTTTTTTATGGTACTTTTTATTGCATGAAGTGGCCTTTTCTGGTACTCTTGTCCAGGGGAGTGCCCCTGGGACAGGGTTTTCCCCAGCCACCYGCTCCAGGGCTCTTCCAGGGAGGCCTCCCCTCCACCTTTTGTGGCAGCCGCTGGCAGAGTTGGGCATCAGCCCGAGTCCCCATGGGGACCCCATGTCCCGGGCTRGACCTTGGTCTTGCAGGGCAGCGGGAGGGAAGTCTCCGTGGCATTTCTGGTCTGGCCTTTGCATTTAAAATTCCCCGGCAAGCGGAGGAGGGAGATCTGTCCAATAGCTGCTCCTCAGAGGGCTCTGGCCGTCGCTTCCTGTGCTGTTGTCTGTCAAGGGAGCTGCTGCCTCCGCTGGTCACCGAAACATCTCCTTGTGCTGGGGGCTCTAGGGGTGGCTGATCGGGGCAAAGGGAGGTTGTCATCACTCTGTGACACTGGCTGCGTCACCATGGGGCTTGAGTACAGGCTCTGAGGCTGGAGTCTGTAAATGCTTTGCCTGGTTCTGGCCCTGCTGTTTTATTTGCCCTCTGTGAATTGGCCTGGGCTTAGAGATGTGATGGGGCAAAGTAGCCCTGAGTGCATCTGAAAAAAACCGAAAATCCTCTAAATTGAACCCCAGTCAGTCTTGTGCTTCACTCGTGCTTCCCTCCCCAAGTGTGTCTTCCCATGTGTGGGGGCTGCGGGGCTGGTGCCTGTACTGGTGAACCTGGCTTGTCCAGCCCTGGCGTTGTGCTCGAGGTGGCCTGAGTCTGTCCCGCGGTGCCAGCACTGCGGCTCCTGGCGCGGAACAGCCCTTTGCTGCCTGCTGCTCTCCTCGCCCGCGCTGGCTGAAGCAGGGCTGAGAACGGGGAGGAAGGTCAGCTGGGAGCACCAGCGCTTGGGCCTCCCTCAGCAGCAGCCCCGCTGGGTGGCGGGGCCTGTGCTCTGCGCCGTCCTCCTGCTCGGGCTGGCGGCAGCAGCAGTACAAGGGTTAAGCTGCAAGGGAAAGTGCAAGCGGAAACTGGGAAGCATTTGCAAAACCTCATGTGAATGAAAGAGGGGGCGAGAGGTGGAAACTCCAAGGGAGCGTTTCCGGAGCCAGGAGGGGGAAGCCCATGCGGGGAGTTGAGACCATTCAACCCTACAGTGTCTGTACTGGTTCTGTGCCCTGCGACTCGATGCTCTGTCCATGGGGGATCTTGTACTGAAGCCTTTAGAGCAAGACCAGGGTGCTCCTTACCTGCCAACTCTGGAAGTGGACCCAGCCCTGGTGGGTGAACGGCTTTGCACTGGGTGCTGCTCCAGATGGTCCTTGCATTTAAATGCTTTGCCTTATTCTGTGGCTATTGCCAAACGTCAGCAAGCGCCAGAGCCCAGGAGAGCGGGGTTCTTGGTCTCACATGGAGTGAACTTGCCCTCCTTCCATGTTTGCTGCTCCAAGACAGCCCCTGTCCAGGCTATTTGGAAGGAGGGCTGCCTGCCGAGATGCAAAATGAAGCTTTTTGCTCTGTTCTTCCGTGGTCAGGAGCCTCCTGGTCATCTCTCTGACAATTCTTGGGTTGATTTGTCCAACTGAAGTGTAGTTCAGTGTCCTCTGCTGTTCCTCAGTGATGTCTGGTTTGGCCCTGATGAAAATCTGCAAGATGAGGAGGAAACATGGCCAGTGGGTAGATGGTCCTGAGCTGGCAGCAAGCCTGCAACAGAAGCCAGGAGCACAAGGGCTCCAGCTCAGAGGAGCACGGCCAGCTCCAGGTCAGGTGACTGCAATTAAATAATAGAAATGTTCCTTGGTTACAGCTCATCACTCCTGTGCTGGCAGTGGCTTCAGGAAGCCTGTGCGCCTGCTGAGCCCTCTTCCCACGCCCTGGCCACRCTGAGGCCCCTCAGGTAACCTGGGGTGCCGGGTGGCACTGAGCCATTCCTGGCAGTACCTGCACGTCCTGCAGTGCCAYGTCACCCGCAGGGCCCACCCGAGCTCGTGTCACTGGAGCGCAAGTTGCTGCACTCCAACCCTTGGCCGCCTCCACCAAAGACAGTGACCGCAGCTGCTGGAGCCCAGCATTTCTTGGGTTCCTGCAAACGGCCGTGACCCTGCGCTCAGAAGGTGCCTGAAGCCTCCACGGCACTGCCGTGAGGGTGGCAAGAGGCCTTGGAGGCTGCGTCTCCTGCGGTCTTGCCAATCAGCTGCAGCTAACTGGGAGCTATAAATTCTCCCTCTGATTCTAAAAACATCTCCGCTACACCCAATGGTCATAATTTTGCAGGATTGTTGCTCCTGGTAATTGAAAGGTTAGTTGTTCAGCAGGGCTCTCTTGGAAACATCTGCAGATGCTCAGCGCTCCGGGAAGCTGCTGTGTTTCCCCCTTGACCAACTGATATGCTGTTGTTTGCTGCTGTGAATCTTCTCTCCACCATAGCATGAAGCCAAACAAAGCTAAAATCTGGTGCTGTTTTCAGTCTAGCACCAAGCAGTGCATAGAGGGAAAGGGGAATTGTACCCATACCAGAAATCTGCAGTGTGTTTATCTGTTGGGCACTTGCAGCTCTGCAAAGTTGAATGCAAAGTCTCCAGAAAGTAACTAAAAGCCGTCCGAAGTCACCCAAGGAGCCCGCGCTGCAGCCTTCAGCTTGTGTGTGCTCCGTGCAGCACTGCCTGGCGCTCCCCGCATCTCCAGGGCCCATGTGGAGAAGTCATCCAGGCAGAGGGAATAGCAGGACTCAAATGCCAAGCGCCTTCTGTCTATGCAGGGTTGTGTCGGGGGCTGGAAGCCAAGGAGCCCACAAGGCCTTTGGCATCTCCGTGGCTGTTTTGCCAAACAGCCCACGTTGCAGCATCTTAGTACAGCTGTGCTGAGGGCATCCCCAGCCATCCCCTGCCCAGGGGAGCACGAAGGAGCTCGGCACGTGCCATTTGCAGCTGGGTGCAAATTACCGTCAGCACGTGCCATTTACAGCTGGACAACAACCTGTGTGCAAAGATGAAGTAGCGGCAGTGGTATTTGGGGTCTGATCCTGCTGTTGCCAGGGAATCAGTGGCCCTCTGGGCTTCTTTTGCAGTATTACACATTTATTAACTGACCTCTTCTTGCAGCCCTCTGAAGGGACTGGATCAGCTGGTGCGGGCACAGAGCACGCTGCAGTTTGGGCATGGTCCCTGCGGGGAGCATGACGGCTCACAYGCCTACGGGATATCCCGACAGTGTCCTCTGGGCAGCTGCTGCTCCTGTTCCAGTTTCCTTCTGGGATCTTTGTGTTTCAGACAGGTGTCTGCCAAGAGCAGCGTCAACACTCGGCAGTGCCGTGGGGCCGTGTCTCGGCCTCTGCACACACAGGCCCATTGAGTCGCCCTGGGATGCTCGAGTCCTTGAGAGGGTCTTTTGCTGATGCTGTTTGTAGCGCCGGGAAGCTAAAAAGATGATAAACATTTTGGCTGCAATGCATGAGTTTGCTCTGCAAAGAGCAGTAGACTTCACAGCGTCCCTGCTGTCGTGCAGATTCCCCTATAAATGTGGTTTTCTTTTCTTTTTTCTTTTTTTTTTTTCTTTACTCGAATAGGAGGCAGCGCTGAGAGAGCGACTGGACGAGACGGCCCTTCATATCCCTTCTCGCTCCCACACTGCAGGCGCCAGGCACGCTGCAGCGCTTGGCTCTCCCTGCGTCGCTCGTGCGGCTTTCCCCTTGCCAGGGCACCCAGTCACAGGCTGCCCCTACTGCGCCGGGGAACCTCCCACACTCCCCCCGCGCTGCCCTGTGCCCAATCCGGACCAGCTCTCCCACCTCAAGGCATCCTCAGTCCTTGACCTTCTCCCTGTGTGCTGGCAGGAGTTAAAGGGCTGCATAAGCTGGTGCTCCTGCTGGTTGTGAACTTTCCGCGTGATTTATTTTCTCTAGTGGCTTGTAGGAGGTTTTTCCACATTTTGACCTTGCCGCTTTGCAGCAGTACTGGTTTGGGATCTGTGGAAAGTCCTTTGGCATGCCAGACCTGTTGAAGGAGCAGCGCGTGGGTCTGGACAGAGCGCGGGAGCAGCGGGAGCCGCACAACGCTGCTCTGCATGTCCCCTTCGCTGCTGGGTCACTCTGTAACCTGCTTAGAGGCTGGAATGAAGTGTTTCAAGTAACTCAATGGTCTTTATGAAGAATTCTGGTTGGGCTCCGGGGTTTTGGGCATGTGTCTGAGCGTGCTGAAGTGTGCGCTGCTTGCAGGAAATGAGGGCTCTCACTTGCACGTCCTTCAGGCTCCGGTCGTGCACATCTTCTGAGACGTTTGCTGGTCACCGGTGGAGCACGGATGACGTGTTGGAGCCTGGAGGTACCCCGTAGAGCAGCTGTGCTCCCACACACCAACCCTTTCGGAGGGAAGGGAGGAAAATATGTAGCACCTCATAAAAGGCAAAAAATAACAGTGGAGTTAAGTGAACAAGCGAGGTGAGAAGGCCTGTATTCCTGCCTTCGGGAATGCAATGAGGACCCACAAACCTTGCAGAGAAGCTTTAAGATAGAGTTTGTGGTGATTGGCTTGCAGGGATAAGGTTTTTATGGGGGCATTTTCCTAAGAAAAGCTCATCAGCTTCTCCTTCCATGCCCACATTAGAGGAGCTCRGTCCCCCTGCCAGTGTCCCAGCTCCAGCAAGGACCTGCAGGACTTTGTGGCAGAGTTTGAGTCTGCTCTGCATGGGGGTGTCAAGTGCATCGCTCGGTAGTGACTGGGTTGTCCTTCCACGTAGCAGATGCCTCTGCCTGTGGCCTGTATGAGTGGGGGGTTCCCCACTCCTTTAAGAAGGTGCTACATGGGGCAGGTAGTGCCCCTGGCACCTGCCTCATCCATGGCAGCAGTGCCCAAGCGCTGGGCGGACCTGCAGGCTCTGTAGCCACCTCGTGCGGGGACAAGTGGCTCTTTGGAAAGCCCAAGGGCCAGGTTTGCCCCATACATCTCAGCAGTGTCCCAGATGCCTTGTTATACGTAGGCATTAAGCAACCTAGCTCGTTCTGGTTTTGTGGCCGTGCCTCTGCAGTTCTGGGTATAGAGCAGCAGTAAGAGCTAGAAGTGAGTGGGAACAGCAGCGTCTCCAGCACGTCAGGCAGGCCTAGGAGACGTGTTGCGGGATGCAGAGGGTTTCTGTGCATGACAACAGGCTGCCCAGTTCCCCAGTAGTGTCTGCAGGGCTTCCAGGCCGCGAGGAGCGTGGCATCGCAACCGTCGCGGCATGGGAGCCGCTCCCGTCCTACAGCCCGGTGCGTGGGGAGGCCGAGTGGGACCCAACTGCGGGGCCGGACCAGCAGCGCGCTGCCCTTCCCACTGCCTTTGCAACGCATGTGGAGGGCGGGAATGGCCAAACCGCAGAAGCCTCAGTCTGAGGTGACCGCCGGCAAAGGTAGATCCCGCGCGCCTGTCCCTGCACCTCGCTTTTGGGACCAGCGGCAATTCAGTGCGCGCTCTGTTCGCGCGTTGGGCAGCTCCTTGCATTGCCAGTCAGCAGCCGTGCCGCCCGCAGGCCACCCCTCACTGCTCCCTTTGCCTCCWTTCGCAGGTCCCGAGGCAGTTCCCAGCTACACGCCCAGCATGGCGGACGCTCCCAGAGACGCTGGCCTCAAGCTGTTGGCGCCGACGCGGCCGGAGAAGCCTGCCACGGACTTTGGCTACGTGGGGATAGATGCCATCCTGGAGCAGATGAGGAGGAAGGCGATGAAGCAGGGCTTCGAGTTCAACATCATGGTTGTAGGTGAGTGGTGCCTCGTGTGCCCAGCCGCCTGTGGACGTGCTCCACAAGCTGTTTGTTTGATCCTTCCATGGCAGCACTCGTCCCCCGCGGGAGCAGTAGTTAAGCTTCGCTGCTGGAGTCAGAAAGTCCTGCTCGCAGGGAGCTGAGGGGAGGTTGGGTACTGCAGCTGGAAGAGGCCCGCGACAGGCCCCTTCCCACGTGCCTGTCGCAGGTGTGGGGCACGAAGCCATCGCGCTGGGGGCCAGCGCGGGCCATGCCGCTCTGCACAGAAAGCTGCAGATGCCCAATGGGGGTGAGGGTGGCGAGGTGGGGAACCCACCCAGGTGAGGAGCTGTGCAGGGTGCAGAGCTGTGCCCGGCAGTCGCAGCCGCCCGTGGTGTGGGAGCCTCCATAACAGAGCGCAGAGGAGACGGGGTTGCAGGAGGGCCTAATTCAAAGAAACTCTGAAAAAAATATATATTAGAGACACTACGCTGTAGCTTCCCATCAGAATGCAGTGATCCCTGTGCTTTCATTTTGTTCCTTTTTTCTTTTATCTTTTTTTTCCCCCATATACAAATTGGTCTCTGATATGAGGTCAGGCCTCCACAGGACTCAAGTGAGGGGATTACTGCAAACCAGGTCGCTGCAAAACCAGTTCTTGCAAGTCTCTGTGGCTTTTTCTTTTCACAAGTCCGGCTCTTTGCAGCCAGCATCGCTGCCCTTCCCAGGGGGGACGGTTGCCTCCTTGTTCTGCAGGCTGCAGATGAAATTGCACCCGTTAATTAACCCCTGTAGCTGCAGCAGACGGGGCCTCCGGCTGCCTCCCCAGGTAGGTCTCGGGCATTTGGGTGCCGCCTGGCACCACTCGCAGGTGGTTGTGGACCTGGAAAACATCCTCTTGGCAGAGCCTGGGAAGGCTGTTTACAGGCTGAGGAATTCATGGCAGCGTAAACAAGTGGAGCAGGGCCCTCCCTGGAGCCACGGGTGCGACGGGGCGGTGGCAAGAGGGAGTGGTGAGGGGGTCCTGGGCGCCCAGGGATGTGTCTTCAGGAGGGACTTTGCCCTCCAGCCAGGGAATCCTTGGTGTGGGTGGCCCTGCCTGCCGGGAGCTGCACGGAGGTTTGTTTGGCTCCCTTATTCCCACGCAGCCTCCTGAGCACCATGTCCTGGCGTCGGCCATGCAGCACTCAGCTCACAACCCATGGGTTCCAGCACGGCCYCAGGCTGGGTCTTCTCTGAAACCTCGAGCTCCTGTGGAGCAGAGGGCGCAGGGGATGGGGGTGGCGTCAAGGAGGGACCCGGAGCCCGTGGTGCAACCGCGTCACTGGAACCCCCTCCGCGAGGCTGGGCCTGACACCCCCGCGGCGCCCAGCTCTGTTCCCTTCCCAGACACTCAGGCTCCACAGCTTGGACAGGCAGGGACGAGGTGCCTGCCACGAGCTGCAGCATCGGTCGCCCTCCCTCCTTCCGCCCTCTCCCCGCGTTGCAATTGCT
Source organism: Eudromia elegans (assembly GCA_003342815.1). Taxonomy (NCBI): domain Eukaryota; kingdom Metazoa; phylum Chordata; class Aves; order Tinamiformes; family Tinamidae; genus Eudromia; species Eudromia elegans. The sequence continues at coordinate 941,927 of PTEX01000239.1, read as the reverse complement.
AGCAGAGCAGAGCGGCTCGCAGGCCACCTGGGCTTTGCCCCACGTTCCTGCAGTCCCGGGAGCGCTTGACCTCGTCCATGTGTTTCTCTTGCAAAGCAGCTGCGATAGTTGCTGACGAAGAGGGTTTTGCTGCGTTGCAGAGCCCTGGGATGGGGTGTGGGGTTGTAGCCGGGTTGTAACTCTGCTTTTAATTGCTGCATGATCACTGAGATGAGGGTGGGCGGATTTAACCTCCTGCATTACAACAGCACTGGGAGCCAGGGCCAGGAGCTGGTGCCTGGTGCTGAAGAGCTGGCCAGCCCCGTGGGCGGAGGCCTCGGCTTTAGCTTCTGGCACCTCTGGCAACCTGGCAGCCCTGCTGGAGGGAGGGCGCATGCGGGAGCCTTGCCGTATGCTGGAGCCGGGGCTGGGTTTACCTCGTGTGCCCGACTGCTCCAGTTTTCGGGATGGTGCCTCGTGTAGAGGGCAGAGACTCCCATGGGAGCCTCGCCCTGAGTGCGGAGCACGGCCGGATTCAGAATCTGCGCCCCAACTTTGGAGCAACTGCTCTGCTTTCTTTGCAAAGGTCCCTTCCGAGCCCCCAGGACAGCTGCTCTGCAGATGTGGGTGCTGACAGCGTCCTGCTCTGCTCCGGGGTGGGAAACATCGAGATGTTTCTCCCTAGATGCTGTGTTTTTCTGAAGCTGTAGAACTGGGTGCACTTAGCTCAATAGGGTTTCTTTGGCTTGACGCTGCTGCCTGTCTAGAGCTGCTTAAATGTTCTGATTGCAAAAGCAAGGGAGGTGGCGGGTGACATGAGGAGGTAGCGAATGGCTTCTGCTGCCTGCTTCCGCTTGGTCCAGCTGAAGACCTTGCAGAGCTGCTCCTCACCCAGCTGCCCCCGAGTGTCTTCGCCAGGGCCCTGCAGCGTGGGGGCAGCGTGGCCAGCAGGGTCCAGCAGGGCCATCCCACAGGAGCGTGCTCCTCTGTCGGGCCTCTCCCAGGGCTTTGCACGGCTCTGTCCGGTCTTGCTTCTCGGACACTGATTTAAACAGACTTTGCTGGTGCTGCCCTGCTCTTCAGAGGCTCCTTGCCTGGTGACCCATTAAATCAGGCCTCCTTCTGGGGTCAGGCAGTTGCTTTGTGTCTTTGCTGAAAGAGCCAGTCAATCCTAGGGGTTAATTTATTCTTTTGTGATACCACTGCAAGCAGTTGGGTTGTTTCATTAACCCCATCCTGACTTGCCCCATGTAATGGGGGTCTGGCACAATGCTTAGTGAGCTCCCCTGCCCATGTCCCCAGAGCTGTGGTTGTCCTCGTTGTCCCCTTATGCCTATGACTAACCATCTCTTTTTGCAGTTGCACCTCTTCCTCTCCTGTGCAGAACCAGTGTGGGCTGAATCCACCCTGGTACAGGTGACATGGAGGCGCCATCAGCTGAGCTGTTCCCTGAGAAGGTGACCTGGGAAGGGGAATGGGCTGACTGTTATTTATCCTGCTGCTTTTCAGGTCAGAGTGGTCTGGGGAAATCCACGTTAATCAACACACTCTTCAAATCCAAAATCAGCCGGAAGTCTGTACAGCCAACTTCGGAAGAGCGGATCCCCAAGACCATTGAAATAAAATCCATCACTCATGGTGAGTCCCTGCAGGTCACGCTTGGTGACACTTTGTCCCACTGTACCTTATCTCTCTGGAGGCTTTCTGGGGTTGGAAACCTCCACTCTTGTCATTTGTCTGAAGGGACTTCAATCATCCAGAGATGCTTAGTGGGCCAAGCAAGCTCATCTCCTTTGCCCTTTATTCACCAATGTTGATTTAACTACAATGGAAGGGGCCGACTGAGGCGGTCATGGGGGCCGTGCTTCAGGCAGATGTGATGCTGTATCCATCACTTGATTTTGGGTGGGCAGGCTTGGCCCGTGTGCCTGTCGCTTGTTGCCTCATGAAGCTGCTGCCTGCTTCTGTGTTGCAGAGATCGAAGAGAAGGGAGTTCGCATGAAGCTGACAGTCATTGACACCCCAGGCTTTGGAGACCACATCAACAATGAGAACTGGTGAGAAGGCTGAGCACGAGCTCTGTGGGCTTTGATTTGGACTCTGAGGATCCCACCATCCCTCTCTGTGTTGGAGAAACACAGAGTGACGTTAGGCTAGGGCACACTAGTCTCATCTTCTGGGCACTGTGCTGTGCTCTGTAGCTCCGCAGAGCCCCAGAACAACCCTCCTGGAGACCACAAACATCCTGCTGTTTCTATCACGGGACAACCTTTGTTTTCTGTTGGGATCAGCTGCTGCGCTGCAGTGACTGGTCCTGTAACCTTGTTCACAGGTCCTAAAGGCCAAATTCTGCAAGAAGTCTCAGGGACAGCAGCTTTCTCTGTGTGTAATGTGTTCCTGGAATCAAGCAGGGCCGTCCTCTGCGGCACTGCCCACGGTTGGGTTGCTCACATGGACATGGCCACGCGTGCAGGTGCTCCTTTGCTGGGAAGGATGGGAGGTCTTGTTTTGCACCCTGTGTGCCTTCACGTCCCCTGTCCCTTTCCCTGTAGCTGAGTTCTTCAGAAACCCTTAGGTGCTGTCGTCTCACACTAGACAATCACACTAGGGAGAGCAAAAATCCTGCTTTTAGGCAGCCCGGTCGTGGAGGAGAGAAGGGAGGCATTTCTAGACACTTGTTCTTTAAAAGAGCCAGTAAACAAAATCCACTACTGCCACAGTGTAAGGAGCGTGAGGAGTTGCCAAGTGCTGAACATGTGAGGTTCGTGATTCCTGCTTCCTGCAGTTCCTGTGTGAATGGGAGCTGATAGCAACTAAAATGTTCCCTCTGTGTGTGTGTTGCTGTTTTTATTTCTGGTTTTCTTGTGGGATTCTGAGAGATACTTCAGTTCCATGGACTCGGCTTTGCAGAACAGTTGGAGGATGTCCAGATCTCTCACCCCTTGTCATGTGTTTATTTCTCTCTGTAGCTGGCAGCCCATCATGAAGTTCATCAATGACCAGTATGAGAAGTATCTGCAGGAGGAAATAAACATTAACCGGAAGAAACGGATCCCAGACACCAGGGTGCACTGCTGTATATACTTCATCCCAGCCACTGGCCACTCGTACGTACCCTCTCTCTTTGGGGCACATCTCCCCTCCAGGTTGTCACTGGGGACCCGTCTCTGCTCAGAGTCTGTGTGCTTCACTCTCCTTCTTTGGGTCTCACCTAACTTAGCTGCTGTGAATCATCCTTCATCGGAGATATCCACCTGTCGCTATAGACTTGAAGGAGCTTGGGTCCTTCACAGCTCCCTGCCTGAGGTGCATGAGATCTGGCGATGTCTTGTGTGCCATTGTGAATATGAGCAGCAGCCTGGTGGCTGGGTCTGCCATCCTCCACAAATGGCACATGTGAAACCTGATATCCCTAAAACCATAGCCAGCTTCCTTGTGCATCTGGAGTCTTTGCAGGATTGTGGCAAAGCTGCTTTAGCCAGGCAGAACTTGGCATTTTCCCTTCTCTCAGAGGACTTCTAAACAGCCTCCTTCACTTGGCTGACGAAAGGAAAGCAAGTAACCAAGTTGCTCACTTGGCTAACGATGGACACCAGTCCGTGAGCTCTAGAATTTGATGGGAAGGCTGCCTTTGCAGCAGTTTTTTTTGCCCATGATGCTACCTCTGCAGGGGAAGAAACCGATTGTCCTAGGGCTGTTATACAGAGCAAGTGAACACCCAAGTCCTTCCAGAGTATTTGGTAGATTTTGATCAGTGAGTGAGTGAGATGCAGTTTATACCATGTAGAGCTTCCCTGTCTCCAGCACTTCTCACATGACAACATCAAAGCACCAGATTTTTTTTTTTTTAACTTGTAGCCCTCAGTGAGTATCTTGGACGCCTAAAATATCTTAAAAAATCTCACTTGAAGTATCGTAGCACAAAATGAGGCCTGAGTTTCCTTTTGATTTGTGTCACTTCCTTCCACTTCTGGCTTTGTCTGCATGGGGCTTTCTTTGTCTGTTTTTAAAGTAAATTTTCAACTGCCAGAATTGTGTTAAGTTCAGCTTTTCTTTTTCCTCTTTCCTGTGTAGAACTTTATTCCAAAAGAAAAGAATTTATTTTGCTGGTGTCAGTGGGTAGACCAAAAATGCATTCCTCACTGCAGTAAGATGACTGCATGGGTCAGTTATGCCATTCTTGTGTAACAAGCAAAGCTTGCGCGTGTGGCTGAGGCTTTAAAGCCTCCTCTTGGAGGGGAGAGCAGGACCTTGTAACTTGTAACAGCAGCACCTTGTAACTAGCAGGACAGATAAAGCGCCACCTCCATGGTCGGCAGGGCCCTCAGACTTTCCCATAGGGGCATAGCTTTATATTTACACCCTGGCCTGTGTCTATTTATGGCCTTTGATCCTCAAGGGATGTTCTGCTGTGAGATGAGTTGATAAAGTAGAACAYTTTTAAAAGGGCCATGATGTTTTTAGACCCGTTTTAGAGGATGTTGGTCCTGCTTGCTGGTGAGGGCTGTGTCCACCGAGGCTGCCGTGGTGAGTTTGGAGCACTGCAGCTCCTGCTGCACCGCAGCTCCAGCTACGCTCCAGCTCACTCCCCACCCTCCCGGCACATTCCCCTTGCAAGCCCCGCGGGGCCATGGCAGATCCCGAGGCTCCCTGGGAAAGCTGGCTCCTCCACCAACCCTCGCTGCATGCGTGGCTATCACGTGTGCGGGGGAGGCCCCAAGGTCAAGCGGCCCTCTCCCCTGCCCACACCTCTCGAGTGGTGCGTTCTGGTTTCTCTCGTCTGCCGGCTCTCTGGCTAGCAGCACTGCACGGAAGTTCAGCTGCTCTTTGTCTTTCTCTCCAAAGAACACGCGGTTCCAATACGAGAGCAGGCCAGGGGATGTGGCTGCCGAGCTGCACATGGTCGGTCCCGTTTCTGAGCCGCCCGGGCCGCGCACAGCCAGAGAGCCCGGCCGGGGTCTGCCACTTGGCGGGGCGGCGGTTTGCTGCCCATGTGTCAGAGTGCAGACCTGGCTCCCGAGCCCCCTCTCTCTGCAAGGCTAGAGATAAACTGGGTTTTTAGGGTTTAGGTTTTAGGGAAGCTGGAGAGCCCACATAGGGCAGAAAAACCTCCCTGGGAGGGAGGAGTTGGTGGGAAATGTTTCTCTGAGAGCTCAAGCAGGTGCTGGGGTTCCCCTGCCCTCTTGCAAAGTGGGCAGTGTTCCTTGTCACCCTGAACGTGCTTTCTGTAGCGCTGTCCTTAGTCCATGGATATGAATGAAACTCCTGCTCTGCTCTTACTGCAGCAGAGCGGCATCTGTTTGGAGCGCAAGGGCTTGGGAGGCAGTTCCACATGGGAAGCCTGTGGTGTTTAATGTGGATGCAATCAGTGGTCCCTTGTGAAAGGGCAAAGAGAAGGGAGGTCCTCAGTCTCGCACTTCTCCATGATCCAGTGGGGAACATGCTTGGAAAGGGTGCTCATCTAAGGTACTAGGGACAAGCTCACCAAGCCAGGCTAAGCCGAGGGTCCTTCAGGCTCCCGGTGACACCCATCCATGTGCTGGCCTTTTGCCTTGTGTTGATCCCCATGGCTGACTGCATTCAGCACCCAGTAGTGACACAACCTCCATTGCCACCCAAAATCACTTGCGCTCAGGTGTGTGCGGTGGTGGGGGCACCATTGCCGTGTGGCCCGGGACGCTGTTTTGGTGCTTCCAGGGGAGCTCCCTGCTTTCCCTCGTGGCCCTGCAGTGCCGCTGCCAGCCAGGGCCTTGCAGGCAGTGGCAAGCCCCGGAGCTGGGCCTTGGGTGGCTGCTGGCTGCTCACTCGTATGTGCTCAATGCAGGGCTCAAACTCTCGTTGCTGGCTGGATCTGCGACTTAACCAGAAGGAAATAACTGTTGAGCTTGCAGTGGATTTTTGTTCCTGTAATGGCATTATAGGGAGCAAACAGGCACGAGCCTCTGCTCAGATACTCTCTATACTGCGGTTATGTGAAAATAACGTGCACCAACCCAGGCTGGGTGCCCCAGGCCCTGGACAAGAAGGGGCAGGGAGCACCTGGCACCAACCAGGAGGGGCTGGAGCCCTTGCTGCCTTCAGCAACTCATCCCCTCTCCTTAGGGCTTTTTCAGCCCTTAGCAAGTGTTTAGAAGGTGACTTAGCATCAGGACTTAGTGGAATATCTCAATGTGTAAAACAGTCTGAGCAGCCCAGTCTGCTCCTTGGTCGAGTCCTCTGCTTCCCCTCCTGTTCACCAGGACTGGACCTTTTTCTTCGAGGAGAGTGACACTGCTTGAGGGAGTGGTCAGGATTTAGCTCGTGGATCCCAGTGCCTCTCCGCACATCTGTGGGTCCCGGGCCCCCTGTAAAAGCTGAGGAAGCCCGGTCAGGGGTGTGCAGTTCCTCAAGGTCCACAGCAAGAGCTGGGCACACAATGAGCCCCAAGCTCAGCATCCTGCGTTGATGCCACTGCCTCCAACGCTACCCACGGGCTTGAARGAGAAGAGATGGCCGAGTGTTGCACTTGCTGGAGTAAGCCTTCCCCAGCAGAGTATAAAGCACATACAGGGGAAAAAGGCTGCTTATCTTGGACTGCTGGGAATTGTTTTTCAAGTAATTCGGCTGGGACTGCTGATTTTTGCTCTGAAATGCCCTGAGGACGTGTCTGTTGCTGCCACTCGCTCGCTGGCCTGCTTGTGCAGCAGTCCCTTGGTCTTCCATGCAGCCTTGCTGCTTTTAGCGCAAGTTGTGTCCTGGAAACAGTTCTCTAGTACATCTTCATCATCTCCAGATCCTCACTGGCAGCTCTATTTGCCCGAGAGTCCTTGTCTCAAGAGCTGCTGAGGTTGCCTCTGCTGGCGCTGTCCTTGGGGAGCACCAGGGAGGTGGTGGAGGTTTGTGGGCACGGAGCTTGGAGGCTGCAGGCCGGGTTTGGCTTTGCATGCTGCTCTGACGCTTGCAGGGGAGCCTCTGGCATCCTCCAGGTATCACTGAGGGCTTGGTAATGGGGTTCTTAGGCAGCAGCCCGAGCCAAAATGCAAATGCCTGTTGATTGTGAATCCATCTGCATGGGCCACCTCTGCGTCCTGGTCTTCACTTTAAAAGAAAGCTCATGAAAGAGTCAAGAACAAAGTCTCTGTGGGGAAGAGGTTTTAAAAGGGGAAAAAATGTTTGAAAATAGCAAAGAGAAAGGAGGAGGAAAAATCTGCTGGGAGAGGAGTATAAGTGCATTTCTTCCTTGGAGGTCTGAGAAATACATTATGCAGAGCTCCAAACAATGTTTGCCAGCAGCAGTCTGCTTAGATGTGCCCACGGGGGTTTCCTTGTGGACTTTATTCCCTTTATTTATTTATATATTTATTTAAATAGCCAAAATGCTTTGTTCCTGGAGCCTTGGGCAATTGATGACTCCCACCTTCATGTTAGCAACTAGTTTGCCCTCACGCTGGCCAAACTACTTGCCCGGCTGCCCAGCAGTGCTGGGAGGAGGTTCCATGTGGGTCCGCCAGGAAGGGTGGGCACGGAGCCTGCCCCATGCCTGAGCGAGGAGTGGATTTGAGCAAGGAGGAGTCACTGCTGCGAGCAGCCGGGGAGCAGCCTGGGGATGCCCAGCAGGGACAAGGCTGCGCAGATCAGCGCGGCTCCATGTTCCTCCAGGCAGCTCTGCGCTGGCGCCTGGCTCTCCCTGAGTGTTTTGATTCTTCATCCTCATTATAGCCTGTCTCTCTCCCCATTTATATCATATTTGTTCCTTAGTTACACAGGCTTCTGCTTTACAAATGGGGCTGACCTAGAATTGGGGTAACCTGTTTCTTTGCCCTAGCTCTGCAATTTCAGTTTATAGCTCTGAAAAGTGACTTTCCTCTCTCTGCCCTAGTTCCCCACGGATAAATCAGGTCGTGTCCTGCTGGCAGCCCTCACCAGCTGTGTGGTGGGCTGCTAAAGCTGACAGCCTCCATTGGGAGCTCKCTGGTTCCCTCCTTAGGCTGCCGTCCGCTCCTGGGAACGTGGCTCCCATCGCCCTRGAGCTGCCGTGGGGGGACGGCAGCATGTGCCAGGCATCCCCAGGCACCCTTCCGTTCTGCTAGCTCGGAACCACCCGCAAGAAGCCTTTGGGAAGGACTGAGGGCCCGAGTTCCGAGATGGGCTCATGGGCAGCTCCTGAATCTTCGTGGCTGGATTGCAGCCCGGAGGTGCAGCAAGGAGAGTGGTGCAGGAGGTCGCGTACACGCTGTCAGCAGGAGCGTTTACCAGGGAAGCATTTCCCGAGCCACTYGTTACTCGGGTTACGCAATCTCTGCAGCTTTGGTCTGCTGAGACTTTCGTTGTAGAAATTTTCTGACTTTTTTTGCCCTCTGGAACGAGCAGAGTCTCTTTGCACCATGTGATCAGCTTGAGAATTACAGAGCCTCTTTGAAGTTGAACCAGCAGATAGGAAGTGAAATCCTGGCTTGTGCACGACAGCAAGTTGGTGCTCGGGACAGGAACATGCTGGACCAGCGTGTCCCCAGGCGGTCTCCTGGGGGACAGGAGCCCGCCTGGGGACACTTTGCACCGTGGTCACTCTTCAACTTCTCGACCTGGGTATGTGCCGTGGGCAGCTTGCCCTGCAGCCGTGATGCCCGAGCTCTGCCCCCTGCTCTGCCAAGGGCTCGCATAGCTCTGGGCAAGGTCCTGCCATTGCTGGTGGCAGAACATCTGTCCAGACATAAAAACTCTCCCGCCTCACAGGAATTTGCAAGGCTGGATCCATCCAGGTGCAGCATGTGGCCTTGAAATGAGAACACGGAGCGTTTTATGTGGGTGTCCCCAAGCTGCTCATGTGAAGCAGGCGTGTGCAGTCGTGCTGTCAGCAAAATGCCCTTACTTTTCCTCCCTGAAAGAAAATGACTGCCCATCTGCATGCCCCCTCCAAATGCCCTGTCTTTGCTGGGGGCTCGCAAGTCCTCACAAGCTGTGCACGATTCCCTTCCCCTTGTGCCCCACAGGCTCCGACCACTGGACATCGAGTTCATGAAACGCCTGAGCAAGGTGGTCAACATCGTCCCGGTGATTGCGAAAGCCGACACGCTAACGTTGGAGGAGAGGGACTACTTCAAGCAAAGGGTAAGGGCCACGCACCCCCAGCCCCACTCCCCCTGCCTTTGCTCCGCAGCACCGCGGAGCCGAGTGCCTGGCAGGGTGCCCGGCGCATTCCTCCGGCTGCAGCTCTGAGTGATCCCATGTGGCAGCAGGAAGGGCCTTCGCTCCAAGCAGTTCCTTATGTTTCTCTTGGATCACTGTCAGTGCAGTTGAATTTTGCACTCTTAGTCTTGGGGCCTGTTTCTGCTACCTCCTCTATTGTTGTTTTGGTGATTATGTTGAGGCTGTTTTTTATTATTGGGGGAGGCAGAGGGTGTTGCACAGAGAGCCTGGAAAACCCTTCTTTCCACCGATACAGTAAGCAGGCAAAAATGCATGTGTCTGCTGAGCTCGGCTGGGCAGGAGTTCTGGGCAAAGCCGTGAAACTGCCCTGCTCGCATTGGTGGGGAGCCTGTGGCGGGAGCCCAGAAGGGTCTGTCCAAATGGGCAGCAGGGCATGGGTTCCCTCTGCACATTCATCCCTGGTGCTGCGGGGAGGCAGCGAGGCTTTGCTCAGGGTTGGGGCTAGGACTAGAAATCCCTAAATGCGGAGGTGGCTGCAGGCACGAGAACCTCAGCACTTACTGCAAAGATGAGTGAGTCGCCAAGAGCCTCATGGCTTGTCCTGAAAGTCTGAATTGCGTTTTGGAGCATGAATAGGCCAAGTTTTGCCAATGTCCTGCCCTCAACCAGTCCCAAGCAGCGGGTGCTCATGGCAGAGGAGGTTGCCAGGACTGTGGTTCTCTAGCTCAACACCGAGCTGCAGAGCCCTGACAGGAGCAGCCCTGTGCCCGTGTGTAGCTGCCTGTCCTGAGCAGCAGAGGGTTAACTTCAGCAGGCTCTGTTTCTTGGTGTGTGAGACAGTGGAGGCAGATAAGCCTGTGCGGGGCCCCTCACTCTGACGCCCTGGACCCAGCTGTCCCTTTGAGCTCTCGGAGGTCAGGAATTTGCTTCCTGCGCATCTCAGTTTCAAGCAGAGAGGAGAGGCAAGGGGAAAGGGTGGAGGGTGCTCTGCTGAAAGGGCATTYTGAGGGGCCACCTTTGTTAGGGATGCCCAGCACAAGCGTCTGGAGGGAACATTATTCACTGCATCTATACGGAAGAGCCATGAGCCTTCCCTTCTTGTGAGGGGGACCATGATGGGTGAGAGCTCGTTCCAACATCTCCCCTTTTTATGAAGACCAGTGTCCTGAACTGAAATATCCCGTCTGGTTTTGAGGGCTATTCCCAAATCTGCAAGCCTTCCCTCCACAGCGAGCTAGGAATCCTGGAGATGGAGCCAGGCCTTATTAATCCGGACTGGGCTTGATGAGCATGTGTGCCTGCTTGCGGAGAGCTCTGTGAGGAGCTGGTGCGGAGGGTGGCAGGAAGGAGGGCTGGGGGCTGCAGAGCTCCGAGAGGTGTCAGTCCARTATCAGCTCCTCAGTGGCTTTCCCAAACTGCTTGCTGTGCTCAGAGGCTGCACGGGCGCGTGTTCGCACGAAGACCCTGTGTCTGTCAGCCTAGAACTGGCTGCTGCAACTCCAGAGTCCRTCTGGAATCTAAAACTCTGCCTGGACACGCTCTGCCTCTGATATCCTCCATGTAATAGAAGCTTGTGCGGTGGGWACGGTGCTGACAGCGTCACTGGTGCTGCGGGAGCATCCCTTAACAGCTGGTCAAAGCAACAGAAGCAGCTCTTGACCACGGCAGGACCCAAAGCAGGGCCCTCTGCCCTCCTGGGCTTGTTGACTGGGTGCAGGTGGGGAGGAAGAGCAGCTTGTGAGCCAAGGGCCAGGCAGGGTGACCCTGCCCCATCTCTAGATACGTTACAGGTTATGAACAGAGCCCTGCAATCCTCCCCGGGTGGAGGGGAATGTAGCTGTGCTGACTTGTGGGCTGTGTCTGCTCTGCAAGGGGCTTGTCCTTGGTAAACCTGTCTCCAGATTAACTCCTGGGAGAAGTCAGCAAGCAAGTAAGCAATCCAGTTTTGCACCAGCTAAGATCTGCATTGGGATTTTAGCATGGCTCCTGTGTGCAACCTTCTGAAAGGCCTTGCCTGCATCTGGAGGGGAGAGTTGGTTAGCTGGTGTGTTTAGTTTAGGATTTGGATCGAGCCGGGTACTGCCTTGGGGGTCTTTCTGGCCAGTGCCAACATTGCCAATGGGATCCTATGCCCTGTGGAGTTGGCTCATGTTGGGTTATTCCCTTAAAGCAGTATGTAGGCTTGGTACGGGTGAGAGGCCTGGCAYGGGGTGCTCTTTGGCATGGATACATCTCCTTTGCCACCTGGGAATGTGSGGCTTATGTGCAGGAGTTCACTGCCCTGGGAAGCAATAGGAGCTGACGCTTGGCTACGGCTTCAGGTTTGGCACTTTCTTTGGGAAGGAGGTGTTTGTGGTGCTGCCTTTGTCTCCACCCAGGGGTTGAATTTCAGCGAGATTTATTTTCCCCATCACTGGTTCCCTTTTCCAGAGGTGACATCCTCAAAGCTGGCTCCGAGGATGGTCCTCCTGGACCATGCTCTGCTGTGACTTCTGAGGAGCTTAAGTGAACGCTGGAAAGCAACTTCTTAATTTCAGGCCCAGCACCGCATGCCTGGCAGCTACATTCCCTATTGTTTAGTGCAACTTTTAATTTCCTATTGTTTTCTCTTTGCAAAGGCAGAGCCCAGCTCTTGTAACATCACCTCACTCTGCAAGACCCTCTCCTCATTCCCTTGGCATAAGGTTCTCCTAGAACCTCTAGGGCAAGCGCTTGATAGGGGGCTAGTAGTTGAACAKGGGTCCCTCGCCTCCAGGTGCGCACTGTTGAGGAAGGAAAAGGACAGTATTATTGCTTGGCTACCCAGATTTCTAGTAGTGCATGGAGCCTGGAAGGCTGCTTACCATGTCCTCATGGATTGGCTGGGGGCACCGCTGTATCGAGGGTACTGCTGCTCTACTGTTCCTCCCTCCTGTGTGTCTCATTCACGTGATTCTCTGCCCTTCCTGTCCTAGATCACGGCGGATCTTCTGGCCAACGGGATTGATGTGTATCCTCAGAAGGAATTTGATGAAGACTCTGAAGATCGGCTAGTAAATGAGAAATTCAGGGTTAGTGTGTGCTGCTGGGGCTTGAATGTGTTTGTATGGGGGCCTGCAGCTCCTGATAACCTGTGATGTCTTGGCAGCCTGGGAAGTGCCTGTATTTTCTTTCTGAAGGTGCTGCCCCCCATCGCTGTCTAACAAAGGATGGAGCTGGAGATCAGAGTGAAGTGTTGGGCTTGGGCAGGTTTCAATCTGGTCTTACATTCACAGGACAGCTTGAAATATTGAAGCACAACAAGCTTTCCGGAGAGGAGGACTGAGGCACCTGTAGTGACACCCAGTTGAAAAAGCAAAGGGTGCAGAGTGAGGGAGCTTGGGGCAGATAGTGTGTGGGTGGTAACAGTCGTCTTCTGTCAGAGCCCTATGCTCCTAGTGTCTGCYCTGATCTCATCTGAAAGCTTTATGGAGCTCGGAGCAGTCACTGAGGGGGAATCAGAAGTGGGAGATGCAACATTGCTCAAGAGCCTCAGACATGGACTGTATCATCYGATGAAACTCCCTGGAAAACCACTTGAGACACAGGAGGCCAGACCCAGAGCTTGGCTGGAGACTTTGAGTGCTTGCTCTAGCAGCCGTCTGGAGGCTGCCTCAATGGAGACTTCACTTGAGACTTCAGGAAAACGTAACCTGTGCCTTTTCTTTGCTTAGGAAATGATCCCGTTTGCAGTGGTGGGTAGTGACCAGGAGTACCAGGTTAACGGAAGAAGAATCCTTGGAAGAAAGACCAAGTGGGGCACCATTGAGGGTATCTTGTCCTTGTTTTCCTACCTCCTGAACCCATTTCCCTGCCCTGACAGAAGCTGATGAGACCCCTAACAAGGTGTGCATACTGCTTCCCTGACCCTCCCAAGAAAATGACTCCCCCAGTTTTGGGGGACTTGAAACGATTTGRCCAACACCACTGCTGCTGCAGGGAGTTTCTGAACCTTTGTGCAGTTCTGGGGTGGCTTTTCAGTAGAGTGAGAGCATGATGCTTTTGTTTCTCTCTACTTCCATTCTGGCCTTCTGCTTTGATGTTTCCATTGCACTCCTTGTCACATAACTAACTGCCTGATGGCTGGATTGGAGTGCAGATGAATTCATTGGTGACATCTTTATGTCTCAGGTCCAGAACAGAGCCTTTCGCTTGCATCCCCAATTCTCTGCACATTGCAGCATGCACTTGACCAGTGCCCTTGGGGAGACTGTTCCCTCTTCATCACATTAGTATCTTCCTTTTTCTTCTCCCATTTTAAATCACAGTTTAAAGGCTAGGTGAAGGTTCATGGCTCTAGTTCTTCAACATATTTTCCCCCATCCCTGACTTCTAGCAACCCGCAGAGACATCTTGAGCATGACCCTTCTGTTTTCTTCCCCTTTGTTTCTTACAGATTTCTCTCATTTATATCTCTCTATAGGAATGCTGCTTTGAATGAGTGCCTAACAAAGATACTAGGAAAAAATCCATATATTTTAAAGCTTTGCTGCCCTCTTGTGCTCTGTTCTTGGAAGCTCCGAGTTTATTGGAGTTTATTGTGGTGCCCTTGTGCTGTGCTGTGCACGCCGCGTGCTAATGGTTTTTCTCTCTTCCCCACCAGTGGAGAATACGACACACTGTGAGTTCGCCTACCTGCGGGACCTCCTCATCAGGTTGGTGGGACTGCTCCTGTGTCTGAGGAACCTTTGGGCACTGGGTGGCATCCAAACAGAGATGAGAGCCTGGCATGAAGCGGGGGCTGCTGCGCCCTCCTTCCGCGGGGGCAGTGAGCCCTGCGCAAGGCCCCGTTAAGGGGCCTTTTCTCAGCTGTGTCGCTGAGCAAGTGAGGCTCTTGGGCAGCAAGAGCTCCTCTTGCAGCAAACACAGAGGCTGCCGGTGCTGCTGACAGCTTCTGTGATTGCTTCTGCTTCCCTCCTGTGCTCTGGAGGGAAAATTCAGGCTTTGAAGATGATCACAAGCAGATATTGAGGGGTACAAGGTGCTGGGTGGGTTGGAGTAGCAGACATGGTGCTGGCTGGACCTGCCCCGCGTGCGCAGGGAGATGTAACAACCCCGGTGTCTTCTCTTCCCGCAGGACACACATGCAGAACATAAAGGATATTACCAGCAACATCCACTTCGAAGCCTACAGGGTCAAGAGGCTGAACGAGGGCCAGAGCTCGCTCTCCAACGGGGTGACCAACAAAGAGCTGGTGGCTAACGAAATGTAACCGTCTTGCTCTGTAGCCAGGACCCTGCTCGCTCACGCTCACTCCTTTCTCCTCTTCTTCCTCCCTTTATTTTTATATAAATCCTCTGCCACTGTCCCTTCTTCTGCAATCCCCCCAAGTGCCAATGTTAACTGACCAAATCAGCAGGCACCGCAGCTCGTCAGGCTGAGTGCAGCAGCTCTGTCCCCCTGCACCGGCCACCTCATGGCCTGGCTTCCTGCCTGCGCTGCCGCCGAGTGTCCYCTTGGCCCGGGCGAGCTGCGGGGCCGGGGCCAGCAGCAGCCAACCCGCGGGGAGGTCAGTGCCTCCCTGTGCTCCAGGGTTGCTCACAGCACCCACTAGAGCCTCTCGCTGCCCGCTCTGGCTTTGCTGCCTGCGGGGAGCCCGGCACAGAGGGGAGCGCTTGGATGAGCTCCTGTTTTGCAGAGGCCGTGGGAAGTGGATGAATTTGCCAAACGCCGCGTCCTCCTCTTTTTCATTTTGGTTCTTTTTTTTGTCCCATGGCTTTGCCGTTTTCTTCTCCGTCCGTTGAGGGCAGGGGTTGCGCCAGGYGGATGTACCTTCAGAAGCAGGGTCGGGTCAGGTGAAGAGCGCAGGCTGGTGACACACCTGTGTCCTGCCCCTCCTCATCCTCCCAAGCCCTCTCCAGGACCTGCCAGCCCCTCAGCTGGCCCCTGTCCTTGCCTCCATGCCATAAGCTGGCAGTGCTCAGGTGTCAGCGCATCCCGGCCAGGCAGAGCTACCTGCTTTGGGAGAAGTGCCTTGTAAGACTGGTCCGCATGCAATAGTTGGGAAAGGATGGGAAGAGGTAGGGCTTCTTTGTCTGTCCTTGCAGTCTGGAAAACGCGCATCCCTGTGGCGAGTTTTATAGAGACTCCTCTTCCCTGTCACTTGCAGCTGGGACCACAGGTTCGGCTGGGTTCCTGGGAAGCTTCTTTATTTATTTTTAATTTGGGAAGGTTTGGTTTTTCCTGTCGAAGGCTCAGAGTATGTTTGTGCGAAGGGCGCTGTGAAGGGAACGTCTCCGCAAAGTGGTGGTAGGAAACAGGAGTCTCTTGTCCTGTCCAACCCAATGGGGCTTTTCAGGAAGTCAGAGGCGGCTGTCTGGGTTTCTTTTGTTCATTTTGTTTCTTTTTTTGATCCCACATGTGCGGTGTATATATGAGCTCCCTAATTTGACCAGCCCCGCCGTGCACGTGCAGCCTGAGCCCTGCATGTTAGAGCCCCTGGCCATCGGGCGTTCTGTAGGACGTCCTGCTCTTGACCCGCTCCTTTTGAGCGGCTCTGCCCCCATCTGCTTTGTTTTTTTTTTTTAAAAAAAAAGGCAGATCCACAGGACAGGCTGGTGCAGGGCGGTGAAACTGCGTGAGCTCCATCCATGCAGTACTGCGTCCCGTGGATGAAGTCATGTGCAGATCTGCCCTTCTTGCGGCACGTGCCGAGGGCGGCCGGGAAGCGGCCCACAGGAAGCGACACCGCGGGAAGTGGCATTGCCCACGCAGGCGCCTGTCCCTGCTGATGGGAGCCTGTGCGCCCCTCAACTCCAGCAGTTTTCCTCTCTTCAACAGCACATAGGAATCATTGCAGAGCTGTTGAGGAAGAACAGATATTTACTTGCTGACTTGCTATATTTTCGCAAAAACAAACAAACAAAAGTATATTAATGGGAAAAAATATATATTTCAAGTGTTTAAAAAAAGTATTAGGGAGAGAAGAGCTTTTGTGTGAGGCAGAGGCACTTCTGCAAATGTCACTTTCATTTTTTTTTTCCCCTAGTTTATATCTCAAGCTGGGCCAAGCAAGACATGTCGCTTTCACCTTTATAACCTGATCTTTTTTTTTTGAAGAAAAAAATAATACAATAAAAAAAAGATATGCAGATCTATTAAAATGGCCTTTTGGGGGGTTATAAGCATTATGACAAATTTAGTCCATTTTTGTATAAATAATAGTGTTTAATATGTATTTCCCAAAATAAATGTTTCAAATGCAAATAGAAGGAGGCTTATTTGGAAACGCGTGTGTTTTTTTGGGTGGGGGGTCTCGGGTCCTGGCTGTGGTGGGCCACCCGCAGAGGTGGCCAAAGGCTGGGGGCTGGAGAGCAGAATGGGATGGGGCAGGTTTCCTGTGGGTAAGCAGAGGACAGGACAGGTTCGTGTCCATTTTACTCCCCTTTTGCTGTCATTTGGCATTTTGGAGTGGAGGAAACGGGACTTTATGGTGTGAGATAGCTGGTGTGGTCAAGGTTACCTGTGAACCTGCTTCACTCCCCTGCTGAATCTCCTTGCAGTGCTGCAGACCCGCGCAGCCTGCGCTCACTGACTTGCTCTAGTCGGAGCCTTTGTCACAGCTCCTGCCAAAGGAGCCTTTTGTCGCAAAGCAGCAGGGAGCGACCACAAGGGCTGCTCGCCTGGGTAGCGTAGCAAGGACCTGAGTTAACGACTGCATTTCTGAGAGGCCAAGACCCCCATACTCTGAGTGTTATGGACGGGGAGCAGCGGCTGTGCCTCTGTGCCAGGCTGCGGCCGCCCTCCCGCTTGCGGTTCTCCCTTCGTGGTGCCCTCTCTTGCCGTTTTCCATGGATACCAGCTAAAACCTGGAGCTGCTGCAGCAGGAGAGGTGGGAGCGGGGCCTGCATGGCCGCATGCACACACTGAGCGCTGGGCTCCGCGGGCAGCCACATCCACACACTGAGCACTGGGCTCCACGGGCGGCTGCATCCACACACCAAGCGTTGGGCTTCGCGGCAGCCACATCCACACACCGAGCACTGGGCTCCGCAGTGGCCACTCTGCTGGCGCCAGCCTGAGGATCAGCTCAGGGCTCCAGAGAGGGCGAGGTGGGAAAATCCCCATGCTGAGAAACGAAGAGCACTTGAGGCCAAAGGAGGAGGGTTCCTGAGTCAAAGACCCACCCATGGGGTGAACTGGGGCCTTCCAATGCCGCTCAACCATCTTCCTTTCTTCCCTAACATTTGAACGCCCAAAGGCCGGGGTCAGTGTGCAGCATCATGCGGTGCCCATCAGGGCCAGGGTGCTCGGCGTTCCCGGAGCCGTTCCCATGCCTGAGCTTCCTCCACAGGGATCTGCCTGTGCTGTGCAGCCAACAGTGAGTGCTTGCACTGCGGGCTCTGCGAGTGGCCTCGCTTGCACAAACTGGGGGAATGGAGATGAGTGGGAGTTCAATGTGGGAGCAGCGCAGGGTGCTCTGCAACGCTGGGTGCGGAGGCTGTCTCTGCTACGGCTCCTCCTGCCCCAGTGGGGCGTCGGGGCGCCTGGCTTGAGTCGTTCCCAGGACGCAGCAGGGATGCTCCGGAGGAGAGGCCATGCGGCCTGGCCTGGCTCCAGAAGTGGTTGGGTTGGCCTGAACAGCCCTACATAGAGAGCATCTCTCTTCCTGAGAGCATGACTATAAATAACAGGAGTAACAGGGAGTATAAATAATTAAAGCGAGTAGTTCCTGAAATGTCTGCCTGATTTAAAAACTAATTACTCGGAGGGTAATCATCGCCGGGAGTGCCTGCGTTCACCTGCAGTGCCGCTCTGCCCTCTCCTTCCTCTTGCTCGCCTTCTCTCCTGGTTGCTGTCCAAGGCATCAGCACTTGGACTGATCAGTCATCCTCAACACACAACAAAGTGCCTTGTACTCCTCCCCCTCAGTGATTAATAACTTCACTGGAGATGTATTCAGGGTGGATAAAACCTCCCCTGATGGCAGTGCAGGTGCCAGCAGAAGCCCTGGATCCAAGGCACCGCCATGGGCTTTGCCATCGAGGGCTGCCTGTCCCCGTGGGGCTGCCAGACAAGGAGGTGCCTCCATCCCTGCCTTGGGTGGCCGAGGCTGGTGCGTGGCCTGCGAAGCCCGGCACGAGGCTGCTGGTGGCCACGGTGACCTCGTCACAGGGCGTGAGAGCAGCAGCCCGGCGAGCGGCGCCAGCCCTTGCCCACGAGCACTTCCCCATGGCCGCATCCTGAGCGCGGCCGGCCCAGGAGCAGGAAACAGAGGGAAGCCACAGCACGGAAGGTGCAATCCCTGCTTGCAAGCACCTGCACGCAGAGCCGGTGGGAAAGCAGCGCGCCCCTTCCGCTCTCCAGCAATTCGATTTGCTCTGCGAGAGCGGGGGACTTTTGCTGACGTCAAAGATTTGCTGAAATGATGACGATTATAAAATCTGCTTCCTTTTCTTGAAGTCAGGAGTGAGACATGTGGCTCGAGGATGGGTTTTGAGCACTTTTGTCCAGCTTGGGCTCTGACTCCAGGAGCAAACAACCTTGCTCGGAGGCTTTCTGGCTCTCGACTCATACGCACCAGCCTGTAGCTCTCATCAAAACGTGAACTCCGAGGCATAGGAGCTGTCCTCATGGGAAATGCTGTTTGATGTGGAAACTGCTCCGCAGCAGGCACGTGCAGGGCTGGATTGCTCAGGATCTAATTGCTGCAGAGCTGCTGCGCTGCAGTTGGGAGCCTCTGTTTGATCATTGGTGGCTCCAGCAGAAAGACCATCTGTCTCTGTCCCACCCTACCCAGATCTGCTCTTGCACAGGGCTCCGAGCCCAGTCTGTTGACTCCCTTTAAAAACCCCAGCAGAGACTTTATTCCTTGCCCACAGGAAGGCAAAGTTTGTGATCCTTCCTACATTTTGGGCTGTATTTATCTGACACGGCCTGTGCATCACTCTTCACAAATTAATAAATGATTATCACTGCCAGTCTGATTTAGGAGCAGCGTGGCCCTGCCTTGCTTCATTTAGGAAAACAGAATAATTCATTTCCAACTTATGGGATTCATGAGAATTCCACCCACAGACCACAATATTTTCTCATTAACGTTACCCAACTAAGCTAAAAACAGCAGTTTCCTAGGTCATGCTTCCTTCCCAAGCACATTACAAGCTTCCCAGGGACTCCCAAAGTTTCCTGAAGCTTGAAGAGGTGTCTCATAGCATGCAGTGATGCACCAAATTCCCTCTCCTTGTCACCACTGGGACCATATTTTCTGTGCATTTTGCACCCTGGGCTGTTCCCATGTGGGAACTAGGAGGAATTTTGGAAATGACACCTGCCGGCATGGCTAACAAGATGCACAGACCCAGTGTTAGTATTAAGAATTGTAGCCTTTTAAGAACCACATCCTGAAACAGCTTTGCAGAGGAAAACAACAGGGAAGCAGAAAGGCGCTCAGTCCCCTCATGTGCTTCGAATTGGTTTTGTAGCATATTAGCCTTAGGCTTAAATTGATAGAGGAGCGGTCTGAGAGCCAGATTCAGGAGCCCCTTTCTACCCTACTCGCCGCCTGCCTCCATGTTCAGAAGCAAGTCAAAATTAAAATAATTTTCCTAAAGCAAAATTACACATTAGAGACTCCATAGTCCTCTCGGGAAGATCTGGGCATTCATCCATAGATATCTGTCCTGATATGTTTAATTTGCAGATGAATTAAGCCTGGGAAGAAAGGGAAGTCTGCCTTTTCATGTGCGGGTTGTCCACCACTGCCTGGATATCAAAGTGAAAGGAATCACAAAGCACCGACTCTCAGGGATTGCCTGAGAAACCCTGTAGGTCCCAAGTGACGGTGGTTAGGGGATCAAAAGGTGTGGTGCTTGTGCAGGAAGGCGGAGAAAAACAGGGTGAGCCTTAGATCATCCTCGAGCAGCCACATCTCAGGTCAGTTTACAGAGATCAGAGATTCCTGGGCAACGAGGTAGAGGTGAGACTGGAAGAGGTTGGCATTTCATGTGGATTTGGGATTAAATATTAACTTGCTAGAGTGGGTTATGAGGATAAATATTCTCATTAATCATGTATGTGCTCATTATTATGGTGAGAAGAGCCTGGCAGCACTTCAGTTGCATAAGCATTTCCACACTACGCTCCGTTTGCAACCCAGAACTTTCTGAAATCCACATCTTTTTTGCTGAAAAGGATGAAGATGAGGAGGCAGGATAAAATCTGCCTTGAAGCAGGATCCAACATTTCCATGGTGGCTTGGTAAGGTGGGAAGCTTAACTCTGCCAAGAGAAGGGCTCTGGCCAATGGGATGCTCCTTCAGGTACCAGTGAAAGCTCTTGAGTGTATTGAGTCACATTATATCAGGAGTTGGGAACTTTTGCTGAATTTTTGAATGGGATTTGCAAGGCACTTAGCTAAGCAGAACCATAAAACTGGGCAGCAAAGGTCAATGTAGAGGCAGCACAGGGTCATGTAATAGGCTGGCATCAGAGTCAGACCCTGCTGACATTTTTATATGAAAAATACTTAGTGGAAACTGTCCTCTTTTACAATCCATTTTGTTAAAAATTCAGATTTGTTTCCTTCCTCCCCCAGTTTTATTGAACTTCTCAATCATGGTAGCTTTATCTTTTTCTTCGCTTTTCCTTCATTTCTGTTTTAAACTGTTCCTTTCAATTTTTTCGTGCTCTCCTTTTTATTTCTTTATTTTTTTAAGACTTGAGGAGACAGAAGGAGGAAAACTACAATTTACACTATAACAGAAAGTGGATGTGTGGCAGAGAGTCTGATATCTACCACTAGTAATATTTAATAAGGAATAAAACTATTGAGAAATCTGAAATGTCTGCAAATGATTTCTGAAACTCTCCAAAATGGAATGAGCTTAATGAGCAGAGGAGAAACTGTCTGATTGATTAGGATAAAAAGCATCCGAAAGGAGGTGGAACTAGCATTGCTAGTGACTGTCTTTCCTGCTATGGAGAATTATGGCCACTGAACAGAGCTCCCTTCAAACATTTCTCTGCACCTGGGAGTATTACATGATGCTTGCTGGGCCATAGGAGATTTTTGTGGTGGGAGAGAGAGCATGAAAATAGTAGCTGTCCTACGGCAAGAAGCCTAGGGACACTTCATCCAGCCACAGTGCTAGGGAGCAGCTCCTCCACGAGGCTCATGTGCAAGCCTAGGAGACAGCTCTGCTCCCATTGCAAGGCCCGGGTGGACAACCAGAGGCTTTGGATGCTCTTTGCTAAGTGCCAAAATGCACCGAGCTCTTCTGGCGTAAGGACCACGGAACAGCAGGTGGCCTAAAGAAGCAGCAGCTGGTCCCTATGCGGGTGGTGGGGTTGGGAGTGTGTTAGGTTGGGATGGATGGATGGATGGATGGATGGATGGATGGATGGATGGATGGATGGATGGATGGATGGACGGAGCTGAGCATTGCTCTGGCTCCAAGTGTGTGGACCTAGCCTGACTTGAAGCTCATCTGAAGGGCCTTAGAACCTTGCTGGTAACTTCTGGGAGAGCTGGAATTGCTGTTGGGGTCTGGCACTCATGAAGAAGTGGATATTGTGAGGTTGAAGTCTGTTTTACAAGCAAGGATATTTTTCCTCAGGTAGGGTTCACCCTCTGCAAGGGCTCAAGGCTGTGCAGCCCGCTGCATGTGCTGTGCCTTGAGGGGGAATGAAACCCTTCTTCAGCATCTGGGTTTGATTATGCAGTGCAAATTCCTTATGAGGAGGGGAAGGGGAAGAGATATTTGTTTTAAATGCAGCTGAATCTTCCTTATTTGCAATCTGAGATCAGGTAAAGGACTCCTGCAGTGCAGTCTTGGCACTACAGAGGATCTTTGAACACTGGCTTGAGAAGTACAGTGTAGATGTCTCCAGGAGCTGACATGTGCTGAAGCTGTGTGTCCCAAGTCTGATAAGTATTCCAAGCTGGAGGGAGATGTTGGTGGCGGCTGTGGTTGTGCCTGCTGGATGTGACAATAACATCTGTGCTTATATCTGGAAATGCAACCCAAATCTGAGCCTGGACAAAACCAGAAGGATGTTAGTGATGGTGCTCTCTGAAGCCTAATCAGTTGCTCTGGTATAAATTATCTGTTGGATAATCACCGCTTGAAGATGCCACTTTGAAAAAGACATCCTTGGAGGACTCTCCAATCTTGGTTTGCTCTATTACTGTTACTTCTACCTGACATGACTTTGTATGGGAACAAGGTGGGCAGTTGTTCAGTGATGCTTCCTGCAGCATTCCCAGTATAAGTTAGTCACCACCTCTGTTTTGAGGACAAAAATATTGCTTTTCCTATCAGCTGTTCAGAGCTAAAGATGTGCTGGCCTGGTGGGGTAGTGATTCTGATATATTTTTAGGATCTGCAAACTCAGATGGTTGCACTGAAATTAAACCTGCCCCACTGAAGCAAAGCTCATCTTGCTGAAAAGGGCAGGGGGGGCTCTTGGGGGACCCACTGATATTGTGCCCAGCCCCTGGGGCCTTTGGTACAGTGAATTTATTGCCTGCCAGGCTGCTTTTTCTAATCAAAATAAAAACCTGATCAAAGTTCAACCGGGAGCTCTGGAGTTGGTGATGTTGAACTCCCTGCCAGCCTCCACAACGCGAGGAGCGGCTGCAGTCGTCCTTCTGCCCCGCGAGGYCCCTTCCTTCACACGAGGGCAGGAAACACTTTCACAAAGTGGCTCTCTGGGAGGMTGCAAACCTACCCATCTCTTTGAATCCTTTGCTTACGATGAGTGATCAAAGCCCAGCCATTCAATTTCATAACCCTAGCGACTGCTTGAAAAAAATCACTCCCTAAATATTACAGGGGAAGATACTCTGAGTCTCGGCCACTTCGCCTGGGAAATGGTCTCTTCTGATTCAGCTTGTTCAAATCATCTGAACAGTTCTGAGGCAGGGGGAGAAAAAGCCTTCTGTATCCTCAAGGCAAGTATATTTGGGCAAAGCAATAAGACAGATTTTAAGAGGTTTGGAGGTTACGGTGGGAAATAGTAGTTATTCCCAATAAGCAATGTTAAATGAAGTGCTGCTGACAGTAGCCTGAGGCAGGTTCAAGAGTCTCAAGATTTGCAACTAAGAGATTAACCAAAATAGATGTCTTATTATAGGCAAGTTTGTATCTAAATCATTTAAAGTGCCTTTAGATGCTGTAATTTTTTTTTCTCCTAAGAGCTCATAGTATATCCACAGCTTCCTGGCTTTCATGAATGCATAATGAAAGAGACCTTTATCTAAGTGAGTTTAAGCCCCTCTTTGATGAGAGAGCAAGGATCTTGGTGGATCTGCAGGTTCCTGCCTGAAAGGAGGCTGCTTTAACCATGCTCCTGCCTTCTGCAGGGAGGAGATACTGGCCCACACCTTCCTTTGCTTCCCCCGCTGGTTGCAGCATGGCCGGTGGCCAATGAGTGCTCTGGAGAAGAGGTGGAGGCACCTTGGGACACAAGCCCTGAGCCTGGCTGTGCCTGCAGGGCGGCAGCAGGGCCACTTCAATTCCTGTGACTGTTTGGTCCTTCTGTACCAGAACGACAACTGTAAAACCAGGACTCCAACGGTAAGACAAGCACGTTGGAGACTCTACAAGAACAGCAGTCATATAGACCCGAGTTGGAACAATCTTTTAACTTACAAAGGGTAGAGGATCCTCACGAGAGAAAGTGTAATGAGAAATGTAAATGAGAATTGCAATCTCTAGGTAAAACAAACACAAAGGATACATATTTTCTGGGCTGTATCATCCTGCATACCCCCAGATCTCATCATTCTTATCAATTTCGAAGGGGCTTCTTATATAATCCTGCTGTCCAGCAAACTCTGCTCTAAATGTAGGACTCTGCCACCTCTGTCTCTCTACCTCTGTGGTGAAGTGAGATTTCAAGGAACTTTAACATAGAGCTATCAATAAAGGATTACAGAAACAAGAATGACAGGGCCCTGGAACAGGTTGCCAGGAGAGGTGGTGGAGTCTCCTTCTCTGGAGATCTTCAAAATCTGCTTGGATGTAACCCTGTGGCACWTGCTCTAGGTGAACCTGCTTGTGCTCTAGGGAGATTGGACTAGATGACCTTTAGAGTCCCTTCCAACCTTAAGCATTCTGTGATCTGACATTAGTATGGACATTCAGTGGTGCTAAGCTGTGGCCATGACTTGGAACATGGAATTTTTAAGCCTACTGGGCTGAGGAACCAACGGATGAGCTAGCAAAGACTTATGTGGAGTTGCATGTCTAAGGRTGCTAGACCTTAAGAAAGGGAGTGTCTCACACCAGTCACTTCTAAGAAAGCTTAAGAAGAAACTACATGTCAAATACAACCTCCACATGATGAAAGAGAAGGGAGGAGTAGGGCAGAAAGCCTTACAGGGAACTGATCTAAACCTGAGAGAAGTCTAGAGCACTGAAGTGAAGATGGGAATGTGTATGTGGGCATTCGGTATTCAGGTGAGGCGTCTACACTGCTTCCAGTGGCTCAAGTACAAACACTTGATTTCCAGAGCTCCACCTTGTGGAGGGGATCTGTAAATCCAGACAGACTGCAGAACTGCAGCCCTGAAAATGGATGCAGTTTTCCTATCAGAATGCTTAGGGATATCTTTTTCCATGGATTCAGTGCTGCTGGATCAAAAAGTCTATGATGAGGTGATATGAATGGTCCCTACCAAAGAAATGTGCCAGAAGAACTGGAGCTGGGGAAATGACTGGAATTCCAAAGCGGTTTGCAAATAGGATTTCAATTCTGTTGACAGTGTCTTGGAGTAAGTTGGTTAGGATCTGGCAGGTCTGGGTACATGGCATGTCATGAGTCAGTGAAACTCAGACTCACCCACAGGTAGACAGATGGTGTGAAATACCTGGGGCATCCTGGGGTCTGGAAAATCACTCCTTCAATATGAAGCTAACTGGAGCCATGTAAGAAATGTGAACTGATACTTTTTCTTTTTATTCTTCTTTACTTCTAAGTTCTAAAGATGAATGATCTTTCTGTTATTCAATAAACCATTTTTTCCCATGTATACAAGGAAAAATACCTCTAAGTGTACATGCAATGCTATTTAAAATAATAGGAATAAATACCCCCCACCAAGGACTTAGATTTTTATGGTGACCTGACAAAAGCGTGACTTCCCTGTCCAGCAGCTGTATGAGATGTCGTTGGAGAAACAAGATAAAGAAAATGACAATTAAGTTCCCTCTTCCATTTTGTTTACTAAGTAAGTGAGTTATTGGTGGTAACTTGCTGTGTATGGCTGGAGTGAGGTGGTAGAGCTGCCCCCATTGCAAAGGGTAATGTGAGGCTTCATGTTCATGTCATTGCAGGGTTCACTGTGTTGCCAGTGCACAGCACAAATATCACCGAAGAACTTCTGTGAATTGA
The DNA here is from genome assembly GCA_003342815.1 of Eudromia elegans. NCBI lineage: Eukaryota > Metazoa > Chordata > Aves > Tinamiformes > Tinamidae > Eudromia > Eudromia elegans. The sequence goes on along the minus strand of PTEX01000239.1, from coordinate 916,466 downwards.
GGAAGATTTTGGAGTTTATTTTTGGTGGTGAGAGGTTTGTTTCCCTTTCTTCTTTGTTAACAGGCATGGTGTTTGACTCCTGATGTTATACCCTCACATCTTTATGAGATTCAGCTTTTCCTCTTAGCAAAGTGGAGAGGCATTGAAGACTGAGGACTTGGCAGGACTCCCCATTTCTTGTAATGAATGTTTGGGTCACAGGTATGGACTATTATTCTGTACACATTATTTACACAGTACGCTCTGTTTCATTTAAAAGGGCAGGAAGGAAACAAAGCTGTAGTGCGTGAAGACTATTCTGCTTCCATGGGGCTCCACACACTAGCCAGATCCTTACAGGTTCTCATTTCCTGCAATGAAAGCACAGACTGCAGGAGTAACCCCAACAAAAGAAGAGTTTTCCTGGAGGCCATAATTAACTGCAGGTCATAATTCAGATGCTCCCTCTTTCTCTCATTGCTCAAATCCCCCCATGCAGTAGAGACGTGTGTCTGCAGGGCTGCATGCTCCCGACCAGCCCACGCTGAGATCCAGCACTGAAATTTCGTGTTTGACCTACAGAGATATCTGAGGACTGAAATGTTCTACATGGCTGAAATTCAAGTCCTTACCTTCCTCAGAGACTTGTCGAGAGCCCGCCTTCCTCACTGCAGCAGAGGATTCATGTGAGGTGGATCTCAACTTGGATCGTGTCTGATTGCACCAGCCCTGAACAAGCACCGTGTCATCCTAATCCCCTCTAGAGTCTTCTGTAGGTTTTGTGACTCTAGCTTTTTTTCTTAAAGCCCCTGTCTCCCTTGGTGATCTAATAGCATCTGTCCTATTTCAGGAAGCTCATCTAGCCCTTGCAGTGGCAGGAAATAGTGTCAAAAGGTGAACCATAGGGCTTGCAAATATTTGCAGAAAGCAGATAACAACGAGTTCAGGTTGGTTAACAAAGCAGTATTACTGATCAATATGATGGTATCAAAATACCATGAAATATTGCTCTACAATCAAGTATTTGAAGACTCTGATTTGCCACCTTGGACTGTTTCAAACAGCAGGCAGACCTGATGCTCTGCCAATGCCAGTTGTGCTGTTCTGCCAATGCCCCTTGGTTACTACAAGGAGGTTCTGTATTCGGAGTGTTTGGAGCAACAACTTTGCTTGCTGGACGAGTAGGGCTACAAGGAGCCGCCTTAGGCGAGGCAGCTAGAGCAGCCTCTGTCTCCTTCGGCCCTGCAGAGGTAGTTCAGGCGTGTGCCTCTGAGTGCTCATATCTGAGCCTTCTGTGCCCAGCGATTCCTAAGAAGATGCTATGCATGAGACACCTGGGTGTGAGCAATGGCACATCAGTGGGGTATGCTGGAAATGCGCTGTCAGTGCCAAAGTTAGCTTCCTTCAAAGGGTGTCTTCCAATCAGTCAGGATTTATGATGTATGATTTACTGAGAGGGGAGTAGCCTGGGGAAGAGAGAGCTCATGTTCCCTGAAAAAAATTATAAAGTCTGTGTGTCTCCCTGGATTCTGGCAAAAGAGACCTCAGTTGAACACAAAGGGTTAGAAGTGGGAAATGCAAAACAGCTGCTATGGTTGTAAGCAAGCCAGAAACCTAGGAAAGGGGAAGACCTGGGGGTATTACACTTGAACAGTAGAAAATAGGAGACATTTTTGTTTCGTCTTTCTCTTTTTGAGTTGGCATCAGGAAGGAGATCTTAGGACCCAGAGCATAAATCAGGAGAGCTGAAGAAGCCTGAATGGTGCACGGGAAAGGTGCCTCTCCAAAGAAAAGCTCTGGAGGCAGCATTAAGCCATGAAGAGATGTATGACTTTCCAGGGCTTTGAAAGGGCTGCAGGAGAAGTGACCGATCATAAAACATGAGACTGTTGCATATTCTCCCCAAGACCTGCAAAGGCATGAAAACCCCCAAAACTTCAATGTCTATCTGGAATTGTACATCTCAAGATGATGGGTGAATGGATCCCACTTAGGATGGGATCTATCCTTCCCTGCAGGGTCTTGTTGCCTCAACTACCTGTGAAGGYAGCCATGGGATCGCTGGCGCAGAGCTCCACCTCTCCTATGCAGACATCCACATAGAGCGGATGAGCCCTTCTGACCTGATCCTGCATGGAAAGCCTTAGAGAGGCTCTTGTCCAGGCTCCTTTGATTGTTGTGGTGTCAAATGTTTGGGAGGAATATGCAAGAAATGTCTCAAGGCCTCTCTGGAGTGGAARCTCTCACTGGCTAAAACACAGTGGGTTATATCTTTTATTTAATTAAATGAGTATTCAAATAACAGTGGATGTTCTCATTCTTCATATAATGATGCAGTTGTTTTCATGGCTCTCATGCTCTTGTGACCTCAATATCTTCTGTGAGCGAGTTGCTCAGGTTAATTATGCATTAAGTTTACATAAGGCTTTTCCTTTTTTAATGTGCCGAATGTCCTGACACTTGGCACTGGGGGAGGTGTCTATAGGAGTGCTGGATCCACCTTTCCATTTTGTCAGTTCTTTTGTACTCCAATACCATGTCTCCTTTTTTGTGACCCTGCTGAGTAATCAATCTAGAGCTTCGCAGGGTTATTTTGTGCCACGAGTGTTCCTCTGAGGCGCTCTTCTAGCATCAGGGGTGTGGTGAGGGATGTGATCAACATGCATTTTGTAGCTGCCTTTCCTCTTGCCCAGGATGGAGAGGTGCCCGTGCCCCTGGGGGAGCCTGTGCTGCTCGGGGGCGCTTGGAGCTGCGCGCTTGACCTGCTGCGAGCTGCCTCTTTGGGACCGAGTGCGAGCACACCAAAGCCAACAGGGAAACGTGTCCCACACTTGACAGTGTTTCTGTCTGTTTTTTGGAGACCTCTTTATTTCTCTTCCCATTTCTTTGCTTTTCTCTGAGTTTCTTCTATTTCTTAAGTGAAGGAAAGCTGCAGCTTGTCCACCTCAGATGTGATTAAGTCTGAGACCTTGAAAATAGGGGTTTCCCACAGATCGCTTAGTAAGGAATTGGATAATGTCATTCTGTCTTCAAGGCAAGCTTTTATTGTTTGCAAAGTAACTTGGCAGGCTTGTGTATTTTGGATTTAGGCATCCTGGCGTATAAGCCAAAGCTAACACATATTAATTAGCAAGAGGCCTAGAACTGTTACGAGGGCAGTCACTCACATAGGCTCGTGTTTTTATTTTAAAAGCAAGTAATTTAAAAAATAAAAAGGGGAAGAATGTGTTGAAAAAGTCAACGTTTAAAAGATGTTGTATAAATAACACCCTCCCTGGGTGAAAATTAGAGGGAATTAGGGAAAGAATAACAACAAGGTTGCTGATATAATGGTAACTGTGATGCTTGGCAGGAGGCTTATCCCGCAAGCAGGTGAAACAAAGTAAAGAAGGTGCCCTGTGCAGCAGCACAGGAGGTGGTGTGTCTGCACACGCGTGTGTTTGTTTTTATGTTTTTTTGCCGCAGAACAAAAAGTCACATCTCCCTCATGCTGGCATCACACAGCACTGGCCCTCCCTGTCGGAAGAAGACGGCAGCCCTTCCTTCCCTCCTTTCTCTAGGGCTTTGTTTCTGTGATGTTCCATTCCTGCCACTGTCTCAAGGGTATGGGACAAAAAGCTCCGAATCTCCTTTGCAGGTTAGTCACTCCAACTGAGCCCTCCTTCGGTGCTTCTTCAAGTTCCTCTTGCACCTTTCTGCTAAGGAAAACCCACGACAGACAAATTTGCAGCTGCCCCAACCCAGGTAACTTGAGCACGGCAAGAACGTCTGCCTGCCCTGACGCATGACATCCTTTAATTGACCAGTGCTTAATTTCCATTTCTGCAGGAAACAAGGGGGAGGGAGGTGCTGATGGACAAGGAGGGCAGGGAGACCATTCAGACCCATCTACCTAGGGGTGGGTCTTAATTAGTCCCAGTGATAATTCCACTTCGCTTCCCGCTGAGCGCGGTGCCAAGAGCTCCTGCTGTGCCCTAACGTGCAGGGCGCTTGCGCCCGTGTGCTTATGGCTTTTGAGGCTGTCAGTGCAGGAGCTGCAATGCAGCCGTCTGGCAAAGGATCCCCTATACTCATAAAAAGTGACCCAGTCTTGTTGGGGCACCTGTGAGCCTGGCTCCCGCCCTGCCCCTCACTGCGTAGGAGACAGGCCGAGGTCGGGACGGCTCCAGCATGTGCTGAGGACATGGCCAAAGTGGGTGCCACAGCGAGTGGGTATGAGGCACTGCTGAGAGCTGCCCACCCACGATGCAGCATGGCGTCCTGGGCCTCTGGGCCCTTCAGCGATTGCCAAACTCTGTCCACTGCTGCGCTAAAAAGCAGCCAGAACAGTGAAAGGCAGTTGTGTGAGGAGGCTCGGGCACAACGGCGGCAGAACAAAGGCGCGTGTCACCGGCGGGGTGTGCGCTCAGCGGCGGGCCGGGCTCGCTGCCAAGAGAGGCACAAAGAGCCACCGTGGCAGCGGCCGTGACGCGGGCACCCCATTGGGGACGAGCCCCGTGGCGGCCCCTCGCGCCTGCCCCGCCGCCTCTCCCCGCAGCCAAGATGGCCGCCGGCCACCGCCCCCGCCCCCCAGCGCATTCCTGCCTGCTCCCCGCCGCGCGCTCGCTCCCCACTGCCCGCATTCGCCCCGCTCGAGGCACTCGGCGCGCGCGCCGGCGGCCCTGAGCGCGAGGCGCCCGCTGCGCTGCCGCCCAGTGTGCTGCCATCGAGATGCCGTCTCGCTTGCATCCTTCCCACCGCTAGCCGGCACCGAGGCATCGCTGGCGCTGCGGCAGCCTGACGCACCCCGTGTGCTTGCCTCGCTACATTTGCATATGCAATGCAGCCATACTTAATGAGTGTGAGTAATTATGCCAGTTGGAGGGTTGGTTTGTGAGGGGCGTGCGGGGCTGGGTTTTGTCTCTCTCTTTCCATCGCTCCTGCGTGCAGTTGCCGCGTGTCCCCAGCCCTTGGCGCTGGCCTGCAGCGCTGCACCCYGGCACCCCCGTGGTGGCGGCGCGGGAAGGGGGACGGGGTCAGCTGGCACCGCCACTGCTGTGAGGGGACAAAAGGAGCCTTTCTGCAGGCAGCAGCAGCTGCCGGGCAGCATAGCAAGCGCGCAAGGCTTGGCAGCGCTCCAGCTTCCTCGAGGGTTGTGGAGGGATGGGATGTTGGAGGGTAAGACTAGCTAATTAATCTTCCGGCAGGGAACAATGTAATATCAGACAATTACAAAGGCAGAATGAAATTACTGTAGTGGGAAGGTTGGCATACGAATTTCTCAAAGGGTCCATCCCTCAGCCCGCTGTGGCGTTGCTTTACATGCGGGAAACGCACTGACTGTATGTGTGCTTTTTTGAGTGTGTGTTTTTGTTTTGATTAAATTGAATTATATGTGTTTGGAGGAGGGAGGAGATCTGGGCTCGACTGCACGGTAAGGTTTTCACAGCAGGCAGAGGGAGAGGAGTCCTCACAGGCAGAAAGGTTCCCCATCAACCTGCATACCAAGACTACAGAGACCCGGTCATCAGTGATGCAGTGGGCTTGTGGGCTTGGAATATTTCCTTGTGTCTCGTGCTCATGCCTTGATGCCTGGCGGAAACATCTCGGGCGCAGGATGCCGCTGCCAGGTGGGGGAGAGTCCATGTCCTGCTGTGGTTCTGCAGAGAGGAGCCTACGAAGAGCTCTGTAGATGCTGAAAGGTTTTGAGGAAACACACCGACAACTCAGCAGTGGTAATTGACCATAATTAGCTGTAATCACTGGTACCTACAGTTGGGATGCTGTGATGAATGGGGCCATGCGAGATGCATGGTGCAGGCTCCCTGGCTGTTTATTTGCAGTGGGGAAAGATTTAGGAAAGTCTCATTTATCCTGGAGCACTGGAGAATGTCAGAGGGAGTTCAGCCGCTGCAGTATTAGCATACGAAACCACTCCTCCTTCCCTCCTTCCCTTTCAGGGCTGTGTGGCTGAGCTAATGACTCTCCTCCCTCTGTATCTTTCTCGCTGGATGAAGCTTAATGTGATGAGATTTCCCATTAAGACCCAACATGAAACAGTATTGGTCAAATTCCCTTTGTAAGGCTGAGTGTGCACCTCTGCGTGAGGCCTGGGCAAGGCTGCGAGCCCTGGCCTTGTTCCTCTTTGGCAACAAAGGAATTTGGAGCCGTTCCAGCCCAGTCGCTCTTCCTCCTAAGCAATTGGTGTGGAGCTTTTGTTTGGTGTCTCTGTAGAGCTGCTCAGTATTGAGATGGCTTTAAAAAACCCTGCAAAACTTCCTACCTTTCTTGGATGCTGTACTTGACTGCTGGTGGTCGGTGAAGATGAAAGCAAAACTCGGGGTAAATGTGTGCTCTTTGTTTTTTGTGTATGTGCTTGTATCTGTTGTTGGTGTTTTGGGGGACAGGGGGTGGGCAGGTGATGCCAATCATGTCAGGAGTTGCCTTGACGAACTGGAACTCCTTTCCTAAGGTGCAGGCCAGCAGGAGCTCCCTGTGGCAGCAAGAARGTCTCAGGGAGAAGTTCACTGCTAGCGCATGGAAATAAGAAGGGTACATCAAAAAAGCAAGGATTTCTGTGTCCGGCTCCTTCCTGGCTCTCCAGCACGTCAATGGAGATAGGTGAAAGTGCCAGAAGAGCCACAAGAGGTTAACAAGGAGATTCCAATTCCTGTACTGAGCACTGCCCAATCCTTGTCCTGTGCACTAAAGCCATCCCAGTAGCTGTCCATCTGATTTGATGAGGATATTTTACTTGCTCATTAGATAGCAGAAATATTTGCCAGTGAGGTGAAGATCCTGTTTCCTGCACAAGTCTCTGAGCACTTGTGTGGGGGGCAGTTCTTTATTCCCCTTAACTGGAGGAAAAGGAAGGCSGGATGTAGCCTTGTCTTTGGATGCTGAGAAAGATCTGGTGTTTGCAGTGTTCCTGTCACCCTGAGATCAGAGCTTGCCTCCTGACTCTGCTGCCTGCTGAGTTTCCATCTTTTTTTAGCTAACTGTAGCACATCCTTGGGGTCCAGTTTTGTGGGAAGCTCCTGCCAGGGCTTCATTTGCAGAATTGCCCATTTCATATCAATGTGATTTCTGCACCTCAGGAACATATCTTGGACCTTTTCCTCAAGGTGTTGATGATTTAGAACATAAACCTTGGCAAGTGAGAGTGAAGAAACTGCATTTAGCCAAATCATTTCCTAAGTGATAACTCAGTAGGATTCAATTTGAATGATGGTCATAATTAGAAGTGATCGATATCTGCCCTTGTTTGGGGCTGCTTTTGAAGTTCTGCACAACTATGGACTTGTGCTGTTCAGGTCTCTTGAGGCCCAGCCCGGGTTCTAGCTGCATGGCAGGTCCCTGATCCAGAAACACATCTTGTGCAGGGAAGCAGAAGACAAGATCTGAACTGCTCCATATTCAGTGAGTGACACCGTAGACTGTTTTCTGTCTTCTTGGCTACACTTCAAAGTCTTTACTTTATGGATCTCTTTTGGAATTCTCTTTTTGTGAGGTGGAGGGAACCTGTTATTAAAACTTCACCTATTTAAAATCGTCCCATTAAAAAAGTCTTTCAAAAGCAGCTGACTAAAGGAAGGTCCCCTGGGGTGGTCATGGTCCCCTTCGCCACACTTCACGCTGGTGGAGGTGCAAATCTGAGCCATTTGGAGCACTAATGCAGAGCAGGTGGAGACTGCCCCGGAAAGCAACTGTCCCGGTGCTTGTGGAAAAAAGTTTGGGAAGTCGGAAGGTCAGAATGGGAAATGGAGCCAGCCGTGTCTGGATAGAGTTATCTACCACATGACTTTCTTACCTCTTTAAATACCTTTAAGCTGTAAGGCAGTAGTTATTGAGATCCATGTTCTGCTATGGTTTTTGTCCTCTGGGCCGTCAAGCCCTGAGCCTCCAGGAAGAAGGGAAGTGTGTCCGTGACCTGCTTACAGCCCCCAGCCTGTGTATCTGAGTGTTGGGCCTGTCCTGTGAGAAAGGACGATTTTCTTCACTACCTTCCCCTACACCAGAGGAACACTTATTAGGAATGAGGTGGTCTGGGGAAGGCAAGAAGGGGAGGGGAAGTGGTAGTTCCCAGACAAGAATTTGTAATTCCTTTCACCAAAGGAGATGTAGCTTGACTCTTTCCTGCTAAGCCTCTCCAAGTCAACMACTTGAGTTAGGAAATTTAATTTGTAATAAATCTGTATTACAGTACAAGTAAATCTGCTTCAGTGGCTATAAAAATTAATTCCTTATCCTAAACATTATTATATGGCTTTTAAAATGAATTGACTGTGGTTTGTACCCTAGTATGTGCCATTATTAGTAATTAGTGTAACAAAATAACATTGCTGCAATATTTCCTGTCTACCCCTCCCCCAGTTGGGAGACATTTTCTATTAGAGAATCACAATTGCAAACGCGTTGCTTGTGTGCTAAGTGCATGCGTTGATGTTTCTTTTCTCTGCATGTGTGTTGGAGGATGTCCTGGGTTTTGGCTTTGCTGGGAAATTTTGCTTCTGAAAGTCTTGGTAGTTGGTCTTGATTCTAGTTTATGGAAGGTGCTGATGGGCTACCTGGAAGATGTCTGTGGCTGTTGGGTCTTTCCCTCAAGTTTTAACATTGTGGTCAGTTGATGCTGAGGTTGTATATTATCTCCTAGGAATCATGCCATCTACCTCAATGGGCTTTAGAGAGTCTGCAATTATGAACTGAAAGATTTTCTAGTCCAACTCATGGTTCTGGGAGATATAAGCTAAGCATAAGACCAGGTAAAGTACCAATCTGAAAAAAGAAATGCAGAATTAATAAACTACCTAGAGAAAGGCAGACATGTTCATTAGGGTCATGGTTTTCCTTTTCTTCAAAGGAAACTAAGAAAATTGCCCTTCCCCTCTTCCCCTCACCCCATATTTCTCTGCAACTGTGAAGTCTAGAAACTTAATTTTAGGGAATGAAAGTTTAGTTTCTCTAGTAATCTTCCAATTGCAAGAAATCCATTTTAAAAGCTAACAACTTTGTAATAAGAAGATGGGACCAGAAAGGTGGAAACCAAAGGGGGAAACTTAATTTTCATTCTCTCTCCACCATGGCATTAAGGTTTCTTGAGTTTTAATGGCAAGAGAGTTTCAGAAGTGTCTCTATATGCCCACAGTTCGGTCACCCCAGATGTTACGCAGCAGATGCTAATGAAGCTGAGTTGGAGTTATCTCCTACATTAAAAAATGTTGACGATACAGATTCAGTAATAATACTAATTCTTTGGGCCAGAGTCAGGGTGATAAATCAGAAACTGCAGTAATTGCAAGTGTATGGGCAGTGCTAACTGAAACCTTTGATCTGATCCCAGCTGTTTTTTAAGCCCTTAGACTAAGATGGCCTCGCTTCTGAGAAAAACAACTCTTCAGTGATGCTACATATATTGTTATAACTATTTTCTTTGCCACTCTTCATGTCATTGGCAAACTATTTAGACAAACTCTTTGTACATAGACTGCAAAATTCACTTTGATTGAGAGGAGGAAAGTATCTGTTTTTCTACATGTGCATACTTGTGCATTTCTCCTAACCCTGTGCCTCTGCTCCAGCACCACTGCATTGATCACTGAAAGGTTTCAAAGTATCTCATCCAAGCTATTCCACTGATTTTTTTGGTGATCGCTTCTTTGTTTGAGCCCCATATGTGTGTATTTTTAATGAACTTTTTGATTCTGGATGAAAAACTAAGGAAATAAAAGGGGTAGTATGTCAATATAGTGGATGAGTCCCTAGTAATGCTAGGCAGAGATTACATCACCCATTTGCATGGCCAACTCTGCAATTTTGAAAATGTTCTGAAAAACTCAAATTCTGAAAAAGTTTTTTGGGTGGCATTAAATATTTAATTCCAATAAATCAAAGTATTTCAATTAAATTTTTATTTTTTGTTAAATTTTTATGAGACGAATCTAAAATTAAACACACAGTACTTTCTCAGTAGAAAAATCCCCAGCATGTTTTGTGAACARTTGTTTCCGTCTCATGAAAGTACTTTTTTTCAAAATGAAATTTTTCTCACGCTGCAGATGCTCTTGTATAGCATCTTGCTAGTGATGACTTAATCTCTGTTGCCAGAATACCTTTTGCTCAAGAGATTTTTTAGGGCAGTGTTTACCTGCATTGTGCATTGTCTCGCCTCTCTTTTTTGAGTGGCCACCACCAAGACAGAGACAGCTGCCAACAAATTGTGGTGGAGAATTTGCATGGAGGACCTAGGGCTGGGATCTGAGTGTAACTTGCCAAATGTATTACTGCTCTTTAAGAAAGAAACCCCACAGATTCCTCCTATCTTCAGCGGTGCAAATGTTTTTCTTTGTTTGTGCTTACACAAAAAGACAGACTCATGTACTCTGAAAGATGAGGCAAGGCTGGTGGGATCATGACAGAAATTCTGTGTGTACTTTCTCTGTGTCCAACACCTGCCCAGTCTTTATGTATACACACATTTGACTGCTTGAATCTTTAAAACAAGGAGGTGGGGCTTTATTTTTACCGTTTTGTAGATTGTGTCCTAAAATCATGATTCACTTGTGGCACAATTCCTGATCTCTTCTCTAGGCTTTTATTGTGGCAACTAAAAGGCATGGCATTTTTTGGAGAAGGAATAATAGGACAATGCAATGAAATATAGGACAGATTCAACACAGATCAATTCCCTTTAATATAGGTCACTTATGCATGTACTCGTCTGGCTGTATTTCTTCCCTGATGTTTGGCTTATGTGCTGTTTATCTGTTTTCTTTGATCATAAATCACTCTTTCTGTTTCTATTTCTACTGGGAGATCTGCGATGGGAAATCAGCTCCTGTTAGCCTTTCCTCTTTATGTCAAACTCTGACGATGTAAATAGTTTGCTGGTCAGTGGAAAGGTGGTTGTGCTGGTAAAAATAATCTTGTCGATATAGGTTGAGTCCTAAAGCCTTTTTTTGCTGATCTTTTCCCTCTTGACAGTTGCTAAAATGGGTGCAGATGCTCCTAGCAGAGACAGGAGTCCATACAACTCCCCACATTACAGATCCAAGCCTAATCACATCAGACACATGTGATCCAGCCTGAAAATAATGTGTTTGCAGCCTGGTGCCTCGTTAGCACTACGTATTCAACTGCTGCCGCAGCTGCATGGCTGCTGCCAGTGTCTGAAATGCAGAGAAGGGAGAGCAAGGCAGGTGTAGCCTCTCTGCCTACTTAGGCTAATACTGCACCGACATGCCCACTGCTGGATGCTGGTCATGAAGGCACTCGGGGGCATATTGGTGGGTATGTTCTCACTCTTGTGCATTGGCCGGCTGACACATGCAAGAAGATAAGCAGAAGTAGCTGGGTTTGAAGTGTTATTTTGCCTCCTGCTCTCAGGTGATGCAAGAATTTTTGAATCACTTTGTCAAGTGAATCAAAAGAATAGATGGGAGAATGTTTGCTGAGAGAGGATGGCTCTATGGGAGATGCTGAGGGACCTATATCCCCATTTATGTCATTTATTAGCAGGGAAGGCCCTTCTTTAACTATGGGGCTTTGTGTCATGAGCTGCTACTGGCGTCCAGGCTGACTCTGGTCATGCTGCTTGATGTGCACGGAGGCACAAGCTGCAATATTTGTCCTCTCGCCTCTCTGTGCCCAGCTATAAGCTAGAAAGGGAAGCAATTTCCCACTAGTTCTTGTTGACACTGAGCATTGTGCCATCACCTCGGGCAGTTGCAGAACAGCTAGAGGCGCTGCCTGAGTGCAGGCAGGAGCAATCCAAACAATTTACTGTCCTCCTGCAAGCCTGCTATGACAAGACCCATAAATGCCGCATAAAAGGGATATGGGTGGGAGCTGGGAATACACAGACAAGCACAATTCTCCCTTAATTTAATAGAACGGTCCATTCAGCAAAGAATATATTGTAAAGCACTCTCAGGTTGGATGGCCTCCTATTGTGTCTGGCCTTTGAAGTGCTGATTAGCTGGGCTGGGAACACGCTGATAAAAAGTTAATTTCTATTTGCTGCTGCTTTGTAATTGGATGAACACGAAAGCAATTAAATATTAAAACATACAAACAAATAACGAAGTCACTGTAATTAGCCAAAGTTTGATCACTGTCATATTTATTTAGGAGGAGATGATACGTCTCAGCAGGTGACATTTTAAATACCCTTGGCTGCTTTGGTGTTGTCTTCAGAGAATGCTGAATAATGTACGGAGGATTTAATTATACCTCATTGTAAATCAGCTGTGATGACAGGGAAGTGACAGCCACATGTTGAAAAGAGAATTAGGCCACAGCAAGAGAGATTAATTAACTATTTTCCCCCGAGTTCAACCTAGGTGTTGGGTGCTGGGTCTTGAGTTGGTCTGAGGAGGGCAGCTTGCCTTTCCGAGTGATCCCCCTTGGTTTGAAGTTTGAGGTCAAGAGAGGTGTTGGCCAGCGGAGGTTTCACAGCTCTTTGAAGGGCACTGGGGACGTGGCTCATGAGCCGAGATGCGGTGCTGGGAAATGCCTCCATAGCAGCGGAGGGTGCCTGGCATTCTGGTGAAGTCATAGAATCATAGAACGCTTTAGGTTGGAAGGGACCTCTAGAGGTCATCTGCTCCAACCCCCTGCACACGCAGGGTCACCTAGAGCATGTCCTCTATTTCCCTAGCGAGCCCAGGAATCCTGAAAAGCCAGTGTGTTTCTTCATGCCTTGAGTACGAGAGAGGCTGTTGGGAGTCTCCAGAATCCACCTTTGGATTTTGCATTAATGTTTCCTGGTCGTACTTATCCTTCTCAGCCTACCCAGAATGCACTTCAGCCAGCTGTGGATGGTGCTAAAAGCTTCYCAGCTTGAAAGTATGCGAGGGTGGAGGTGAGTCCCTTGGGTGGGAAGGACGGGAAGCACCGAATCCAAATGGAGCCTCTGGCACCTTCTCTGGGCCYGCGGGGGGAGAGGGTCAGTGGGAAACTGCGAGGAGCAGCGCAAGATGGGAACAACAAGGAGCACAGGAGCAAGCATGCAAAGGGAACTGAACTGGCAAAAAAAGAACTGACTATATTTAGTTAATTAGCAGAATTTGCATTTTTAGATTATCAATCCTGTTCTGTATTATGCTTTTAAAACCGAATTTGGCCATTTTCAAAAGGAATTCTGTGTCCATGAGCTATATAGGTAGGTGTTCTTGGCTCCCGCTTTGAGACAAAAACTGATATATGGCTGAGAATGGAAAAATGGTTAATCTAAGCTTCATATGAGTTGTGTTTTAGGGGAAGGTACAGCACTGATTGCCACCTAGAGAGGATATCGGACCATACCGGGCATAAAGATGTATTCTCAGCTACACATGTGGCTTTCAGTGAGTGAATGTGTTTCTACAAAGGCTAATACTTGTTGTATGACGTGGTGCAAGCAAAGAGTAGAGTTCAGTCATGGTTAACAGTTGAGAGGAAAAGAGCAGCAAGAGGCTCTGAGTGTTGTAATGACATGGGGGCACACTGGGACTTCAGAACCTCAATCTGGCAAAATATAGAATTTTAAAACCTGCAGACAGTCCCCACATTAGCCTTTTTTCCTGCTGCTGTGCTTTGCCTCAGTGATGTGGCTAAGCATCTTCCAGAATCAAGCTGTGAGAGAAGAGTTAAATAAAAGCTGGGGCTGGAGGAAAAATAAGCTGGGTAGCCTTTTGGATAGAGACTTGTGTGGGGAAAGCGAGTGATGTGACTCGCTTATGGGATGTAGTTGCTGCCTCATCATCATGTTTCTGCTTCCACTGAACTTTCCCTGTGTCCTTCTGCTGTCACAGGGCCCTTACTGACCTGCAGGGACCTGGGGAGAGGATGAGTCTGCATGGCTCAGTGCAGGCACATCAGCGCAGAAGAGGCTTTGCACCCTCCCATGCCGGTAAGATGCTGCATAACCCAGGCTTGCAGCACCCTGATGTGGCAGTCACCACTGGATGTTATGATTTGCACATATGACTTTGCATTTCAAAGCCTGACTCTCCCCCTCACCCCCTTTCAGATGAAAACTAGGAGTAATTGTACACATTGCAGGAAGAAATTCGCTTTATTCCCAGAGGTGTAAATTAATTGATTCAGCCCAGGAAAAAGACCTGGACACTGTTACAGCCAGCTCCCTGAAGGCATCTCCTCAGTATACGGGTCTGATCAAAAATGCAAATAAGATCTTAGAAGAAGTGGGAGAGGATGGAAAGTAATAAGAAAATGTAATATTACCATGATACAAATGGGTAGTGCTGCCTTTTGTGAGTACAACATAAAAAATTGCTGCTTCCTCAGAAGGGTTTTGCATTTTTGTTGGGAGTTCAGAGCAGAGTGCAAATCGTGCTGGGGACTGTGGGAAATTCTGTTAAAATGGCAGAATTAGAGGTGGCTTTTACAAAGCTCCAAGCTGCGAGTGATAGAACAGCCACAGAGGAGGGGCTGTGAAGCTCATGTTCTGTCAAAGTCTGTAGTGGTGTTGGGTTACTCTGACCTATGTGTTCATAGACTGTGCTCCTCCATTCCTGGGCTGCTGTCTCCAGACTACAGCCTTGTGCCAGGGCTCCCTGGGCAGTTATCGCTGTCAAGAAGGTTCTCCTGTCTGCTCTCTTGTCCTGGTTAATGACACCCATGAACTGGGCGGCATGGCCTCTATGCATGCCCCTCTTTTGGGGGGCGGTAAGGCAGTGTGGAGGCCTGCAGCAGGATCACCAGGCTAGAGGGCAAATGCAGAGAAAGTAGAGATTAAATGAAGGCCACCACTCACGTGCTGCTGGTGTGGCAGGTAGAACTTGGTTTCCCATCAAACTGGTGTTCTGCATGTACTGAAAGCCTTGACATGCTATGGGCTCTGAGAAATAGACCCTTGTGCTCCTCAGATTAAGCACCCCTCCATAGTCCATTAATAGCTGCGCCTGAGTTTCCCATGTACACAAGGAGAATAATTCCATCTTTCCTCACAGGGCTGTTGTAAGGCAAATTAATGTTTGCAAACCACTTGGATGCTATGATAATAAATGCTGTGAAAGCCCAGGAGAAAATTAATAGCTCATTATTTAGAGCAGGACTTGAATAGCGTGCCATACACAGGACATGGAGATACATATTGAATTGATGAGGATAAAGAAAAATATTGAATAGCTGCTCATTAAGAGAGCACTATCCATCTGGTGCTCAAAAGGCAGCTTTTTTCTGCATTAAAAAGTAGCACACGGTAATATCTTCATGAAGTGTATTGTGATGCATCCATGCAGGGGGACTGGATTTGGGTTACATGTGCAGTCTGGATTCTGGCATTTCTCTGCTTCCAAGTGCTTGACTCTGCAACCTGACTGCTCTTTTAACACTCGGGTTTGATTTTATATGTACCAAAGAGATAAAATTGCCAGTAGGTGGCACTCAAGAATATGGAGCATTGTTCCGGAGTGTGGGAGGCCAATAAAATGCGTTGTTATGTACCACAAATGACTTCCTCTATGCAGCTCTTCCTATCAGTGTTTCTTTCTTTCTTCCTGGCCTGCAAGTTCAGTGCACAGAGCAGAGGAAAAACAAGTATCTGAAGCAGCAGCAATTTTCAGGTGGTCTTTTCTCTGATCTCAATTTATTTTTACCCCATGGGTTTAAATTGCTTAACAGTTTAAAAATCCTGGTCTATGTTCTCCTCAGCTGACCTTTTTTTTTTATGCTTTGCTTACAGCTTGTCTGTAAAATGAGATGAGAACTTAATATGAAAGCCGAAGTTAATTGACCTAAATAAACTGAGAGCCTTCTGTTGGCTTTATGGAAAAGGCAGCGTAACCTCCTTAAGCAGGCTATGAAGCAGAATGGTTTTCCTGGTGCAGTTGAGCTGCTAGAGTTACTCATGGTGTATAACTGTCTAGAGAGCCCTGCTATGAGGATGCTGCTCTGCATTCGGTGCAGAGACAAGGATACAGCCTGAACAAGCTTGGTTTAAGCAGGAGAAATGGACAAGAATAGGGAGGAAGAAGAAATACCAGAAACTTCCCTGGCTTCAGACCCCTGTAGCTAAATGAAAAACAAGCCCCGAGCTGCAGAAAGGTCTCCTTGCTTTGGCTTTAATGCTCTCGGCAGACACACAGCTGAGCCTTTTACAGCCAGGTTTCTGCCCTTAAGGTGCCTTGTTTGAGGCTTGACAAAGGCAGGTTTAAAGCAGGGCTGTCACTAAAGCAAGAGGCGCCTAGTCTGGTGAATATCTGCACTGCAGCTGTGGTTGGGGTTGCAAAAGCTGCTAGATTTTTCTAATGCTTCCCAAGCCTGACCTAGAAGATCAGAGAGTATGGACGTTATCTCCCTGCTTCACTATCAGCATCTGAGGATGCACCTCGGCCTGTCTCCTCATGTGCTCTTTTCACCCTAGGCAGACCACAGTCTGAGCTGGCCTTGGAGTAAAGCAGCCCTGGTGCAGCCCCCTAACTCTGACCCAGGCAAACCAGAGAGCACAGGCCAGTTTAGCTTGATTCATTACTAGCCAAACTGGCTGAAAGCAGCATCACTAGGATTGTGCCTATACCCATAGCTGTATAGTGATTTTTTTTTTAAGTGCAGTCTTGCTATTTTCCTAATAAGAGCGTCTCCAGCAGGTCAAGGGAGGTAATCATCCCCCTCTACACAGCCCTGGTGAGGCCGCACCTCGAGTACTTTGTGCAGTTTTGGATTCCCCAGTGCAGGAGGCATGTGGAGCTGCTGAAGAGAGTCCAGGGCAGGGCTACGAGGATGATCAGGGGCCTGGAACATCTGCCCTATGAGCAAAGGCAAAGAGAGCTGGGCCTGTCCAGTCTGAAGAAGAGAGGGCTGAGAGGGGACCTGATCAGTGTTTGTAAGTACCTTAACGGAGGGAGTGAGGAGGATGGGACCAGCCTCCTCTCAGTGGTGGCCAGAGATAGAACTAAAGGAAACGGCCACAAATTGAGGCATCAAAGGTTCCACAGGAACTTGAGAAAGAGTTTCTTCTCAGTGAGGGTGACAGCACTGGAACAGGCTGCCCAGAGAGGTGGTGGAGTCTCCTTCTCTGGAGATCTTCAAAACCCGCCTGGACATCACCATGTGCCACATGCTCTAGAAGGCCCTGCATGTGCAGGGGGGTTGGACTAGATGACTTCTAGAGGTCCCTTCCATCCTTAAACATTTTATGATTCTAATCTAGATACATCCCTGGGCTAGGCTGTAAGATCCCGCTGTGGCCACTGCAGAGATGAGGATGAAAAGAAAAATGGTATGACATTAGCCCTTCAGTTTAGCCCCTTGGAAAGTGTTGGCTCTGCAGCTGCACGAGGAGCAGAGGGACCATGATCTGAGATGCTAGAGGGGCATAGGAGTCTGCAGACCTTAGTTTTCCTTTCTACTCTGTTGGTAACCCATGGTATGAACTAAGTTAGACAGGGTTTAGCCACTTCCCTTCCCTGTGCTGCAGTTTTCCTCTTGTTAAGTGTTCTAGTAATAGACTCTTGGAGCTCTGTAAATGCAGTTTCCCTATTTTATACTTTTTAGCTTATGTAATGGAGGAAGAGTGGAGTTCAAAATAAGAGGGCCAGATCACAAACTGAGATAAAAAGTACAGGGCTGCTGGGCCTGAGACTCTTTTACCAGTTCTTCTCCTCCAGTGCAACCTCTAGTCTAACAGCTTGCAAAGAAGGAGAGGTGCAAAGGAAGGCTGCATGTTCCTGGGCTGGTGGGAAGCGCAATGCAGCTTCCTGCCTCCTCCAGGGTTACAGTGGGAGCCCTCTTGTGGCAAATATTAAATGTACCCAAGATGTTCACAGAAATATTTGCTGTATGATGTATGGTCAGAAAACAACATTGATTTAAAAAATGTGTACGCGCATCTTTGGGAATAACCCCTTCAACACCCTGTTGCTGTTTGTTCTAGTGCAACAGCCGCAAATGATGTTGCTTCATTTTGGGGAAGTTCAACACTATAAAGATTTGAGAGTGCACCTCTTCTCAACTTGCTGGGAACAGATTTGAGGGGATTTGATTGGCAATGCAATGCACTCAGGCCAAATCTGCATGGACAGAAGTGGGCAGGGCATGATCCTGTAACGCAGCATCTGTTTCTTCTAACACCCCTGATTCCCGATTTGTGACCCCACCTAGTGTGGGTGGATTGACATGCTTTACTTCCTGGTAAATCAGGAATACTAGGGGCACTTTTGGCAGGAGGGAGGGAAAAGGTCTATGTGTGCTGGCCATCTAGGTGCATCGCTGCCATGCAGGGAAGTGTCTGTTGATGTTGGAGCAAAGGCATATTGGGAACCTTCCAAGTTGCTTCTGCCTCAGCTTTGGCTTGTACAATAAACACACCTGATCTATCCATTTGCACAAATAGTCAAAGTAGAATGGGCGCCAAGGGCTGCAAGGAGCTCCAGCAAGGTGAGTGAAAACCATTTTGGTCAGTGTTATTCTATTTATCAATATAGGAGGGAAGAGAAGGATGGCAGCAGAGGTGATCTGGGGCTTGCAGGTCAACTCCAGGTCTTGTTCAGATGTGGTTCTGGGCTATTTTTCAGGTGTGGAACTGATGTCTAGAAAATGGGGAGCTGGACTTGAGGGGAGATTTGCTTAACGTCCTGTGACAGTATAAGAGTCAGGGTAATCAGGGCAAAGGACAAGTGAAGTCCTCATGGGGCTTAAGGGGCTTATCAGAGTCCCTCGTAGTGTGGCCTGGAAACCTCATGGCAACCTTGGGGAATATCTCAGGTCCCCCCAAGGACTTTCCAGGAGAGCAAGAGAAGAGCTGGAAAGTGTTGGCTGAACCTTTGTCCAGGATCTGACCTTTCAGTGCACGAATACCCCCCTCAAGCAGAAGTAACTTCTACCCGGAGCTGGGAAAGAGGACAATTCTGTATTTCCACTTGTTTTGCCAAAAGTTAGTGACAGGTTTCTATACAGATATCCTATTTGTTAGCAAAACTGACAGACCCCTTGGGGCCGCTTCCCTTTTGCAAGGAGCCGTCGTCTCCCCTTGCACTTTTTGTTGTGAGCTGGAATGAGACCGTGATCGTGGCCCCTCTCTCYGTCTGGTGTCTCTGCCCCGGCTGCTTGTCTCTGCAAAGTGCAGATGACATCTGCATTGGGAGCTCTTTATTTCTTCCACATGTTATTGTAATGAGTGAAATTACCTAATGCTGCTCGTTTTTATGTTGTCTGCTCAAAGCTGGGCCACAGCTTGGACGTGTTGCTGCAGAGAGATGGCCCTGCTATGGTAATTGAAATAATTAAAGCCCACTGTAACGGAGGGGAAATCACTGGCCAGGGAATGTCGTATTAGATAGTGGTAGAAAACAGATGTTTCCCCCTACATTTGTTCTCTAAGTGGAAGTATAACAGATGCAAAACAGAGCTGAAATGGTATCAAGGCTGTAAATACAGCTTCTAATTACCGCAGCAGGTAATGTCAACCGCACCGATCCAGGCTCCTCTGAGGCTGCTCTGCAGGCAGGCTGGCTTTGTGGAGCTCTACGAGACGTCGGTGCCGAGCAGCTGGGCTGCCTCGTGGCCTGTTTACATGGGCACACAGCCCCAGGGTCACTGCTGGCAATGACTCGATGCTGCCGCAGTCGAACGTATCAGTGGAGGTGCCTACAGCTGGTGTCCTGGCTGGCAGCGTGGGCCAAGAGTGACCCGGGGACTTGCTCTGTGCCTAGTTTTGCTGTCAAAGTCTGGTATAGAGGTCGTTCATACACAGTTCTAGGTGCTGAATATAAACAAGGAGGTAAGAGAGTATTAAATGTAGAGATTCGAGATTGGGGAGAGGCAGAAGAAGCTGATGGGTATGGGAATAGTGTAAGCAGAAAGAGAGAGAGAAGGAATGGAGAGCTGCAAGAGACTTGTTCTGTGTGAATGACAAAGAACAGAAAATAGCACCAAGGAGGGTGTCCCCACCTAACCCTTAGAAGTCACAGGATTTGCTGTGGGGGGAAGGATTCAGGATCCTCTTGGCTGTGGTCGTGCCCATGAAGGCAGCAAAGGGTATTGCATGGAAACATCCCACCCTGGCTCTTTGCCAGCCTGTTTCTGTCAGTCTGATTTGGGATTTAGGCTCTCTCCTACCACAGAAGTAGCTTGGCAGCTCTTCTGTGAAATTAATAGTGCCAGCACAGCTACTAATGGATGTTCTAAACTCCCCTCTGTCCTATTTGGGATATGCAAGGCTACGATTAGTTTGACTTGTAAAATAGGAAGTGCAAAGGATTTTTTTTWAAATGATGATTCACTTTGGCAAAAGGAGTAGAGAGAAGATAAATTGTGGCAAGATTGCATCRTATCTGAGGCAGAAAGGTATTTTCAAAGGAAAAATGTGATCTCTCAAGATAGGGAGCCTGTGGATCTGCCCAGGTCATGCTGATCGTTAGCTCTTCTGGATGTTCTTGTGCTTGTGGCATCTGTTGTGTCTACAGGAGCTTTGTGGCTTTGTTGGATCTGCTGTGTCCGCAGTGGGAGCTGTCAGTGGGAGTGTCCCTCAGCTGAGACTCGAGGCTGGAAGGACCTTTTGGAGGGACTCACCTCATGGAACCCAAACACGACATGACTTGGTGTGCAGTTTCAGCAAGGGCATGTTAGACCCTGGAAAGAACATGCTCATAATTTAACATGGGCACACAAAAATCCATACTCACACCCTGCCAGGACTCACCATCTGCCTGGCACTTTCTGCACTGCTTCAGTGGGTTTAGGATGTGTTGCGAAAAAGTCTGGATTATTTGGAGCTATTTGGAATCTAAGTTTACTGTGAGAAAAATATGCCATTTCCCCTCTTTTCTTTCCTTTTTCCCTCCTCAACTTTTTGTGCTCTGCTGCAGTATCTGCTGTTGATGGCTGCCGGAAATAATGTGCATGCACTGAAGTGAGAACCTTCAGGAGAGTAAAATATTACCCGCAAGTGTGAAGATCAGTGGAGGGTTTTTACCTGCTCCGAGTTTGTTTCAGATGTTGTTGTGTATTACAGATATTTCGGACATTCAGCTTTCCTTCATGCTCCAGAGCTCCCTTGACTGCTCGCTGAGTGCAGCCCTTCATGCAAGGCAGCAGACAGTGCTGGCTGGTCGCTCACCCTGGTGCACGGGGTGTGTGGGGATGGGGTGGTTGCCTTAGTAGCCCCGGGGGAGCTCTGGGTGCTCAGCAGTGAGTCTGCGCAGGGTGCTCTGTCCCACGGGTCCCAACGCAGCAGGCCGGTGTCACAACCTGGGAACCAGGGAAGCACAGGAGTGTGGTGACCGCGCACGTGGGCAGCTGCAGAGCTAGGGAGCAGATCAGCCCCCTCTGCCCTCCCTATCAAATTATGAGGGGAGATGAGTAGCAAGTGCATTAACTAATCAAACTGTGATTGCAAATTGATTATTGCAAATTGCCAGCCATAACAGAATTCTCCTAATGGCAGTGATTAAAAAAGAAAAATAAAGCTTTTGTGAGGCATGCTGCTAGCCTGTCCCCAGCTGCAGGCAGGGCCGAACATCCTGCATCTCCCTTGCAGCAACCTGGGCCGGGTGAGCTGGGATTGGCCCATGCCCGGGGTGCCAGAGCACAGCTTGCTGGCTCTCTGCTCCCTGGTGAGCATCACCAGGCCTGGCCAGGCTGCCGTCATCCATGTCCCTGCCCCGGGAACGCCGCCCGGCTCAGGGCCACGCTTGGTTGGCGCTCAGCGCTGTGGGCAGCAGCCCCGTGCATCTTCACGGACGTTGCCTTGGCAACCCAGTCATCCTGCCCGGAGTCTGCAGTGCCACCAAACAAAACCAGGCAACACTGCAGCTCCCCACAGAAACAAACTCTGCCTTTCTACAGCCCCGATTCGTGGCCCTCTCCTCCCCGGCCTCAGCCCCGTGCTTTTGGAGCTACCTGCGGGTGCCTGCGCAGGGAGGAGCGGGCAGCCTCTTGCTCGAAAGGCTGCCTGCCAAGACAGTCGTTCCGCTGGGTGTTTGGGGGCTGCTAGACAGGCAAAGCGCTCCTGGACGGGCTGGGAGCCTGAGTGCTGCTGCAGAGCGGGGTCTCTGCGGCTCAGGGTGCTGGTGCTGCTGCCCTGATCTGCGCTCGTGTGTGTGTGAGGGGCAGCAGGGAGGAGAGCGCTCCAAAAGCGTCCCTCTCTGCAGGGCTCCTGCCCTCACACGGCTTTCCCTACAGCATCAGTCTCCTGGCAGCTGTCCACAATGGCTGTGTGCGCTGGAAGTGGCACGGGGCAGACGTTGGCAATTGACATTTAAAACAACCAAACAGACAAACCCCCAGTTTTTCCCTTCCATGGGAGGCATGGAGTAAAACTAGAGATCTTCTCAAATGCCTGTGTTGAGTAAACTGTGTTTGTCAAATGTGTTCCTCAAACATGTTTACTTAAAGCAGTTTTGCTGTACAGTGATACCTGCTTTTGCCAGCTTTTAGATCTAATTCAGTCAGCTAGTAGAGCTGTGTTTGAGAACAGAGGTCCTAGTTTCATTTGCCACTGATGCCTCTGTTTATATCTAATCTGCTTTATTAAGCCAGGAGCTCATAATCATGAGTACTTGTGCCTATGTTGCCTGATATTCAAGCTAACCCATTGGGGTTGAATATAATCGCCTCCTCTTTTGATTACCATAAACACTCGATAACCCAGCCATGCCTTGCTATTGGAAAGGTCTTATCACTGTTCTCAGGGCAACTTGTTCCTCTGGCTCAGGAATACCCATCTAATGTGTAAAAGATAATTTCTATGGTGAGGCTTATCCTATTTGTGCAGGACAAGTCTTGGGACTATAGAATTACCAGATAGGTACTGCTGTTTGTTCAAGTAAAATTTCTTGGATGGCAAAAGCATTACTACTGTCTTCGTGGGCTGTGATGAGTAGCACAGGGTGGTCCTGTTTTCCCCTTTCCTGGGCTCCGCTAGCAGTCACAGAGGCTTAAAGATGCCCTTCTCCTGTAGTCCCCCTTACCCAGGGAGGCAGAATAGCATCTCTCAAGGGAAGGCAAATGAACCAGTTCTGCTGATCTGCCTCTAGTAATACATGTCCTGCTCCTAATCCATAGTTTAGAAAGATCACAAGGGTCTTCCCTTCATACCCATCACATGAATTCCTTTATCTGTCACACAGCTCGTGAACTGCACCCTGTGCTTTGCCTGGGGCTTGTGTGTGCTGCCTCCTGAAGCTCTTTGCCCTCTTCAACTAGAGAACAAGAGGACAGACCTGTGAGGACTTGTAACTGCTGGGAGAATGGCAAATAGAGTCATCTTCCCTTATTTTTTTCCCCTTATTTTATCCTCTTTTATGAAAGAAAAAAACAAAGAAAAATAAAGAGRGGGAAAAAAAAGATGGAAAGTCTGAAACACTAAACAAGCTGCTGAGAAGGAGAGGGGAAGCATAGGAAATTTAGATTTTTACCTCAGTAAGTGGTTTACTTTGACTACAGACAGCCAGAACCACTTTTCTGCTATTAAATGTTACCTTTTTTTTCTTTTTATTTTTTTCAGTTAGTTCCATTAAAACCTCAATAATATACAGAAGTCTATTAAAGGTTTTTTAAGATGAAGCCAAGTTTGATCATTATCGCTAATGCCTCTTTGGTGGGTTGTATAGAAAGAGTGAATAGTCTCACTGTGGTTTAGTGGAAGCAGGACCAAATTGCAAATCTGAGATTTCTGCTGGCCAGACATTAGGATTAACTGGTGCAGCAGAGACTGAGGGGGAATTTTTGACTCTTCCCATGGCTGAACTAACACCCCCTTTTCATGACTAGTTTTGCTGCAAGCATGGAGGAGAAGCAACAACTCTGGAGTCCTTTCCTGGGGCAGTTTTTCCAATTTAAAGTTCAGAGGCCCTTAGGGGAACTTGCTTTGCTTCTGCTTTTGCTGTTCCTGCAGAGCACTCCTAGGAATAGGAGTCCTGAGGCTTTCATCTGTGCTTAAGTCAGACTATTACTGTATTTTTTTAAACCTGTACATCTCTTCTGTGAGTACAGAAAAGATGGTGAACACAGTATTTCTGGCAGTCTTTTGTCTCATGCCTCTCTTAGCACTCTCACCTGTAAAGTACTTCAAGTACTAAAGTCTTCCCTTCAAGTTGGACCCAGTCAGCAGGACTCCCACGTGTCAGGGAAGGACCTATGGCTGAACCTCCGGAATCGCTGACTGCCCTCGGTAGGATCTGGATGCAAAGCCTGTTTGACTTTCTAGGGATTGAGAAGACTCAGTGCTGCAGAGAACTGATCTGCTCTCAGGAAGATTTTTCACAATGTTGTAGTAGAACAACCCCTCCCCTTCTTTGCCTGTTAAGAAAACACAGGAGCCAATTTTAGATGTGAGAGTGATGCCTGCTCTATGGGATATGAGCAAAGCCAACTCTCTCTTGGAAGCTGACAACAGTGGCAGAAAAAGAGGAGATCTGCTGCGCTCTGGCAGGTTATTGTCATTTTCCCTTGGTCTGTTTCTAAACAGATATAGCCTGTGCTGGTGAAAAGCGGAGATGAGTAGTCTCCTCGGCTCAGGTTATTGCAGGTGCCTCTTGCAAGCTCTTATTTGTCTAGTGGATTTTGGCTGAAATTATCCTACTGTTCTAGGAAAGATAAGTCATCTGACATTTAATCTGGCCATCTTAACATAGCCCGGGCAGCTCTAGTCCATTAGAGGCTTAGTGGAGAAGGGAAATTAAAATCTTCCTCAGTTTACATCTAGGAGGACTGTCCACCTTGGAATTAAAGGCAGCCAAATTCCTGATGCTAAGAGGCCTTTCTTCTCAGAAGGAATCTGGCATCGGGTCAGGAACTGAGAGACATCACATAGCCAAGTATGTCTAAGTGCAAATCCTGGCTTCTTGTGAGAAGCCCTCAGGAGACAAGGGAACATGTGGATGGAGCTCTGCAGGTTGGTTTGCTATTATCCCAGCTGCTGCAATGGCCCTGCAAAATCAGATGTCTCAGCATGGCAGGCAGATTTTGGTTTGCAAGCAGCTGTAGCCTCTGTGGTGCAGTGATCCGAATTGCAGTTAGATGGCCCTTTCTGAAAAATCATCAAGAGGGATACAATCCAGGAGGGATTTCTTAGGAATTTTTGTGCAAGCCAGTAAGTCAACGAGCCTTTTGTCTGTCTCGGAGTATGCTTAAGAAATGCAGCCTCTCGGCTGAGGGGTGCTGCTGTACTCAGGTCACGCTGGACACAGCTGCTGTTCTTCTGGATCGTCACCCTCATGCACTCTAGAGAGGTCAATGCCTGCGTCTTCATGAAGAGGAAACCTGCCTAGGCCTTATGCTAGAAGCTATTGCAGTGCCTTGGCTGTTGTAGCTGCCTTGTTGACTAAAGAAGCAAGTGCAAATCTCTCCAGTTCCTCCTGTTACCTTTTAACAATTAACTGGCTGATAATAAGCACAACCTAAACCTTGCTTGGATGTTAGTAGCCTACGTAACCTGAGCCTTTCTGCCAGCCTTTGTAAGATGCTCCTTGAATAAATATCCTTGTAAGTTTGGCGGACATGAGCAACCCTATGAGCTGGCTGCCACCTGAATGTAATAGCAGAGTGTGCTGTCAGACTAGATGGCTGTATGTGTTTGCAGAAGTAACAGGCCTCTGTAAACAAAGGAGTCCAACTTGAGGCTTGATCTGCCTTAACTGCCTCTGAACTTTCTGAAATTCTTAAGCTGTTGCTTGTAAAGTTTTGAGGGATACCCCACGGTCCAGAGAGTTTATGACTTTCCATATCATGCACTAAGTCAAAGGAATAAGAGCTAAGTTCCTAACTGGCCAAATTATTAAGAAAATGGACCCACTTCCTTTAAGAAATGAGTTTGCTTTTTTTTGCATTTTTTATATATATATAGTTTCAGTTAATTGTAGATGAAAATGTGAAATTTGACCATATAGTGTGAAAAATAAAAGACTGCATTTCTTTGTTTCCAGCAGAGAACTGGAAACTTTATATTGCATATTGCACTGTAAACACAAACCCCAGTAGAGTTATGAGAAACAATTTTATGAGCTTTTTTTTTTTGTGCCAGAATGCAAGTCTGAATATTAGTTGCTGTTCTAATTAGCTAGTTTTGTTTGTAATCACTTCTACCCTAGCAGGGATGAAAGTGCCTAGATCTGTCACAACCCTGAGAATACCAGGAAAAAAAAATCTCTATAAATAGACAAAGCATTCTTCAAAAAACACTCATGTCCAAAGCCAATTTGAACATTAAACCTGAAAGATCTTAGAGCTTTTTATATGTTATACTCTTATTTGGACACCTGGGCAGCTTAACTACCTGTTTGTTACTGGGCTGAATTAAACACTGCAGCATACGTTAGCATATATAAGAACTTAGTAATACAATCAGGCACTAATGCATTCATTTTCTACTTGACTGCTCATTCATTGAGATGTTAGTACACAGCAAGAATACGATCAGAGTGACTGTGAGATGCACTAATCAATTCATAATGAATAATCTGAAAATACAGATGTCAGCATGAGATGGCCTCAGCACAGAATGGAAACACCAGAACAGAGGGAGAAAATCCGGACAAGGCCTTAGCAAGGCAGAGTTTTCAACTTTGGGCTGGTCTGCCACCATCTCGTTTTCAGAGGTGCATACACATGCTCGTGCAGTACTGTGTGAAGGTGCGGGTGCCCATGCATCTCTGACTCTCAAATGACAGCAGAAAGCCACTTGTGCTACTGTAGCTAGCAACTTTTGTCTAACTGTCTGAAAATGTTCTAGTGGAAGGAACTGAGTATTACACTTTTCAATAGAAGACAAGGTGACCCATAAGAAGTCAGTAGTTTCCTGGAAGTTGCTTACTTGTGCTGTGTCTCGTAAAGGAGTGCATAGCTTCGTCCCTGCACTGAACACTTGAATACAGTGCCACTGAATGCTGACCAGTTCTCGTAGCAGCCTCCTGCTCTCCTAAATGGGAATGCAAGATCTGCTATAAGGTTGAATAGATTACTTAACATGCAAATTTTCATCCCTTTGCTTTGTAAACCTTAGGCATTCCACCCCAACCAGCCTTACCGATGCTTCTTTCAGCTTCTTACACTTAAACTAGGAAGTACTCCTTTTCTTCTCCTTTTGGCAATGCACACTGTTACTTTTCTGGTTCATATGGACAAGATCTCAACTGAATTACTCCGAGTTAAAAGCAGACATGACCAGAACCTATTTGCATTCTTCAATCTTGGTGTGATCTGAATTTCTTGGGTTCAAGCAAGATCAGGACTGCTGCCTTACAGACAACTCTGACTTCTTCAGAATAGCAGTGATGGCTCCCATTCTATTGCTTCAATCCCAGAAAAAGAATCACAGAATCACAGAATGGCTGAGGTTGGAAGGGGCCTCTAGAGATCACCTAATCCAACGCCCTTGCTTTGCATGACCTTCCACCTTTGTTTCAAAATAAAATAAAATCAGTCTGGGAATGTTTTTTGGTGTCTGGGGACAGTTCAGTGATCCTGCCATGTGGAATGAGTCCCACTGGAGTGAATCGCAAAGGCACATTAGTCAGCTCGCCATCACACCCCAATTTCTGCCGAAGTGGGATGTGTGTGTGATGAGCACTGAGGTCTGCCCTGCCCATCTCTAGTGCACTCTGCACATGGTGTTCTTTTCGAGAGGACTCAGTGTTGTGTGATAGGAAAATTCACTTGGGAGTGAAAGCAAGAACTGTAAAGATCACAAGGAAATAGGTAAGCGTCCACCTTCCTATGTTATGGTTCATATTAAAACTGAATGTAACAGCAAACTGTTAGCAGACTGACACTGAAGCAGATGCTTGACAGTTTTTTTGTTTACTTTTTCTTCTACAGAGATGTAGGCTGCATGGTTGGAGAGAGACAAGGGCTCAAGGTGGGGAGAATTCAGAGATTTAGTGAAGAATATAAAGGTTTTCTTGAGCTGTGTGTGCATATGTGCCTGTCCACATGCGCGTCTCCATGCGTGGGATTTTTCTTCCCCTTTCTTTTCACCACCCAGCATTCTTTATTGTCTCTCACAGGTAGATTGCTCGTTGCTATAAATTTTCTTATCTCCGGTRCTTTTCCAATTATGGATAAGAACAGGAAAGCAGTCATTGGCTTCTAAAAGGTCATCAAGATATAGAGCCCGATTGGGAAGGGGATGACTTATGGAGTTAGCTTGTATAAATCTAGGGAAGTTTTATGCACAAGTCAGGCACGAAATGTAAGTGAGATTCATATAAAACAAGGAGATTTACATCAGCTTCAGTTAGTAGAAATCAAAACGGTTATGAAAATTTCCCCTTTTCTCTATGCCTGCATATGCAAAGAATAAGCTATTAATTGTACTTTTCAAGTGCCTGCAGTGCAGTTGAGGGGACTCACCTGACAGTGATGGACCTTTGCTTGTCCAGAGGACACCCACAGTGAGAAGTGGCGCTAAATACAAGCTTTGATCACGTCTTGCTCTGCCGGTGTCCTAGAGAAGACCTCTGACTCACTAAGTGCTGCTGATGCCTGGTGGGGGTGAGGGCTGGCACAGAGCTGCTTCTCTGGTGGCATCAGGATTGGTGCCACCAGGTCTCTTTGCACCCTGAGCTTAATGCTGTTTGGTGGTGCTGTGAGCACCGGGTTTCTGCCAAGTTAGCACTGGGATGCAAGGCTCCCCAGGCTGGAGGTACTTGGTGCTGTGGTACTTGGCTGCTGGTGCTGGAAAGCAGCAAAGGTTGCAGGCGTGGAGGCTGGTGAGTAGCCTACAGAGTTCTTGTGAGCCAGATATAAACAGCAATTTCAGGCCAAAGGGTCTGTCCCTGACAGTTTCAGTTCCCTCTGCTTCCCTACCCCATCCATATATCTTCTTGGGCTTCCCCTCAAGTTGCATGAATCTAAAAGAGGGCAAAGCACTGACACTCTGCTAGAAGGTCTCATGCACACATTGGGTTTCCAACCCATAAAACTGTCTTGTGTTAAATACAACAAGTAACTGGCAAGGCTGGTGTTCTGGAAGCAGGGCATGGGTGCACAGGACCTCTGGGCAGACTTTGTGAGCGTGGCCAGCGAAAACAGACCCAGATTCAGCTGTGGCATCTGGCATAAAGACAACGAAGAAACACTGGCTTTCAGGACTGTTTTCTCTTTCCACACCCCCTCTTTTAAAATAAAAACTCCATGCAGACACAGTTTTCAGTGCACTTTATATGGCAAATAGCTGAGAGCTTGCCAGGCTTGCCTGCCAGCTATATGCATTTCTGACCGTGCTGCCTCTTCGCACCCAGACAGGATGCACGCCGCAGAGGATCTGCCCTCTACGCCTGCTCCAAAACGTGATGATTCAGAATCAGTATCAAGGTATCCGGCAGCAAAAAAGGTGCCAGGGGCTGCCATGAGCTCCTTAACCTTCTGACTAGTGCGTGAAGTCATTTCTGTCATAGCTGTCTGAACAATACATTTGCCAATTAAGTTAATTCAATCAAATCCCTTGTATCCAGCAGAAAGCGCAGAGCAAATCCAGGTGAGAGGGAGAGAACAGAGCCTAAATTCTCCTGTATGTCACTGAAGAGGAGAACAAAGGATATGTGTGTGTGTATGTGCACGTGTGTATAAATATTTATGAATAATTGCATGGTGGAGCCACAGAATAATTGACAAGTACAAATCCTGTTCTTGGGATATGTCTACCTGTGCAGTGACTTGGGGAATCGGTAGCTACTGTGTTAAGGGATTTGCTCGCAGTTCATGAGTTCAAATGTAAAAAGAAAGTGGCCACAAGAAGCCCATTTTACCTATAGAAGGTTCAGTGAATGGTTCAGCTCTCTGGAGGTGCCACTGTCACGGTCCCACACCACCAGCTCAGCAATATGAAGGCACTCTTTACTTGCTGACTTCTCCAACCAAAAATATGTGGTGTTCCCAGAGACCATCTCCAACGAACCAGCTCATGGCAGATCTCACTAGTGCCCTTCTGCCTTTCCTCATATATATTATATTGTCAGGGCTTATGTTCCTGCCCATTTCTACTGAGAACAAGTCTAAAATGCTAAATTTCTAGTCTGCTGAAGTACTTCTCTTTCTCCTGCTTCTCCTCTGCTGGCAGTGCTGAGTGTAAGTCCACTTCAGCTCTGATCTCAACATGAAGATGTAGTTACATTTCTTTACATAAGAACAACTTTGTAGAGTCTTTTTCCAGCTACTTAAAATGGCTATGTAAGCAGGTTGTTGGAGCAAACTGTGTGTTGCTGTAAGATAACAAACATAACTTGCGTGATGAACAACAGCAATGTCTCCTTCAACCTGACAACAGTCTAGGAAGCCATGTGCTTTGGACAAGGCCTGTGGCCTGCTCACACCTTTATTATCATCTCTCCAATGTTGAGTGTAACCAAATCCTTGGAAAACTGCCATCTGTTAGCCTGAAATATTGAAAATCTGCTCAACCCTTTGCAGCAATAGGTCCTCTTGCCCCGGGCAGGGAAAAGACAAAACAGATTCTTCCTTCTTGACCTGTTCCAGCCAACTGGGGTGGCCCAAGGTCTGCCTGAACAAGGAGATGACATAGCCCTGAGCAGCAAAGGTCTACCAACCAGGGGGCTGCCCACTCAGTGGCGCAGCCATGATTAAATTGTGCTTTGCCATGTTATGCTGCAATTTGGCTTGCTACCCATGTATCTCACCACTTTATATATATATATCAGTAGCCACGTGGAGGTCACGGCCAAATCCAGGAGATCTCCAGCTATGTAAATTATCGTCCTTACCCTCCACTTCTACTGAGTGCCCCTAGCTGCCACATTGCCTCTTTGACATGGGGCTCACCCAATTTCTAGGCTGGCACCAGCTCTCTGTGGTGACAGGAGAAAGAGAGAAATTCCTCTTGGCAGCTCTTTTTTCCTCTGCTTTTTTTTTTCCTTTTCTTTTTTGTCCTGTTGGCAGGACAAAGAATGGCAACTGAGTGAACGTGATATTTCCCAGATTGACACAGAGCAAATACGGCCCCTCGCAATCACTGCCGACAAGCATTTATCACTCCTGTGGATTATGGAGTGGGGAGCAGGTGTCTGACCTGCAATGACAAAAACATGGAGTGGTGCAAGGGAGGAAGGAAATAGATAAGATGTCATTTTTCAGCACATTTTTTCTCTCTTTAATGTTCTCCTAGATTATGGGAAACAATCATGGGATGTGGAACACTGATGTTTTATGGTGTCAGTAGAGTTTAAGGTTTTAGGTACAAAAAAAAAGTGATGTTGGATTCTCTGTATTATGGGGCATTTATAGGATACATTAAGGTTTTTTATTTATTTACGTGAGGCAAGAAAGATGAATGTGATTCAGTATCCAAGTGCTTGTATCCAAAGGAAATTAAAAGGAGCACAGTCCTCTTGAACTTGGCCTCCACTTCTTGTACAAGCTGTCACAGAAATGATCCTTCTTAGATTACAGAGCTGTGCATACGGAGATCTTAGCAATTAGTAGATTAATTTTTTTCCTTCTCCTATATTTTTTTGCATTTCCCCATCTCTACTTTTCTAAACTGCAAGGAGAAGTACCATTAAAATTAAGAAAGAAGGAAAAGAAACACTCCCTACCCAACTTGGTTCTGTTATCTTCTGCTCGTTTATTAAATGCACTCCTCTGTGATCCACGCACACTGTGTCAGCTTTGGTTTCAGCTTTTCTTCAATGAGCATATGTCAAGGTGGAAGCTGAAAGCAGCTCTTGATTCCCTGATATGTAACGGCAAGTCCAAAACTTTAAATTTTAGCTCTCATTTTAATAACAATTCTACTCTGAACTGGACTCATGTTTTCATCTCAAGCTGACAAATGTCATGTAGGTTTAAGGATCACAACATCCTAGGAATAATGAAGGCAGACTGAAGCACCAAAAGTTCTACAGGAACTTAACGAAAGATTTCTTGACACTGAGGGTGACAGAGCATTGGCACAGGTTGCCCAGAGAAGTTGTGAAGTCTCCTTCTCTGGAGATCTTCAAAACCCACTTGGACACCACCCTGCGCCACATGCCCTAGGAGACCCTGCGTGTGCAGGGGGGGTTGGACTAGATGATTTCAAAAGATCCCTTCAACCTTAATGATTCTATGATTCTGTGATTCTATGAAATTAAGATTCAGTTTGTAAATACTGCAAAATTTGGAGTAAGTTGTACTTGAAGCCTTGTTATAGAATCATTATTGGAATTTACAGGTGGGAACTGAGAGGCAGTGGAATCTTGCGGAATTATATATTAAATAAACATTAGATATTACCAGATCCAAGAACAACACAAATCCTGCTATCTTAAAGTTCCCTGCTCTGTCTGTTAAAGTAGCAGACAGACATTTCAATTCCCCTTTCAGATACTCTTATTGTTGAAGAAATGTGATAGAAGCTGGAAGGTATTCCCTCTGCAACCCAGCAATTGAACACGAACATCTCCGTGAAGGCTGTAAGAGCTGGCCTGTCTCATGGATTGATACGCAGGTACGATCCAGGTGATAGACATGATAATGAATCCTCTGCAAAGAGTATCGCTGCCATGGCTTACTACCTACACAGGATCCTTGTGGGCAGAAAGAGATGGTTATAGCTCAACTTGACAGATGTCAGGTTGTCTGGCTAAGGGAAATGCTCGCTGGAGATGCTGAAAAGATGACAAGCTTTATGTTGCTGGAAGATGCATCGTAGTCAATTCAGGAGAAGTTTGGATTTGTTGCTGCTGTTGAGTACTAGGATAACAGCTTCTGTAAGGAACGTGTTCTTTCCTCTTTAACTGATTTGGAGGCTGTTGTTTGAAGGCAGCTGATGAGCTGAGACTGGAGGTCACACAGCACATACAACGTCTCTTCTCTCTGTTAAATGGGAACAAAACAGATTTTTCTTCTCAGCAAAATTACAGACAGCAAGGATTCTGTGCACCATTTGTGCATTTTGTCTGTTGCCCTGTCGCTGGTATTTCCAGTGTTAGAGGACCATAATGCCTCAATCTCCATAAGAGGTTGACCCTCTTCCTTGCTAGCTCCGCTCCATGCATCCTGCACGTGTGAAGGCATTTCCCATRTGAGAAGCCAGGGGAAGCTACGCAAGTGAGAGGACAAGGACCATCTCAAAGAGGGAGGCAGTCATAGAGCACTGGATGTTTTCATAAGCAACAAACAACGATGCAGAAAAGAATCCAGTGGCTCCCCATGAATAAATTAGAGATAAGGAAGAGGAAAGAAGAGAGAGCTGGATATGAGAGAGAAATTCTCAAGGGCACCGGGGGGCATGGGGTTGTGTCGGTGTGCACCTAAAGAATTGCTCTCCCGCGGAAGCAGAGACAACACATGTAGATGAGCACAGCCCATCTAGCAGCTGGTTGGCCCTTATTGTACCACATCGTACGTTGGTGCTGCAAGATCACAAGGTGACCTCTCTCTGTTCAGATCAACCTCCAAAACAGAGCTCCAGCCAACCCATCAATGACAGCTGGGAAAGAAGAATCTAGAAAGGCACCTCTTTTCAACCTTGCTGATGTGTTCTTTGACATAAATGCTTTAAAAAGAGATTCATATTGTGCTACCAAAAATAAAAATAAGAACAGCATTTTGGTGGTAGCAAAATTAAGGGTTTGGCTTGTGTCTAAAACAGCCTTCTGACTAGTAATCTGAACAGAAATAATAATTAAAAATGGAAGATAATTAAATTAAACATGCARCAAAGCTGGAGGAATAAGACTGAGGAAAAGTAGAGGAGGCAGTGGGGAAAAGAACAACATCCCTTTAAACTGTCAGTCTCTCAGGGCAAGGTTACCGCAGACATAATGAGTGTCCTAGTGAATTATCTCCCACTTTCATTGTCTGTTGCTACTGTGGAAAGATGGTGAGGTAGGAGAACTAACTTTTTTTTTTTTTTTTTTTTTTAAATTTGGACAGACTTAAAGAAGTGGCATCAAATTTGAAGGGCACCCAATCAATCTGTTGTCCTAGCTGCATGAAATTGTATTTCCCTGCCACTTCATATCTTATTTGCAGCAGCTGGGCTGTAAGTCATTGGTGATAACATTCTTTATTATGCAGCAGTGTTTATGAACTGTGCCTGGAAAGAGATGATAGAAATATGCAGCAATATGCAAAGGGAGGGATGCTGGGGGGAGGGGGAATAAATGCTAGTTGCTAGGGCAACCATGGGGCTATTTTGGGCATCAAATTTTGCAGATGATGAAAAGCATTTTCATGTGATGGTTGGTCTCTCTGGGAAGAGAAGGGGAGAGAGGGCACACAATAAACTGGGAAGATAATATTCAAGAAGGCATTCATTTATTTTTTTCCTATATAAATACGTATATCGTTTCAGTTATATTGAAATTGCATTAAAACCAAAGGAGTTAGTACATCCTTCTAAAGGGAAAGGAGAGGTGTAGAAAATAACTAAGTAGTAAATGGCATGCTAGTAAGTTGAGAGTCTTTCCTACATAACTTGATACAGTTTAAGTGTAGCTAGTGCTTACAGAAAGCGCTCTGTGAGAATTCATGCTGGTGTCTGCAGTTACCCCTGTTTGCATCTGGTTTATCTTAACAGATATGTAACAGCTCTTATTCTCCCAAAGTCTGATTCTATATCGGGCAGGCTGTTGGGCCAGWTGATCCATAATCCCATGTGCCACAGGTTAAAAAAGAACTAACTGAAGGCTGGTCTTGACTCTTGCAAGGATTAGAGGAACCTCAACTTATTTTTTTTCCCAGCTTGATACCACCACGGTGGTGAGATTCATAAAAATACATGTATTTTAAAAGGGGAGGGAGGTGCTTGTGGCCGTTCCTGCTTGCCCAGCCTTGGTGCTGCCGGTCTGGYGCAGGGTGGTGCGCCCAGGCTGGTGCAGGGCAGGGCTGGAGGTGCTGAGGGCCGAGACCAAGGCACGTCGGTGGGAGCTGTGGATCACTTGCCCTTAGCCAATTTTGTAGTTTCAAGTACCAACGCCCAGTTCACAGCTTTGCTCTGTTTCGAGCCAGATGTCCAACTGGAAGGAGCTGTCAGGGTCCATTTGGCAGAGTGAGGGGAAGTTTCCCCGTTTTACACTGTCCTGTAATGGGGCTGTACATTGGCCTGCACTGGAGACAAGGGTGAGCTCGAGGAGCAGGTGGGATGAGGGCTCTTGAGGGGATTGCAAGCTACGGGGAGCATGTTCTGCTATGTCTGCAGGTTTCTCCCCTTCAAGGAGCAGCCAGGAGTTGGCAGAATGGTTCTTGGTCTCCTTGCATAAGGAAAGGTGGAGCAGCCAAGTGATCTTCTAGATCCTTTGACTTCAGATCTTTCTCAAAGCAAAGCTTGTATAGGTTCTAGTTCTGCTATAGTGGTGCTTGTTGTAATTTGATTTTTACTGAAATTGCACTGGGTTCAAAAGAGGAAAAGCTTCTGAATGTTGTTTGTAGCTTCTTGATTAGTGTTATTGCTCTAGTTGTTCCTAAAGTCCTTGGGCCTTGGTGCATTAAAACAGTTAAAATGAACTGTATTTTTTTTTTGAGAAGAAATATCTCACATACAACATAATGTGACTTGCTTATTGCTCTAAAGTTGTGTTTTTAATTAAGCAGTTATCAGTGCTGGTGAAATTATTCTTCAATAATTAAATCAAGGTAGTTTAGTGAGTAATTGTAAAGTGAATTGTTGAGGCCATGAGGCTGCTGTTGGAGCATTCTGTTTTCTTTCAGAAAATTAATCCAGGTGATGCATGTTGCTAAGAAAATCATAGACCATTGTATTAGAAAACAGGCATTCGTCTTGTCAGGCTTTCTTTTAGGGTCTCCTTCTTTCTAATTCTGCCTTCACATCTTTCAGTTGTCTCCTCCAGCGTGTTCTCCTTCCTTTAACTTGCTGCTCTGGGTAACTGAGCACGGAAGTCTGCAAAGGGAGTGTATGATAACTTAGTCATTATAAGCGCAGATGTGACTTCACTAGTTCCTGTGTGCGACTGGCCACGCTGCAAGGTTCAAAATGGTCTTTCTGGTCTGGATTTTTAAGCTTTTAGCAGGGCCAAATGTGAGCCAGCCTGTGCCTGSCAGCCCAGCATTGAATTCAGCAGTTTTGTAGCTTGTGGATTAATCTGGTATTTAAGTTGTCTCACTTTATTTGTTGTTGTTGGACATAAGCAGTCCATGGATGTCCTCAGTGCTATTAAACTTGGCCAGGAGGGCAGAGGAGAATCCTTTACTTAAACCCTGAGCCCATGCGGGTGCCTCGTGCTGCCGTCTGAGCTGCCTGCAAAATAGATGACCCTCCCCAAGCAGCAATACCAGAGCTAGGGATACACATGCACACAGGATAAACTATTTCACATGAGACTTCTATTATTTTTGAAAGCCTACCTCGTATTCTYCTAGTATTATTCCTTTTCTTGCCTGAGGAATATGCTCAACAAACATGAGCACTACATGGCTTTCACAAGAGTTAAACTGACCCCAGAGTGTGCTTGTTGTTCTTCTGAAATGAAGAACTGAGTGAGGAAATTTTGAAAGGCAAAATGAAGAATTGAGTGAGGAAAACCTGGCCACCCTTCTGAAATTTTCCTTGGGTATCAGCACTTGACAAAGAAAATTACCAGCTGGTGTTTTGTTAGGAAGTTTATTCCCTAACCACAGCATCCGCCAGGATTGACACAGATACCGATATCTTGTGGATTTACTTCTGTGAAGAGGGATTTTCAAAAGTGCCTCAATAATTTAGGAGTTGAGCCTTATTGTGGAGCATTTGGGTGCCTTTGGAAATCGCCTTCAAGACTCTCAGTTATGCTTCATCAGCCTGTGGTTCTCCATGGGGAGATTATTTCATGCTCTAGGTAACAATATAAAGCTTGATGTTTTTTACCTCTGCGCTGTTTTTCTTATGCAGAGAATGGGAATTCCTTTATAGGAATATTGTTGGTAGAGCAGATTTACTTCTTTCACCTTTCCTGGAGCTTTTCTGCTGTCACCTTGTGCCCCTCTTGGTGCTCGGAGCATTTCATAACGGGGAGATGCCCCATGCGAGGGTGCAACTTCGCAGGCAGGGTCTCTTCCTGGAGGTGAAAGTGCAGGGAGGTGAGGTGCTGCACAATGACCAAACATTCCCAGCTCCTGTAGGTCACTGCAGTTTTCATGAAATTACAGAATTTGTCAGTTTTTGAGGGAAGGAAAAGTCCCTCTTCTTAAAACGACAAATCTCTAAACTCCCAGGTTTTTTTTAAGGACAGGTATTAGACAGGAGTAATGACTTTGAAGCTTGCTTTTTCCCCCTCATATGTTTATCTCTCAAATATATAAGCTGATTGTCTTTTACTGTGTATCTGTCGGTGCTGAGGAACTGGCAACTTTTCCTCCTTGTTTCTGGTCTCTCCTGCTCTTGAGCTCTTAGGAACACTGAGCACAGAGCAAAGTCGTGTTGCTGTGCCATATAAACAGTTATTACAAACTTGAGCAGAAAACTTGAGGGTTATGAAAAGTTAATATATACATATATATTTTTTCTCCCTAGCACATGGAAGCTTCTGCCAGTGAATTTAAAACCAAAGACAATCAAGATCTTGGTGAGCGACAGAAGGTCAGTCCTTTTTTTTGAATCAAAACTTAAATCATGAATCAGATTCTTGATACTTACTGTGTGGGAGGAGGGAAGTTGATATTTTCTAGGCCACAAATGAAAATTGTACATACTGATTTGCCTAAATTTAGCTCTTATCATTGCTTACGTGAACTGTAAAAGACAGGTAAGGAAACTGGAGTGATGTTTTTGGTATTAGCCCCAAACGTGAAATCCACATTAAAGATTACTTGAAATTTAGGTTCAGATTGGTCTCTGTTACCTGCTTTCTATGCAATAGTTTGCGCAAGATGTAAAAATTAACATCTAATAATTTAATGTGAAAAATAGGTAGATCTCACCTATGCACCTGACTCTTTTTCTGCATTTATCCGAATGGTTTTTGGAGTACAGTTTTTGCTGTTCTGTTTTTGGAAGAGGTGTTTTATGAAACTTTGTGGCCTGTGGATTTCTTCTGAAGTAGAAGGTGTTTAAAATCAAACAAAGAGTTCTACAAATACTAGTTTGAATATTCTGTTTTCATCATTTTTATTCCTTTTGTATGTGGGATTTGAAAAGATGCATTTTAATACAAGCACGGACAAAGGTGGTGGCTTTAGCATCCAAGATTCCAGCATAATGAGATATTATATAAAGKTTTTTTTTCCTTCAACAACTGAGTTTGCAACAGAAGTGTGTAAATGAGGAGGGGAAAATGTATTTATGCATCATACCCTCTATCACCCCCTTCCCTCCCCTCAACTTAAAATAAACAGAAATAATCAAYTCTGTTTCCCTACACAGCCTGTTTGATGATGTAGTAAAGTTTGTTTCTACAGACGCGCTAGTATTTGACCAGTCTTCAATTAAAATCTGCTGCCACACTAGAATTCTTCATAGTACCACTAGATGATATTCCAAGTTTTTGTTTTTATGTGTATGTGCATATATATGTGTATATATGAATATATTATATTTAATATAGGTTATATGATAGACTGTACTTTCCCTTTATGCCATGTACTTTGTGGCAGCTTAAATAGCGATTCCAGTTCTACCAGCTCTCCAACCTGGGTGTTCCAACCCTGACCTGGGTGGGAACATCTAGGTGACTCTTGTAGCTGTTGGTACTGAAATCTGTAGGAGTTTGTGGAATTTAGATACACTATTTAGATGTGGTAATAGGGGAAGTAGAAAATATATATATATTTGAAGGCTATCTCTAGGTAATAGCCATATAGCAGGAAATCTTATAGCCAGTAGCCTCTCCTGGGTAGGTGAGTTTGCCGGCGCTTACTGCCCTTGCTGTCATAGCCTGAGTTGAAGCTCTCTGGTCCGTTGGTGCAAGCAGAGGGCAGGAAGTGGTTTTGTGCCTCTTCATGTTGCCTTAACCTCGAGGCAGCGCTGGAGCGCGTCCGTGCTGTTGAAGGACTGTTTTCCCAAGGTTCTTAAGGACTTTTTTAGTGAAGCTCTCGTGTCTCTATCCCTGAATGCAACCTCAGCACCTTTCACTAAGACTATTTTGTGAAGTGTACTACTTTTGTGGACTGGTGTAGATCGAGTTGGCTCTTCCAAGCAGAACGACAGTCCTGTGTTTCAGAGGCAAGAATTACTGAAAACTGCCATTCTCTATTTTGTTAGCCTGAGGGAAACATGAGTTCATAGGGCCTCTTGGTGAAAAGCCCTACGGAGGAGGAAGGCAGACACGCAGGGGGATGCAGGGGCTCTCTGCAAGCAGCCAGCACCACGTCCTGGGGGCACTTGAACCTGCTGGGAATTGCAGTGAGCACCTGGTTTTACTAGATCGTAGATAAGCAGAGCTGGAAGGAGCTCCCACCGCTGCCCCTGCTGCACCAGCGATGGGCCCACTGTGCCTTTCATAGTAAAATTGTCCTCTGGGGCCTTGTGCACACTACAGTGGGCAGAAACTGCTTCATTTTGCCAATCATTAGAGCTATACCTGACCCCGTCTGCATCCCTTTGGGGTGAAGGAGGTACCACCTTCTTCCTGACCGTGTCCTCATGAATAATTCCTTCACTTGTCCACTCAATTATTTCAGATTTCAAAAAATAACCGAAACTTTTAACACTGGTGGAGAGCAATACTGGAGAAGACTAAATAAGTTCAACAGCCACACCACCTTGAGAGAGGGCCTAGGAGGTGGAGTGGTGCTTTAAAATAGGTGGCAAAGGTTCTGCAGGAAAACTTAGGAGCTGTGCTGATGGAAAACCTCCATGTGCTCTCTGTCCCACCCACAGTGCACATCTGTCTCTGCTGATTCCTTTGGGACATTTCTCTCTTCTGTCTATGAATTCACATGGCTGGGAGCCAAAATCCCTTCTTGGGGAAGGGAGGAAGAAATCGTATTGGCAATACTGGCCATACCAACTGACCTGGCATTCAGCTTTGTCCTCCCTACCTGGACAGCCTTTTCCCTTCAGAGAATTAATAATTTTCTCTCCAAGTTTGACTCCCTGCCTCAGATGTGCTGTACAGTCTCTCTCCACTGGATACCCTGTGAATGTCTAGTTTTTAACCACTCTGTCAGATCCACAAAAGCTTTTACTGGAGGTGTTTGCATAAAAGAGCTGCATTGTAGGTATGTGAGAGCAGCTGGGGATGCTCTAGACAGTATCCAGCAGTGCTGATGGAGGCAAGACGCCTTAGTCTTCCTGGCTTAATGACTATGTACGTTTTCTTAATGTACCCTCCCCCTCAATTGCCTGCTGCATTAGCATTCAGGATGTGTCCAGCCTGGGAAAGAAAAGAAGTTGAGAATCTCTTCATTTCAGACAAGACAGGTTTTGATATTATTGGAAATAAAAAGCAAATCCTGCATTGACCAACAGATGAGAGAATGGGCTCTGGCTGGGGCCTGGGAGGAGGTTGATGGCTCTGCCTCACAGACCTCACGGGTGCAGCTTGGATTCAGCTTCGCCTCTGGTATGAGATGAAGCCAGGGCAATTTTTGTCTTGCTGGTGCTTCCTGATAAGGGTCCCTGGAGACTGTTTGGCCAGCTGGGTATTGCCAGCGAGGAGGAGGGCTCCTGCCATATTCGATGGCAAAGGCTGTGAAGTGGTGATGAACTTGCCAATGGGCAATTAGTTTTTAGAGCTGGACATAGAACAGTTTAGTTAAAAACATCAAACCTTTGGATTAACTTGTGTGGGTGATAAAATCAGCAGCAATCAATGACGACTGCCTCTTAAAGGCTTCTGGGTTCCTGCTGTGAAATACAGACTGTTCTGAATGAATAAACCTCCCTGAGACACTCTGCATCTAAAGGCCTTTTGAAAAGAGAGGCTTTCAAAGTAGACAGAGAAATGTGAATCTCCTGAGTAACCWGCACCCCTGTGAGAACCTGCATCTCTGTGAAGAGAAGAGGCTGCATCCTGATTGAATTCCTCTTGGGCATCTCCGGTAGTAAATGTGTTTCCCACCTACATGACTGTTTAAGGTGCTGAATGATTTCGCCACAAGATTTCAATGTCTCCTCTTTGTGCTGAACAGCTGGGCTATAGATGTGCAGCACTCGTGGCATTTGTTTCTTCCTTTACTGTTCAGTTCTGTCTTCCTCCTCTCCCTCCATTCATTAATTCTGTGTTTTTAAAGCCAAGCCCATTTGAGGTTAAGGAAAACCAATGCTAAGCAAGAGCAAACTTGCCCCAGGTGCTTGGACTCACCTTCCTTGGTCTGTCTTCCCTGGGATTCTTGCCTGTTATTCTTGCCTGATGTGTGCCTGTTATTCAAGAATTTGCAATTGAAGTCACAGGTATTTAAATGTGTGCATGCCCTCAGGAGCAGGGGTTGCTGGACAGGAGCTGCATTTCCCTGCAAATGCCTCGTGCGCTGTCTGCAGTTTCCTCGCTTTGGTAGCAACCTCTGGTGCTGCTGGAGACTTCAAGGTGCTTGTGTTAACAGCAGCAAAGTACTCTGCCAAATGCTTTGCTTTGAGGAGTACAGTGGTGCG
This sequence comes from Eudromia elegans, assembly GCA_003342815.1. Taxonomy (NCBI): domain Eukaryota; kingdom Metazoa; phylum Chordata; class Aves; order Tinamiformes; family Tinamidae; genus Eudromia; species Eudromia elegans. The sequence continues at coordinate 875,104 of PTEX01000239.1, read as the reverse complement.
GGGAAGTGGGTCTTGTTTTGTTGCTGTGGCTTTCTGAAAAGTAACCACACAGCGTGATGATAGTGCAGTCGGGTGCAGATAACCGGTCTGAAACTCAGCATGCTCAAAGGGTCACCGAAGATGGGGTAGGATAAATTAAGCTGCTACAAATTAAAGCAGCTCTCCTGAGCTCATTAAATTTGACCTGGGTTTTGTGAAAGTAACTGAGAGAGAGCTTGGCTCTGTCTGCCCAGCTGAGGATTGGCTGGAAAACCTTTTTCTTGGACGTAAGTGAAACTGATGGAAGCGTGGTAGAAAGACTGCACCAGGAAATGCTGTGTGTAGAGTAAGTCTGCAGACCTGTTGTCCTCTTACAAGCTGCAAATTACCCAGGCAAATGTAATTATCCATTCTCTTTGTTATTAATGTGCAGCTAGGAAGCTTCAAGCAATCGTCCCTTTCTTGGTATTTCAAAGCTTACTCACAAGATGCATTCTTGATACTGAACACAATGAGATGTCTTTTTTTAAAAAAAAATCAATTAAACATTTGCCTACTGTGACTCTTTATTCACTGCAAATTGTCTCTGTAAATAATCTTCATCAAAAGTCAGAACCCATCCCCATTAGTTGTTTAGATTAATTAATGAGTCCCCCTGGAGCCACCCAAATGAATTCAATTTAAACGTCAACAACTTGGCTATGGAGTTTCCCAGGTTGGCATTAAGACAATATTAAACCTGCAATAAGTCACATTTAAAATGTTAATTCAAAGAAGCTCTCCATTTAGAGCATTTAATTAAATCCTTAAATAAACTGCATGGGCTCAATACCAGATGGTTCTGCATTTTCATTGCAGCAGAGAGCCTTGAAGTCATTGAGGGAAGTAATATTGGAGGCATGGTGAAGATAACCAGGATATATAGTGTAATAAAATCTAATCTTGTTTCCAGCAGGGAGATTCAGTGTATGTACACAACCTAGGCTAAAATTGTAAGTTAATTACATTAACCCCAGTGTACTCTGGTATCTGAGCAGCCAGAGATGAAATTAGTCTTCTTCCTATCATAAGATTCTTTTCAACTTCACTATATTAATTTTTAGCCAAATACTTACTCATAAGGAAAATTGAAGTTAATGTAACCAAAGACAAAGTAATGCAGTCTTAATATTCTGAAGGGATTACGGAGGGCCGTGAAAATACACTTTGCAAATGTCACTCACTTTGAATGGATTTGTGGCGAGAAGGTGGGGGAAAAAGAATTATGGCTGTGATCCACACCATGCTGGGTTTAATAAAAGTCATGATTTAAGGAATATCGGCCTGGGGGTAGGGGGAGAGGGGGAAATCGAAGATAAAGACCTCTTTCCAGGGGCACCCTTTCCTTGATAAGACTTGATGGCTTTCCTGCCCTGCTGGATGGTAGAGGTGTGAGGTGTTTGAAATCAGGATGAAATTCTGGAAACTGGTTTAAGTTGGGATACTTCATTCCAATAAATAGCTTTGTTGTTGTTGTTACAGGAAATGCCCCTGTACTTTGCAAGCCTCAACATATTAACTGCTGGTCTAGTGATGGGTCTTGCATAAAGACAAAGATCCTATTCCCATGCAAAAGCTAGAAATTGCTTTTGGAAGACTTTTATTTGTTCTTTGTTTAGGAAGTTAACTCCCTTGGGTTCCCGTGGTCCTCGTGTTGCTGGCGACTGCTCTCTCTTGTCTCTTCTGAAGTGTCTCCGTGTGCCTTGGGTGCTTGTTTTCTGGGGTGTCAAATGTAAGCTCTTCAAGCAGCTCACTTTGCTTGCAAGAAGATCAACACTTTAGATTTTAACTTGAGAACTGAAAGTCACTACTAGCATTAGAAAATTTACTTTATTCCCCCTCTGCAAGCTGTAAAACACRGGTGTTATTAATACAGCTGAGGGAGGGGAAATAACTTTTTCTCTTAATATTCAAGAAAGTGTAATTCAATTTCCAAAAATATGGGTTTCTTTCTGTTGTGTAATAAAATACATCAGGGAGGGAAATTACTTTTCTGTCTTGAAAATGCAGATTTGCCTCTTCTGGATTTTACTGGAATGCAACAGGGGGCCTGGAGCAGGGCCCTTAGGTTGAGCCAGCGGTCAGTTAATGGCTCTGTCGCAGGGCTGCTGAGGCAAAGGGGACACCCCCAAACCTCGTTCCTTGAGTTACTGGGAGCCCTGAGCTCCCCTGGGGTGACAAGAGCAGCAGTGGGAGCGTCCCCAGCACAGTTCTGCTCCAGCAGAGTAGTTGCTGCCTCTGAGCGGGCCTTGGCGGGGCAGAGCCGAGGTCACCTTCTCCTGGAGGTGGCAGGAAAGGTCAGACCTCTTTCCTATCATCTTGCTCTCTCCCACTTGCTCAGTGATGCCTCAGCCCAAATGCTATTGGGAATGCCCAAATCTTGAAAGAAAGAAAACTCCTCTTTAAACAATGCCATGTTCTGACAAATGCAAAATCACAGAATCACATAATCTTTAGGGTTGGAAGGGACCTCTAGAGAACATCTAGTCCAACCGCCCTGCTCCAGCAGGGCCACCCGGGGCACAGGGGGGCAGCCAGGCGGGTTTGAAGATCTCCAGAGCAGGAGCCTCCACAGCCTCTCGGGGCAACCTGGTCCGGGGCTCCGGCACCCTCACAGGAAAGAAGTTCTTCCTCACTCGGAGATGAAACTTCCTATGTTTCAGTTTAAAACCACTGCCCCTTGTCCTGTCACCAGCCACTATGGAGAACAGTTTAGCCCCCTCCTCCCTACAGTCATACCTCAGGAATTTGTACACATCAATTAGATCCCCTCTCATCCTTCTCTTCTCTAGGCTAAACAGGTCCAGCTCGTTTAACCTCTCCTCATACGGTAGGTGCTCCAGTCCCTTGATCATCTTGGTAGCTCATCTCTGAACCCACTCTAGGAGCATCACGTCCTTCCTGTTCTGGGGAGCTCAGAACTGCACACGCTACTTGAGGTTTGGCCTCACCAGGGCTGAGTGGAGGGGCAGGATCCCCTCCCTCGACCTGCTGGAAAACCCTCCTCCTGATGCAGGCCAGGATCCCAAAATCCTTCCAACTGAAAGATTTGGACTGCAATAGTCTCCTCCATTGCAGTGTGTGCCAGGAGCCAAGCAAGGTGCTCGGAAGCATAAGTGAATTTTACCTGTGCCTTTGTCTTCTCTGTTGTATTTTCTCAGCATCGATCCTTGATTAGTTGCAGGCCCAGCAGGTTTGAAACGCTTAGGTTCTTGAGGGGTGGTTGGTGTCTTGAGCATCCTACCTGGTCAGCACTGATCCTCCTCTCAGGGAGGTCCTTATGGGCTGTTGATGGGAAACTTTATCGGCATCAGAGGGGGAGAAGTGCAGAAGTGACCTTCCTGGGCTCAGCCTGCAGAAGAGGTTAAGCTCGGTTGGTCATTAAGGTGAAGGTGCTGCTCCTCTCCTGTGCTCTTACTGCACTGTGTCACTGCAACGCCAGTGACTCGCGCAGCGGACGCCCTGTGCTCGCTTGTCCCTTGCTGAGGCTCTGTGCTGGGCTTGTTTAATTTTGTGCTATTTCCAATGAGATGAGGTGCAGTGTCTCTCTTGGATGTTGCCCCAGGTTGCATCTGCAGGAGCTCCTGCCAGATCTGTGCAAATTCCTTCCTATGCCTTGTGGCAGCCCAGCATCTGATTAAACATCCAATCAAGACATTGGGTTACCCCTCCGCCCCAGCCTTGCGGTATCGCTCTCTGCTGTTTGTGCTCCCCGTCTTGACGTGGTCTTTGCAACCATAGCAGTTTATAACGTCTTGTTTAAATGCAAGAAGCGCATTTGGAGAGGTATGAGTTTAAAAGAGCTTTTATTTACATGAAGCAACAGGGATGGGAGATGCTGCCAAGGGGCCTGAATTTCCATCCCTGGAGATGGCCCTGGATTCCTTTGCGTGTAGGGAGCTGGATGCTCGGAGACTGTGTGCTCTTTTTGAGGGGAGGGCTTAATGTGCGTCGATTCTTTCTGTTCTAGTGGGGTTTTGAATAGTCAGAGAGCCAGCAAACGCTGCTGCCTGAGTGCTCCAGACGCTTGCCTCCCCACTTGCTTTGTGCTGCTGCACACTGCTTCGTATCCTGTGGCTGGTGCTCTGCTGTCTGCGGCTCGATTAAGGTTAGCTGGTGCTGTGGGGATACAAAAACAATGAGGAGGATAAAATAACCTCAGAGCGATGCTTCCATGGCGGAACAAACTGTTTCGCTGGCAACATGAAGTTCTCAGTTGGGACTGCTCTTTGAATGCTGTTTCTCACGCCTAGAGCACCCTTTCCTGGGACAGGAGGACTGTTGCAAGAGGGTCTGCCAGGGTGGGCATGGACCTGGCCTGGGAAGCAGAGGTGGATAACACTGCTGCAGGCGTTCCTGGATAGTGTATTCTGACTCCAGCTCTGCTAGATCTCCTCCCCGTGCCCCCTGCCCTCTCACCCAATCCAGCAGTTTGAGCTTCTGCTCCCCCAGGTTTCTCCCAGTGTGTCTCTGCCATGGGATCCATGTGCGAACGCGAGGCACAATGTTATGTCGGCAGGTTGGGAGAGCTGCTGCTGATGCCATTCACCGTGCTGGCATAAATCCTGAAGAACTGGCACGTTCTTCGTTTCCTAACACTGTTCTGAAGCGTCAAAGCTGCATAAAAGCTTCTTCAGCAATGGTGGCGCAACGACAAGGCCCTGGTTAACAGGTTGTTGTGCATCTAGCTATGCCTTTTACGGCTCCGCTCGGCCTGCGCTTCCCAGAGCGCGCGTTCCTCGGTGCCGGCATGTGCGAGTGTTAACCGTCCAGCCAAACTGCCCTCAGGGAAGCTTTCAGAATTGCATCTAGCTGCTCTTTACCTGTGATTTTCTCTGTTTGACTCCAGCAGTTATGTTTGTCCTTTCCTCTGCTGATCTCTGCTTGCTCTCGGTTCCCCTGCTCCCTTTGCTGTATGAAGCGGTAGGTCAGATTATATTTAAAGCGGCTTTTATTTTCTAGGGTTTGCTGGGCAATGATTTATGAGTGTCTTCATTCAACAGAGCTTGGGGCAGGGGGAGAGCTTGGGGCTCCTGGGGGCTGCAATAACTCCCACTATCTGCAGGTGTTTTTAAAGTCTTCCCTGCTGTCAGCATTGGGGCATTATTTGAGGTTTAAAAATGTGGTTGTTTGATGGGAACCATGACTTGGACACAGGATAGTACCTGAACTGTCAAAAGTGAAGGACCCAGGTAAATGAACATCAGTGTCCATAGATTTACTGTGTCCCTCTTCCCCATACCCAAACAAGCATCTTGGTATGAAAAATATGCTTTTAAGTCTGGTCAGGGCTCTGCATTTGAGACTACGATGCACAAGTGGTAGAGATGTAACCACCCCTGTGAAATAAGGTTAATCACCAAGTACTTCTGCTGGCCATCCTGTTTATTATTCTGTCCCATTCCAGCAGCATTTCTCTAAAGGGACATAGCAGTAAAATGGTGAAGAGATTTATATTGAGCTAATTTTCTAAGTAGATCATGGATGGCTTGGAAGGCACAACTTTGTTTGCCTCCTTCAACAAGAGGTCCCAGCGCTTGCGGAGGGAGCGCTGTGAGGATAGGTCAAAGGCTAGCCGAAAAGTGGAAAGAATATGATGCTTTTTGTTTGCATATTTTGGCTTATTTTTCTCTTGGGGGGAGATCGTTTTATATTCTGCATGCTACATTTCACATGAGATGCAAAACCAAGATTTTCTTCACCTGTGGTCATTAAGTATCTTATGGCCTTTTTATAAGGCCAGGAGATCTTAGTGAAATCCCAACTTGATTAATTATGTACTGCTTCCCAGAAGTTCTTCCTGCAGTTCCCGATAGCTGCATCGCTCTTCCTCTTTCCTCTACTGTCAATTAGAGTATTGCCTTGTTAGCTTCTTTATTATTGCTTTCCTTTTTAAAGAGGCTCAGAGGTGGCTCTGTGTCAGGGCAGAAGGAGGCCCACAGTGAACAGGCTGTATACTAGAATACTGTGCTTAGGAAAGAACTGGAGAAATCTGTGGATGAAGACTTGTGTGCTGGTGTCTGTTTTTATGAGAGCAAGTGAAGCAAATGGAATGAAGTTATCAGTCCCCAAGCACCTGAGTCCGCCTGTGACTGGAAGAGCAGCTGAAGACGTTGTCTGCAAGACCTGGCTGCTCAATAACCTCCCCAGCGCTCCCTCTGTCCCTCTGTCCTTGTGCCATCCCTTAGCTGTGCATGACGGCAGGTAACTCCTGGCTCCAAGTAACAGCAGTTTTCAAAGGGTTTTGCTCAGCTAAGTGAAGCGTGGGGCCTGCAGCGATCACAAAGACCTCTTSTTGTAGACCGAATAAGCTTCAGTTGAAAGTCCTCATACGTGTTTCTGGGACTCTCTGGTAAGTTTAGCTAGTCATTCTGCTAATGATTTTTTCTCATTCTTGAATCTGAAGATGGGAATTTGCAGTTAACACTGCTCCAGTGCTGTGAGGGATGCAGCCTGTGCTGTGCTCTGTGCAAACAGGAGTTCCCGCTCTTGACCAGGACGCTGAAGTCTTGCAGCTGAGGTCTTGCTCTTACAGTACTCCTGAGTTAGGCACAGACTAATGGCAAATACATCTCAAATACGGTTTGGAGGGGAGTGCACTTCGCAGGGCTGTATTCGTTGCATTGTGAGTCCTTGTATCCCATGCATCTGGGTACCTTCCCTTGCTGACATCCAGTGCTTCTGCGGTTCTGCACCTTCCTCTGGAAAAGTGAATTTGCAGTCTTCTGCATCTATCCTCACCTCTCTCCTGCTCCGTTTACTGCTGCTGCCTCACGAGGCAAAGCTAAAGAGACGTTATTGGCTCCCTGAGAAGGAGGAAACCTCTTAGTGAGAGGGCTTTGTTAAGTGAACAATATGCGCCCCTGCCCACGGGCATTAGTGCAAGTGGTGAACAAGCTAGTTAATTATATTGAAACCAATGCTATTTGCTTGCACTTAAAGCTTTGTTCTCCTTGCAGGGGCTCTGTCCCTCCCGCTTGCGTCTGTGCCCTGCAAGTGGGCGTGCAGCAATAGGACAGGAGGGTGTGTGGGTGCCACTAGGTCCTGCCATGGTCCTGCTCMTCCCGGTGACACCGGAAGTGGCGACTCCTTGAGGCCTTTGTGGCATGTCAAGCACAACTCCGTTCTGGTAGTTTCTCCCACCTTTGACTAATTGCTGACCTGACATCATTCTGATAGTGACCTTGTTTCAGCTAGTAATTCAAATATCTTTCAGTGTCAGAAATAATAAGTGCCACAGTGAGATGAACAAGCAGAGCTTAACTTGAGCACAGATTAATGGGGTTTTAATATTCCTAATTTAATCACTCCTTTCTGTCTGAATGTGTGCAACATGATGTAGCAGCTAATTATTTTTTTAACCATGATGAGGATCTTTCCTAATCATTTTTATATTTAACATGAATGAAGGGAGGGCAGTGATTAATGAGGGAATAAATCTTACGAAACAGAAGCAAGCACATGATCAGTTAAAAATACAGCTGTCTGGTCTTTTTTTTCTCCCCCACCCTTTCCTGCAAATACTGTACCAGCTGCACCTTCTCTGCTCGATAGCAACCTGTCTTCAACCCTAAAGAAAAGACTAAAACTTTTCTTGTCCCTCTGGTGTTTCTGTTGGCATCTCTGTACATGAACATCTCTGTGATGAATGAAGAATTATTTTTCCTTTTTTTTTTTTTTTTTTTTTTTTAAAAAAGCCCCACTAGATACATTTATGGCTGGATAGATGTCTTTTGGAATATTTGTTCCTGACAGGGTGTTTGGAATTGCAGATGAGAAGCAAACCAGCTCTCAGCATCTGTATGTTGCTGCCGTACATTTCCATTGTGCGAGGCAGAGACAAAGCCAGGCAATTCAGAGCTTAAGTGGATACTCTTGAGATTTTTTTCCCCCCACTCTCTCCTTAAATTCTTTTTCCCACATTCATCTCCTTAATACCTGTTTCTCCCCACCGCCCCGTCTTCCCTCCTGCATGTCTTGATTTGGGATTCTGCCCTCTGCCCTCACCTCCTTTTCTCCCCCCGCACCCCTCAGCATGCGCTTGCTGACAGGCAGCTTGTGGGTTTCTCCCGAGTGCTCCGGTTGGCAGCCCACGGGTGACAGGATGCAATGGGCAGGGCGACACTGTGGGGTCTTCTCCCATAGCCTGACTGCAGCTACAGGGTCCATCATTAGTGTCAGTCGACAGCATGAGCCCAATGTGCCCAGTCCACACCTGCAGTTTTGCCGTTTTGGTGCTACTTGGAAGCACAGTTGTGCATGTTCTGGGCCCAAATAGTTACTTTGGGAATGCTGATTTGAGCACATGCTGATGCTGAACTCCCTGTCCGAGCAGCAACTGCTCCCTGGAAACTCAAGCACTAAGTGTCTGAGGTTTGTTCACGGAAAGCTGGAACTATGAACCAAAGAATCCCCCTCCATTAACTGTGGCCTTAGGTGGTCTCTAGTATAATTTAGAAGAGAGTGTTTTTGGTGGGGAGCTTATGTACAAAAGGCTTATTCAGGTTCTGCAAAAGCTGGTCAGGGGGCTTGTTGGCAATAAGATGCCACTTGGGTGTGTGTCTTCCCAGCAGCTGACAAGCAAGTTTTTAATAACTGATCAAGATGACCAGTGCCCCAGCAGTGCTGGCAGGAACCCTCCGCTCTCTGCATCTTCTACAGGTGGTAAAATTTATATAATCAGCCAAGAGAGATTAACCTGCACCTTCTGTTGCTTAACACCTTGACACTTTTTGCTTGCTTAGTAAAGAGCATTAAAGCCATGAATTCAATACTCTGGGCACTGGTGATTGTAGCTCCTGTAGCATTTTGATGGATGTGACTGGGGGACCTTTGTGAGAGATGGAAACAAGCAGGAAAGGAAGTAGGAGACTGTACTCAGTGTATTCCTTAAAATCATGGGAGCTGGTCTTGTGAGGCACTTGATCAAAATTTTGTTCTTGTGGATCAGATCTAGTTCTTGCAGTACAGGGATTATTTGGACAAAAGGAAAACATGCAGAAAATGGTCGTTTCTTGATCCGAGGTGGTTCATGTGCATCAGGAACAGATGGGAGACCTTAGTTCACAAGATCTTATTTACATGAATATGTAGCTAGCAGCAAAAAAAGACTCTTCAAGGGAAGGAGGAGACCTGAATCCAGATAGAATTGCTTCCAAATAGAATGTTTTTGTGGGKTTTTTTTCCCAAGATTTTTCTAAGAGGTTTCCTCAGCTGCCTTCTGTAGCATTGCAAATGGCAGTGGTGTAATTGCATTTGTCTTCCAATCTGTCTTTCCTTGAGGGCAAGCTCCACTTTGGCCTTAATTTGATTGTGTACTTTTAATCTCAAAGAAAAGCTAACCCATAAGTATTCATTACAAAATTGCATTTTATATGGTCAGCATCCCCTCTTATAATTACAGGTTCTAGCTGAATGTCACTTCTTCATTTCTATACCTTCAGCTCCCTTGCAGCATAGGAGTCTAGGACTCCTGAAGCTTCTACACGTTCATGTCATAAGTAATCACACTTATTCTGCTGTCAAAGCTGAAAACACGCACAGCTGTTTGTCACCAGATACAGCAGGACTGCAAGGTACAACATTTCTTAATTAGACTGACCTGAGGTTCTTGGGCTTACTCTTTTTTCTTTTCTTTTTTTTTTTTTTGTCTCCTTTTTAAAGCAGCTTCATTAGCTCAGGAGCTTAATTGCAAGTGACTAGACAAGTCCTGCCCTTGGTTACTGGGAGAGGTTATAGTTCATCCCACCGAGGAGTTGATCCTGAGAAACATTTTGCAGCATGACATTACTTGTTTATTTTTGCAGAGAAGGTTTTAGCTGTTCTTGGAGCATCTTAATGCCATCTTGGAGCATCTTAATGCTCAGAATTAGCAAAATAATTAGGAGTTCAAAGCAGACATAGGAGTTAAGTCCAAGCCCAGCCAACATTTTTGATCTTGCAAACTTTTGATGGAGGTAGGAGAAAGGGGATGTGAAACGGGAGCTCTGAGAGCAAAGCTGGGGCAATGGCAGGTTTCCTGTGGGCTCTGTCCTGGGGTGGAGGTGCTGGCCTCCGCTGATGGGTTGGGTGCTGGCAGCCTGTAGTCTTCCATGCTTCATGTTTGCCTTCCTCCTCCATCTGGGCATCCACGTTCACAGCAGCCCTCAGGCCTGGGTGTTGTTCTCTCAGGGCGTACAGTGCTGTTCCAGACCTCGAGTTACAAATTACCTACTTGGGATCCAAGAATTTGGCCTCCTGTCACTTTGTCTGTGCCACAAAATGAATCTGTTGGTAACACGCAGGATGGGATATCACCATTAGCCTCACTAATGGATGCAGCAGCCAAGCTTTTTTGGGTACTCTTTCTTGCAGTTTTGCTGTACATCCACACTGTGCTGACTAACATTATTGATCTTTTAGTACTCACCCCTCTGACACTACATGGCTTTCATGCATCCCCACTTCTTGCAAACATCTCATAAAATTATATTGCCATTGCCAGCTTACAGTTATGAAGTCTCTTGCAGGTCACAGATCACGGCCGGCAGTGATTGACTCTCAGATGTGCTGCTTTATGCAGAAATACTGTTGGGACTTACCTGTCACTGGTGTGACCATCCCCAGTGACCTCAGGAAGAAGTTATCTTGAAACAGGTCCTTCCCAAGGCTGTGCAGGACTTGGCGAATCGCCCTGGAAGGTTTGTGTGTTTCTGTTTGGTGTAAGTTGGCAAGAAAAAGTAGGTTGTTTGCCTTGGAGCATTTCTGAGCATCTGAAGGTTTTGAAAGAGACTTCCTCTATGTTGGCCAATATTTCTGGCCTTTTTATGCCCTCTGCCTACTCTTAATATAGCAAATGGTCTGGAGACCAGGGTTAAACTGTATTAACTGGGTAATTTTTGCTGCTGTATTTTACCCATAAAAAACAAGGTACTGATGTCTGCTGCTCTTGAGAGCATCTGCCTGTTTGCGTGCTGCATTTGGCATTTGTATGTGAAAGGCAAGAGAGCGTCTTCACCTCGTGGAGCTTCACACTGGTGATCTCTGCTGGGCATGGTGAAGCAGAAGGCGTGATTGGAGACGTTAGATCTTATTGGTCCTTAAAACGTTTTGAAAATGAAACTGATGTTCCTGCTGCATTTGCTTTATCCCTTGAGCTGTGCAGCTCCATGCCTGTCTACCAACGTTGCCCCGCTTTGACCTCCTAGGAGAGTTCTGCAGTTGCGTGCCTGCATCCACTGGCCCTTGCCCTTGGCAGCAGCTGCCAACAGGATGCCTGCTGAGCTGGCAGATGTTACAGTCGTGTTCAGACGGCTGCAGTGTAACCAAGCCTGTCATCTCCCTGTGCAAAACAGCACAGAACCCTAGGCAAATCTCCATCTCTACCATGCGGAGAGGTATCTGCGCAGTTTGTCCAAAGGCTCTGTGACCTTATTTCTTTTTACTTCCTTAAATCTTTTGGCACTCTGGACCCTAGGAAGTGCAAGTAATTCACGTCCTTTATTACAGTCTCCGCCAGGGAAAAGAGGGGGTTTTGAGATGCTTGTGTAACACTAGAGTTGTGCTGTACAACAAATACACTCGAAAGGCTTTGTCATATATAACCCTCTCGAAGCGGGAGCATTCAGGTAAGGAAATGAAGGGCTGCAGGGCTCAGCTGTGCAAGATGAAAATAATTAGGGCATGTTTATCTCATGCTCAAACCTACAGAGGTGAAAAGCAAGGGATGGGAAGACTGGTTCAGAGGGAGCTGGGGGTGGGGAGGAAGGAAAAGACCTGACCAGAGAATGAATTAAAGCTCCCTGAAAGATGGGTATCATTTGGATAAATCCTCCCTCCCTCCCTCTTCCTGCTCTAATGGATGGTGATCTCTGACTTGCTGATTTTCCAGGTTTCCTGACCTGTTGTTTTTAAGGCTTAAAGCCACTGAGGGGTGAGAGGGAGACCCTTTGAAAGGTGCCCAGGGTCCCAGCAGGCAGACCGTGCACCTAGACCGCCTGTGGCCCTGACGTGCAGGATGTGGTCAGCGCAGTCTGGAAGCAAACTCTCCAAAATTTAAAATAACCTTCTAGTCTTGTAGTAGCTTTTATTTTAAATGCAGCTGACTTATGACTCATACCAGACTCTCATTTCTACTTGAGTCGGACATTTTTCTCACAGACCTTCCCTTCTGACTGTAGAGCTGAGCCCAYACGTGACCACTGACAGGAGGGAAACTCTGCGGAGCTGCAGTTGCTTCTGTTGCCCTCTTGTCAGGGGACCAGGTGAAAGAAAACGCACCAGAGAGGAGTGAGCAGTGGCCTGGGGAGCTCGAGCTCCTCTCCATCTCTGGCTCTCCATGAGGTGCATGGCATTTGCAGCAGTCCTTGCAGGTTTCCTAGGATCCCAACATGCTGYTTTTTCTTTCTGAGCCTCCTGTTTTTTCCTGGTTTCTCACCCGGCTTTTGTAATTTGCACAGATACCTATCAGAGCAAATAGACCTCCTGCCAGCCTGCAGGTCTGTGACAGAAGCCAAGAGCTTTAGCACTTCGCTGCCTGCTGTGGAGCTTGCATGCTGGCAACTCTGGGTGAAAGACCTAAAAAAAAATATTGTGAGTGCTCTAATTTTGGAAATGTGGTTATTTTCGCTTTGGACAAAAGTGGTAAGGTAAAGAGGAAGGTTGAAAGTGCTTTTATAACCAGGGCAGAATTCTTCCTGATCTGAAGACTTGATCTCATCTCAGTGACTGGGTTTCCATGTCTGGTTCTGACACTTCCCCTGCTGCCTCCCAGGTGAGCAAAGGGAACCTATCCCCTCATTTGCAGAGCTCATCTTTATTTTTGTCCAAAAAGATAAAATATTTAATCCTTCCATATCCTCCTTCGGATGCAGCTTCCTACATCAGTTCTGTGCCCCTGAGGGTAAAAAAAAATTGTTCAAGGCATCAAGCCTGACCTGGATTTTGTGTGATGTGATCACATCCAGAGCATGGAAATCCATGCGATCAGATGTGGAATCTGTGAGCCCCGGCAGACGTGCCTGCTGTTCCGCGGAGCACGTTGCCATGGCGACGGCTCTGCAGGAGCCTCTCCCCGCATCCCGATGCTTTTCCTGCTGCCGTGGTCCTCCTGCGCTCAGGAGTGAGCCGGGCGGCGGGCAGCAAACCCGCTGCACACTGCGCTGGCAGACAGCGAGTTGTGGCCGAAGACACCTCCAATAGAAAAGGTGAACCCGTCCAAAGGGTGAAACGCTTGTCAAAAATGCAGCCTCTGTGTATGGCTTAGGAGCAGCGAAACTGAAAAGCAGCCGGAGGGGATGGCACGGAGGGCTGAGGAGCCTCCCAGAGCCTCCGTCTGTCTTACTGACAGGTAGCAAATTCACCCCATGTCGGTGTGTCCGATCCCCTGCTGTTGAGGGCGTGATGTTTACTTGGCTTCTTAAGGTAGCTGGTGATCTGCACATGGAAGTTGCTGGAACTGCCTCTCAGGTTGAGCTACAGTGGCTCTGAAAGCAGCTCCTCCATCATGCGGTGAGCGCTGTGGGTCTGTCTCGCACAAGCCCATGGTGTTTCCAGGCTGTGAAACAGGAAGACGGTGAAGCTACCAGGTTTCTGGTGTGTGTTTGCAGTGCAGCAGTACCCTGCAGCCCGCACCGCGTCCGTCAGGGCTGGGGAGCCTGGGGGACCTGCTGGGAGGCAGTGGCAGAGCACCTCTAGGCTGGGTTTAGAGGATACGTAGGTCCAACTGGAAGCAAAACTCTTCATCCTCAAAGAGCGTTTATGTTGTCAGTGGGTTTGCCCTGCTTAGGGTGCCTAGCACCCACATCCTCCCAGCCCTCGTGCTGAACATGTGTTATCTTGCTTGGAGGCATCCTTATGGAACGAACCAACTAGTTTAGTGGGCTGAAGGAACCGGGCGTAGAAGAAATAGGTGGTCCCAGCTCACGTAGGTGGGCAAGGCACCCCACATTAGACACATGCACCCTGTTTGCTAAGGTCCACATCCATTTGGCAGCTCGTTAGTGCTTGCGGTGACTCATTAGGAGGGTCCCTGGCCTGTGCTCCTCCTCTCCAGGCGCTGCCGGCAGGTGAGACAGATGGAGAGCGGGCTCAGCGGCTCGTGCTCGTGCTGCGCCCTGTTCGCTGCGGGTGCCCCTGCCCGCCCGCCTGCTCATGACCCGGCGCTCTGCGGCCGGGTGGAAGCTGGGGGGCTGCCTACGTGCAGCACGGTGCCTCTCCAGCCCCTCACCCGTTCCGTGCTTTTGCAGGTCGGAAGAGAGGAAACGTTGTAGCTGAGGCCGCTTTGAGCGTGCTCCTCGCAGCTGCTTGCTGGATTAACTGTGTCTCCCGGAGAGGTGTCTGTGGCACTGGTGATCCTGGCTCTGCAGAGCAAGGGGTTGTTTCTCTTCGCTTGGCGAACGCCACAACAGAAGTGAGGAAGCACGGCAAAGGGCGTGTGGGGTCCAGTGCCATGGGGAGATAGCACCTCTCCCTGAGCTTGGGGGAGCTGGAGGGATCTTTCGAGGCTAGCAAGGGAATTTTCGCATCAGCAAGGACAAAAGAAATGTAAGAGGAAGCTTACAGGGTGGTTGGAAGAAATGTTTTTTCCCCTTGGTCTTCTGGAGCTTCTCCTGAAGGGTGGCTGAGACTGTGTGCGTTTTTCCTCTTCTGGTTTTAACTGTGTATTCTAATACAAAACTGCAATATATCTGCTTATTGAAGTGGCCCTCTTGTGCCAGAGTTGCTGTGTTTGATAAAAACCCCAGAAAATCCCCTGAGCCGCAATGTGGGAATCCATTTCTTTTCAGCTAATGAGTCTGTAAACACATTTCCTTGGATTTGCAAGAACCTTAGCAAGAGTCTCAATCATTTGAGTAAAGCAAAAGCCTATCTGATGGTGAATATTCCTGCTTTGCATATTCAAAACTTGCAGTCTTATTCTTAGGCAACCTCTTTTTCAAAGAAATGGACCATAAAGAGGCAAAGAAGTGTTGCCCGGTGGATTGAGGCAAAGATCTCTTCAAATTATTAATGCTGTGGGGAGTATTCTCACCATCGAATTTGTCACTGAAGTCACATAACTAAACTGGGAGCCAGACTCTTTCTGTAGTCATGAGATCCTCTCCAAAAYAGCTCATACACCTAATCCGAGTGCTCTGTGTCTGTCCAGTGGCTTCGAGAACCATAAAAATTTGGCCTAGAGACACTTTTGAGTTTGGGGAATATCCTGCCTCGTCAACACACTTGTTTTCCTGTGCGATGCCAGGTTGCTCTGGTGGCCTTGGAAGTGACCATGCCCCTCACTCTCGCTTGAACTGAGCTTCCAAATCCATTGACTCCCATCTCGTTATAAAAATGTACTTAATTTGGCCTGATGGCCTCAGCAGGAACTGAGTTGTAAATACAGAGATGATAAGACTCACAGTGTTTTCTGTACTAAGTGCAAAATTGTGATTTATCAGATAACTGATACTTTTTTTCTTTTGTACCCTAAAACAAATTAGCAGCAGTTGACTGTGAAAGTCTTGTTCCAGCAAAATAGTATTTGTTCTTTTGCAAACTAATTCTACTGGCTCCTGTAGGAGCTTCTTGAAAATCTGGACTGTATTAGAAGTTGAAGTCCCCATGTGACTGACTGAAAAATGTGGATTGCTATTCTCTTCTTTGTGCCCTTTGACAATATTAGAGATCTATTTTTTTTGAAATTGCTAAAAATTTCTTGGTCAAAACAAGAAATCTCACAGTTCTCATCTTCATTTTTAGAACTCTTTAATTTTTATCAGCTTTTATCTGCATATTGAAATAATTGTTTCTCAAAAAAAAAAAATATCCTTTCAGTGCTGGTGGCAGGTTTCGATAACAGCTATTTCTGCTCTAGGAAGGCAATGCTGTGTTGGAGCCCCAAACAGCGTGAGGAAGCCTTACTGCTGCTGTGATAACTCTTGTTCAGATGGAGCCTGTCTTATATCTCAGTTTCGTGCTAAAATGATGACTTCAAGGACTGTTGGTATCTTTTCCCCAGTCCTTCAGTGCACAAACTAGTTAATGTATTAAAAAAAAAAAAAAGAAATGTACACATGCAAATGAGTGGATGATAAGCAACCAGACTGGTGCCACACTGATCCCCTGGTGTTTTGGCAGCTTCTCACGTCCACCAGATACGCCCATGCCACTTTTCTGGAATCTGCTTGATCGGAGCATCTTACAAAGCCCTAACTGGAAGATAGTAGCATTTCTGATCTCATTTTCCAGTATTTCAGCTGTGCCTTAATCTATTTACCACACAATTTGTGTCACTTTGATAAGCGGCTGCTTCAAGACTGCATTTATTAAAATCAAGAGCAGGGAGAGCTTTCAAGTCTCTCAAGTGTTGTAATAAATGTTTGAAATTAGTCATTACAGTGTTTGCCATGGTTCATATCATAGAGTCTATATAAATGACAAATGATCACAGCCTGGACATGCGAGCTGTTTTGGTGGTTTGTTGGCTGCGGGATGGGGATAACGCTGTAGTAGCCCAAGCTGGAGAGCAGAAACCGCACTGGGGTTGGAAAGGGAGGAGAGAAGAGGGGAGATTTGGGTGGAAACTCCGCTGGCGTCTGCAGGCAGCTACTGCAAGCAAGGAAACGCTACCTCAGCTCTTGCTTTCCTGGCCAAATGAGAAATAAATCTGTGAAACAGCCGAGCACTTGTAGAAGCTGCTGTTACTCTGGAGCCATTGATTGCTGCTATGGTTGGATTTTGCAAAAATGTGGCTCTTCTCCATCAAACAGCTCCACTATGGGAAATTTGCCTTGTTATTCTATTACAGACAGTTTCTTAATGTGCTTGCATACCCATGGCTTCATGCCTATGTGGCTGTTAAAAAAAAACCAAAGCATTTTAAATATACATATAAGTATGTGGTTGTGTATGTAAATTCACACCTATACACACATAGACATATTAAACACATACACCATAGAAAAGAGACAATTATTAAGACAAATATTCTGTCTCAATTCATTTTGTTCTTCATTTTCCCATCAGGAGCATAATAGCTAAATTTATAGTGTTGAGTCTGGGCTATAAATTCTATTATTTTCAGTGACTATATCAATTACATCCGTTGAAAAGGGACCCTAAGGCAAAGGAAGAAAATGGGAGACCAAATTTTCAGAAGGAAGGATGCAAGGGATGGAGGGATGAGCATTCCTTTCTTTTTTTTTTCCCTCATTACCAATAACGAGTGTTTTATCTCTCCACAAGGGCTTTACTTTCTTGGTTATCCTGCTGGCATTCTAACCCCATATACAACACAACTAAGATCACAAGTCTGTCTCTATAGAAATAACTGCAGTGCTAAAAACACAGGTGCTATCCGAGAAGGGGAGCAGGAAACGATCTTGTTTGAATATAAATTTGTTTTTTTAAAATGGGAATTATTTGAAAGAAAAACAATGCATAAAACTGAAATGAAATAGATTGAGCAAAATATCCATCTCCTATGCTTGAGCTCAAAGTGATTTTTTTCCTTTCATTTTAAGGGTCTTTTACACTGGGCAAGCTTGAAAAGCAAACATGGTATCAAAGAGCAGTGTCCTGAGCTAAGCTGTAGTTCCTAAAACACTTCTGGGTTTGCGCATTTCTCCTTCCCTCACCGTGCGCGTGGCTGGGCACCGCCGGCCCGGYGAGGCTCCGAATGTGGCCCTGGAGGACGTGCTGCCCGCTGCAGCGTTGGGACACGCAGGGCAGGAGGGTGTTGAAGGAGGGACATGACTCCGTGGTGGCCAGGACAGGAAAGGAAGAAAGAGGATTCAGTGCCGGACTTTCAAAGGGGCTGGAGGGTGATGTGTATCCAAAACAGTTTCAAAGCTTCATCCCAGATACATGTCCAGCTTGACTCAAAGCTCAAAAAAAAAAAAAAAAAAAGAAAGAAAATCCTGCTAATATTTCAAAATAGCACAGACTGCAGAATCTCTCAAAACCAGCCCAGGAAAACTGCAGAGGGGCAGCATAATGTTTGCATAATTATTTTAGATCCATTCAGTGCTGGAAGTGGATTTACAGAAGTTCAAGCCCATTTGATTCTATGTCAGCATTGTCTGTGAGCTTGAATAGGTTTTTCTTCACCTAAATGTTTATAGCCTTGCTATGTTCATAAGCAGCAGTCATTTCTTTTTTTTTTTTCTTTCTCTTGTTGGTCTGTGCTTTGATAGGCTGCATCCTCCAGCCTGAATCTTCTCCTCTAAGGTAGCCATTGCGCTTCCCCCAGCATCTTCTCAACCTGCTCCTTTAATTTAAAGGTTGATGTGACATTCCCAAACACCAGTGGGCAGTTGCAGGGATATTCCCTGCATACAGGGTACCACACATCTCCATTTCTACTGGAAGTTGGTGCTCCTACTCATCCCATGCCATTTCCAATTCCCTACCTTCCTGCCAAACCCATCGCCTTGGGGTCACCGCTGTGTCCTTGATGCATGTTTTCTTGTGCTGTGGTCAGTTCCCCGGAATCATTAAGTAAGATGAGTTTTGCAGGATCTCTATCAGGAGTTTACTTCCTCCCTGTGCTGTGCCCTTCGGAGTCCCAGCCTTGCTAGGATCTGGTGAGACTTTCACCCGTGTGATGACTCCTGCTCCATGCTGGCTTCTCAAGCTTAGCTAATGACTAATGCAGCAGGTTTCATCCAGATTTCCATACATCTCATTTGTCTAGAAAATCTTGCAGTGAAAAATAGCAAGTTGTGCTTTGTAAAAAAAGAGATGGGCTGTGGAGGGGGGTATTGTCCTTGTGATAAGTATTGCACTTAATGAAGAATGCTGATACACTGATACACATTGTTGTGTACTGGGTTCCTTTGTTTCCCCAGTATTGCCAGATGGATGATGATATTCAATTTTCCTCCATATTTTCAGCGTCCCCTATTTCATGGGAATTGTCCATACTGCCATTCAGGCTTTGGCKTCTGAACAGATGCTGCCAGTCTGTGCCAATGGCAATTTCAGCCGTGCCCCCATTCCCGCCTTGAGAGAGTTCATTTTCTGATTTTTTTTAATAGTTTATAATTAAAGGATATTGTATTGGAGACATTAAAATATGACCTACCTTACCACCATAAATACATTTTTTTTGTACTTACTCGGAAGGCTTTAAAACATCCTCTTGGAAATTCATGCAGATGATATTTAGACATGCAGATATGCACTCCTGTTTTGCATGAATGTTTGACCTTGGGCAGAGCTGTTCAATGCAGGATGGATGTGTTGTGGCTGCATTTAATCATCTGAAGCAGAGATGAAGCCTTGAAAAACCACATAGACCCAATTCCCAATTCCCAGCCTCTGGATGGTAATGAACTTCTGAGAAATAGCTAATCAATAAATTGAACAAAAGACTCAGGCAGCTAAACCACTTTGTCAGGGCCTTAATTACAATTGCAGAAATAAATCGGGAGGGGGGTGGTTGTTGGAGCTTTTGCCAGACAGAACTAACCCTTTATTTTCATGAACTAACCCTTTGCAAGAAGAGCACAGTGCGCTTGCTGCAACGCGGCCATCTCTTTGTATGTGTTGGGGGTTTTTGGATAGGCAAAGAGCCCCAAACAAGCTGCTGCCGTGTGCCCAGCAGCCACCCATGGGACCTTCCTAATCGCTGAAGCTACTGGAGGAGCTGGGAGTCACAGAGCGTGTAACAGGATGGAGGCAGAATGGGGAGGAGTATTTTGGATCCTTCCATAGGGATAGTCCAGGGCAGGAGGTGGTTGACTATCTTCTATGTTTCTTGAGGACAGAGCTGAGGATTTAGGACCAGAGGAAGTTGGCAGGAGTCAATGTGTTTGAAACTGGATGTGAGAGATGGGAGCCAAGGCAGCATCCCACCTTCCTCTCTTACCGTCCAGCAGGTTTTCCAGTGCTCTCAAGCTGCTATCAGCAGCAGGCGGTGATGGTGCCGGGGAGGGCAGTGTGAAAAGCTCTATGAGCTGAAGCCTTGGAGGCACAGTGACAACAGGGGGTATTTCACGTGCATGTCTACTGGTAGATCATCCTGGAAAACACAGCAGTGTGTCCTTGGGGACTGTCTGGTAGATGTGTTTTTGCCCTAAGAAATATTGTCAAATAACAATGTGTCAAAGTTAAGGCAAGATAATGCTGGGTCTGGATCCCATGAAGACAGATGGATGTGCCTGTTGGGCTAGAATGGCGTGTTATGGCAAGGTAAAAAACAGATCTTGAGGGGATTTTGACTTCTTTAGGGGCTCTTTGGGTACCATGATGACAGATCACCTGCCCTTTGGAGATCCAGGCATGTGACGGTGGTTTAAAAGACTAAGCACCTACAGTGTGTAAAGTTAAAACTGGATGGAAAAGAGACATTTCAGGTAATTTTTATTGGTATCTGGAGAAAGTCATTCTGCATCCAGTCCAAAAGTACAAAGTAGCTGCAAAAGCCTTTGCACTGTCTCCAAATCTCACTGATGAACAGCACTTCTGGAAGCAGCCTTGTTAACCTGATGGGATTTGGGCAAGTTGGCATCAGGCTCAGATGATGCAATTAGGTCTCATTTCTCAGTGGCAAGTACCAAAGAGATCTACAGCTTAATAGCGAGGAGGACAGCACCGAGGCACTGGTTCTGCTTCTGTGAGGCGACCGTGACGCAGGTCAGCATGAATCTGGGAGCACCAAATTCTGCTGAGCCAAGATTGACAGTAGGAAAGAGTGTAGTTATTCTATATACAGAATATAGATGACCACCAGAGTAAGGGTAGTATCCACTGCTGCTGCTATTGGATTGGCTTGTTCTTGTCTGTAAAAGTGAGAAGGTTGGTTAAGGATGACTACTTCTAGATTTATAGAAAATCTATAAGGCTGGGGGTGGAAGTGAATTAATGATAATCTAAACCCCCTCCTGATAAACCTTAATTTCACAGGCTATGAAGGTAAAACTCCCAGGTCTTATAAAACCCCAGGGCAGCAGGGGAAAATTCATGCCATTAAACTCCAGCAAGCTTTAGTGCTTTGCTGACTCTGCTGTCGGTCCAGCCTGACTCCCATCCTCTGGCCCCTCTCCACAAGCTGGGGAATTGCTCCGCAGGGAGCAGGAGGGACATGAACTGTGGGGACTGAGACCTCTTCCTCTGTGAGCTGCTCTGCTCCTGTGCCCGGTCCCACTCGGAGCCACGGCTGAACCTCCCTCCCAGCACCGCAGAGCAGTCCTYGGGGCGCGAGGCCGTTGCCTCTGTCAGCACTGTGTTTGCTGCACAGATAAAATATTTACAGCTCCATTTTTGGAGTGAGATGGGGCTCTTCGGGCCTTATGGAGGTCACTGGAAAGTCCGTTAAAAATTATTGATGATTTATAGCACTTTTGTGCCAGAAAGCAAGATTACAGCATAATATACCTGTACATGGCAGGCACAAAGGATTAGAGGAAAACAGGAATAGGACAGGAATAGTGAAAGAGCAGATTGGTGAACCTTGTTGGCTTTATCCCCCAAACCTGTGTGGTCTTTTTGATTAAATGATAAGCTCCAAACATTCCTGCAATCCAGCAGGAGCATCCTGCCACCTCAGTCTCCTTCAGCTTTTGGAGGTTACCAGCACAGCAACCTAATTTTCCTGTGTTTCCTGATTCAGTGCTTCAGACTTCATTCTTGAGTGCCTGGACGTGGCAAGGAGCTGGTCCTGCCTCAGCTTTTCCCTTGCCTTGGAGTCAGAAGGAGGCAATGCCACGTGGCTGATTCCCCCGCATGGAGGCTTTGCAAGATCCAGCAGTGTGGGCAGCTCGGCAGGTATCAGCACGTTGTGCACAGGTCTCCCCCGCACTTTGCCCCTGCCCTGCACCTTGCTGATATGTGCAAGAAGATGGGAGCAGATGGATGGTGTTCAGCATTCCCTGTACATGGACCTGCATGTGTGAAGGGTACTGAACCACTCACTAAGTTACTGAGCTGGCTTCTGGAAACCTCCTAGAGAATGTATTTTCTAAGACCCTGAGAAAATAATTTGGCAGCACCCAGAAGGTTGCTGGTTAAGGATGTGTTTAAGGGTTTAGTGCATTGGTCTTCAGCAGTGGAGAAGTAGAATTAGCTCTGCATTCATTATGTTTCCATTCAGAGTCTTCAGTTTGCCAGGCAAGACTGTAGACGGGCAGGGTGAAGTGCTCCATATGCTTTCTCCTTCAAACAAATCAAGAAGGATCAGTAATGTCACCTGTTGTCAAAAGCTATATATGAGAGACGACACGCTGTTCTCAGTCTCTACAAAAACATTGCTGGCTCTGCCTTAGCATTTCAGTTAACCATGATAGAAACTTGATATTTGGGGCTCTTGATACCTTTTCTCATCAGGTAATTTGAAATATCAACAGCGAGCAGAGAATCCTTCAATTGCTGGAACAAACTTGGGGGGAGCTGCAGAGAAGAGAGCAGGCACTGGACCTGGTCCTGGCTGGATGAGCTGGTGGGTCAGGGCACGCAGCTGCCTGGAGTGATGTACACAGCAACTGCCCTTCTTTGTGAGCAAAATGCACTGTGCTCTGAGGCAAAGTCTCTGAATGTTCTAGTAACTCATTTGCATGGTTGTATCCATGAACTGTGCCATCATCTTCCTCTCAGGACTACCAAGTGCTTATTTTTGAACCAAAGTTCTTCCTTTAACCAGATAAATGAGAAATATAGGGAGAAGCTGGGAATTAACTGCTGCCTGTTTTTCTCAGCTCCTAGTCCTGTTTAAAGCTTGATAGTAGAAAGATTTCTCTGTGATTTTATTACTAAGAAGGTTTGAGTCTGAGCACGTCATAAAGCCCAGCCAGCTTGGCAGTTAATAACACCCATATGCACAGTAACGTGCTGTAGGAAAGTTAAGACTGGCCACGAGTTCCCATGGGGACATGTGCATCTTACTGCAAATTACCTCCRCCTCTTCTGCCCTCACCCTGAAAAAATGATCTGCTTGGAACTGAAGGTGTCTGTCTGATCTGCTAGGAGAGAAAGGAAATCTTGCGAGCACTTGACAAAGAACGCAGAGTTGAAATTAAATATCGTAATGATATAAAACAGTAAGCAGATCTGCTTGACAGCCTTGACAGCTATTTGTTATAGAAAACAGCGTTTATGATGTCAGTCCTATAAGGGAATATGTTTGAATTAAAATAATTACAGCAGATAGTACAACAAAGACTCCCTGTAGTCAATCATCCTTCACAAATACACTGTATAAAACCTTCCCGGTGACTGAGGAGAAGCACAGGGACGAGCCCCTGGCAAACAAATACCAATAGGCAGCTGTTCCTCGAAGTCATGGCCCCATCCAGAGTCAGGAAACTTCCGTCTCTTTGTTCCTAAGTGAGACAAATGGGGATTTCATTTTTAGTTCCCTAATGTTTTCCCTTTCAGTCTTTGTGTAATTCCAGCTTGGGTATGGAAATCTTCCAGAAGGAATGTGGAGAGGAACCTCCAGGTGATGGCTTGGGCGATATTAGGTTGTTTCTTGTGGCGTTGCTCTCTGCCATGGCCTAGTTGCCTCTTTCAAAGGGAACATAGTGGGGAGCTCTCCGATAAAAACGGTGCTTGCAGTGTGTCTTCTGCTTAGTAATGGGTGTCAYGGGCAGGTCTTGTGAGCGAGTTGTCACTAGGGTGACTTCTGTCAGTTCCCCTGTTTTTGGCATGAAACCTTAGGCTGCGGTCATGCAGGCTCTACTATCAAATGGGTGGGTATGTGGTGGTCTGAGGCAAAATCATTCAGCCACCTCTCAGGAGACTCAGGACGCAAAGTCTTTGTTTAACTCATTGAAGAGAGGAGAAAAAAAAAGGCAGCAAATAGCAGTGACTGATTTCTCTGCCCCCTACCCTTGTCTGTCCATGTCATGCAGCAACTCTCCAACTCACCAAGAAAGGGATGGCTCTGCCGGCTGGGACACCCTCTCATACCCCCGCAGAAATCTGCTCGTCTTTGCACTTTGCTTGGCCCTGAAAACCTGTAGTTTGTAAACTTAGTGGAGTTAGTGCCCCAGTCGTTCTTCCCTTGACCCCCTGAGCCTAGATTTCAATTTGAAATGCTGCATTTTTCCCTTCCAACTTGGGAATACACATAAATCACTGTAGAAGTTGTATGGAAGGAGGCAGCACAGAAAATTTTTCCTGCGAATTTCCGAGGTTTGCTGGGTGTGCGATGACAGGACCCTTCTCAGCGCTTCAGACATCTAGTGTGAAAGCACCAAGCAGTGTTTCTTTTGTTCCCTTGCTCTTTTGTTTGTTCCCAGTCAGCCCTTCCTGCCAGGCTCTTGGCTACAGGTTCCAGCTCTCAGCTGCCCAGCTGGTGTTTTCACAGGTGGGTTACGTGGGCGTGTGGAGTCCCAGAGAAAAAACACATCCGAGGCCAGATGAAAGGAGCAGAGATAACATTTCCTTGTTTTCCTTTTACATTCCAAGCCATTTCTATTCTTCCCAATAAACTCTGTCCCTCCACCCYGTCCTTCCACCTATATCATGCCAAGTACCTTTTTTGTAGCTTAATCCTGCTATGGAGGTTTGACAAAAGCAAGGAGGCCCCAAAAGAGAAATGAGTAGCTCTGTTTTCTCAAAATGCATCACGACAAAATAGAGTACTTCAAAGGATGGCCTGGTGAGCTTCTCTGGCTTCCAAATGCCTGCCTGGTCCTGGTGAGAATGTGTCATATCCTGCCTTTTGCACTCCAGCAGCAGCTACGCGTTGAGATGAGAACTACTTAGTTCTCTGGGGTTTGATTCGTGACCTAGCACTATGCAGAGACACGAAAACCAGAGTCGCACAGGTTGGTCCATGTGCTGCACCCTGAAGGCTCAGGGCAGGTTTGGGTTGCTGGGGTCTGAAAAAGTTTAGCCAAGGACCTTCATGGTTGGATTTGAAGGTCTTTCCCAGCCCTAATGATTTTGTGATAACCCTTGTGTTCCCCAGACCTGTGTGAGTTGGTGTTGCCTGAGCTCAGTGCTGCGCTGGAGCCCAGGTGTGGGTGATGTCCTCGAGCGTTTGTGCCTTCTGCACGTTAGATGGGTGTCCAAGAAAGACTGTCTGTGTCAGGGAGAGGGGGTGTGTGCCTGGCTGTGGCACTTTCTTGGACTCTTGAACCTGGGCAGCTCTGGACAAATGCAATGAATAATATTATTGGCCCCAGACAATCAGAATGAACCTGGAAAAATGGTTATGGGGGCTACATGCCTGGGCAGTGCAGGTCCCACCAAGGCAGAGCACATCTTCCCATGCCTCTGCTCTCAGCAGCTGAAGCAGTTTCTGTGCTGGAGGCTGCATCAGGAGCATCCACTAGTGAATTC
Source organism: Eudromia elegans (assembly GCA_003342815.1). NCBI lineage: Eukaryota > Metazoa > Chordata > Aves > Tinamiformes > Tinamidae > Eudromia > Eudromia elegans. The sequence continues at coordinate 849,838 of PTEX01000239.1, read as the reverse complement.
AAACATATATAAATGGGCAAATTCATATATTTTGTACTCGTGGCCTCCACAGACTCTTATGGCAGAAAGTTCTCAACCCTACTACCTGCCCAGGGCTGAGGTGTTTCTTTAATCGAAACGAGGGAGCCTGCCCCTCTGCCAGCCTAGAATTTGCATCTGTGACACCTGCAGTATGGGAGTTTTGTTGAATGCCCTGCAAGCTTTGAGAGCAGGAAATCCGCGTGTCGTGTCATTGCTGCAACAGCCAGCACACCGCCCAGGAGCTGCAGGGGCTGTTCTTCCTGCCACTGCGTTTCTGGGCTCCGAGTCGTTCCAGTGAAACGCTTGATGCTATTTGAGCACTGGGTGGGTTGAGGGTTGGGTTTTTGTTGTTTCCCCCCCCACCCTTGGTGCGTAGTTTAATTACAGTGAGGCTGTGCGCTGACTCTCCATTAATAATACAGTGAATTTCAGCAGCAGATTAAATTTTTCTAAAATAGTAAATTGCAAGGGAAAGTGGAGGAAAGTCATGGTTGAGGAAAATAAGTACATTATAGGTCCTTTATTAGATAGAAGCCCATGGCATCAGGCAGACGGGTACTTACAAACACACACATATGAGAAAAACAGGGGCTGCATCAATCAGCTTATCAAAATCACTTAAAAGAAATGGGCTTCTGCGGAGTGTGTGGAGTGCAATAAAACATCAGTGTAATGCTGGATGTATATTAACTGGCACAGAAAGATTATGACATGTCCATTACTGAGCTGGCTTCTTGTGCTGGCTGTGGAGAGGTTCAGATCCCACATAATGTGTTCCCCAACCTCCTTCCCCCGGCTCCCCAACTTTATTTTATTACCCTTGTTATAAGCAGGCACACTGTAAAATGACATTAGCGGCAGAACAGCCACATGAGAGATGCTGAGTCTGCCTTGAACATCAAATGTATTTCATAAGGGGTATGTAAATCATCTGCTAATCTAGTGCCATCGGAGAGCGCGGGAGGGAGGAGTGGGTGAATGCCCCACGCGAGCAGCTCTTATCTCCTGCTGGTCCCGTCCCTGCTCTGCCTTCCCCCTCCGGCTTCCCCGTGCGGAATCTGCCCGTGCCCAAGGGTCTCTCTCCAGCCCTGGCCCCGGGCTAACAGTTCACACGTGCTAACCAAGGAGGTGGCAGCCTCAGGCCAGGCAGGGGAAGGTTTCTCTGCAAGTCACGGGCTCTCGAGGCATTAAAGCTTAGGCCAATGTGAGACGGGTTGCAGGGACACGAACCACAGAGGAGAGGAGCAGCTCAAGCTTTTAACTCCATTTCTGCATCCTGTTTTTCTACCATGGGCAGCAGCACTTCACCTGTGAATAATGCACACCTTAAAAGTTCACTTAGCAGCTGCAGCCGCTTACACGTGTGCTGAGACGGAGAGCAATTTTCCCAGGTGTAGCTGAAGGGGCTGTGTGCGTAGGACTGGAGTGACAGARTGCTCCAGGAGGACTTGGAACAGGCAGACGCACACACGTGCATGACATACATGAGGTGTCAGAGGACCGTTTTTAAAGCCACTTTTTGGTCCTAACAACTGCACTTAAAAGCAAATGAGAGATGAAGGAATTTTTCAACCCAAACCATAAGAGACCCCGGGGGGGACACAGGATTATGGACACTTATAACTAATGCAAAATAAACAAGGCAAAATTATGTGTAATTACTCCTAAAGTCATTTGCTTGTTTCAGTAATTGACCTGTGCATTCTTTAATCTTTAATGCTCTTTTAAAATTCAGCCTCAGGGACTCATAACATTTATTGACATTTGTCATGGTTAAGGCTCTGGAGGAACTGGGCTTTATTAGAAGTCTTCAAAGAAATATCAATTTAGGGATAAGCAGCATTAATATTTTGTACACAACATCATCTGCTTAGAATGCCTGGCTTCGTTTCTTTACAAGTAATAAAAAGAAAGAAATGGCGAAAAGGGCAGTTCTGGGAGGGATCCTGTAGGATAAACTGCTACTGCAATTTCAATACATCTTCTCAGTAAAAATGTGAGGTTATATTTAAAGTAAAAATAATAAGGCTGACCAAAAGACACTGAGGCATCTGCCTGGTGKCAGGATGGCTTTGCTTGGCTGGGGTGGAGAGGACATTCTCTGCGCGCCAGGAAGAGGTAGTAGCTCTGTTGCAGACCTGTCGTGCGACTGCGTCGACTTGCGTCACCTGCCTGTGCTCACGTTTTCTGGGCCCCGCAGTCTCTGTCCTCCTATCTGTTAATTAACCAGCTTGAGTGTTTGGGAGCCACCAGGTTTAGATGCATTGCATGTGTTTAAGGGATCATCTAAGCTTGCAGGAATGTTTGCATGGTTTCCGGTTTCCCACTTGYGCCTGTAGAAGTCCTGTTTTCAGAGAACTTTGTGCAAAACAAAACAAAAATCAACAAATAAAAAGCCCACCCCAACAAGCTGGAAAGTGCATGGTTGTGTCAGAGACCTGTTTTTGTCCCCCATAAGGTAGCAAGGTAGGTATGGTGGGAGATTCCCGACTCCCTGGAGTTGGGAGGCTGGGAGGAACCTCCCCGCTCGTGATGGGGCATCTCCCCCCTGCAGCACTGGGGGCCTGCATGGATTCCCTGCATTGCTCCGAGTCACTGGATGGTGCTTGCTCCCGAGAGCCTGGGTAGTGCCCTTGTGCTGCTCAGAAGAATCTGCTGCAGCAGGATGGGATGCCACTGCAGCAAGGAGCTAGACAAGGAAATGCCCAAGGCAGCATGGAGCCAGCAGGGGTAAACCGGAGGAGATGTTGTACATTGCCCAGCCCTTGCTGCAATAACAAATATAACTAGCAGGGATGTCCACATCCAGAAAGAGGGTCTTCAGAGTAGCTCAGTCCTTTTAGCCTCCCTGACACCTGGGGTTCTATTTAACAAAGATGTTGCAACATTTGCCTTCTTGTAATCTTTTCTTCATCCTTTTCATGCAAGCAGTCTAGTTCAGAGATGACTGCCCTTTCAGAAGTTCTCTAAGTTATCAGCAGCATCTGATATTTGCACGTGTTTAGGTAGACCAAGGGGGTGTGCGATGCTTTGCAAGAGGTCACTCAGTTGCTTAGACTTTTCCCACTGGGATAACACGCTCTCTTCTGTATAGGGTTCCCCTGAAGGTTTCATGGAGACGGCTGCATTCTCACCCCTAGACCCAACTCAAACAACGACTGTGAAGGACCTTAAGCATCCCACCTTTCTAAGACCGCACTCAAGGCAAGACTTCTGCTAGAAAGAGGACTGAGGGTATCTGCGGCCCTCAGCTTCTTGCAGTATTAGGTTAAGCTTTTGTCGAGCTTCTACACAAAGGATTATTTTTACTTTTCCTTCGCAAGGTGGGGCAGATCACTCTGTGTTTTGAGCTTCTTGTTAATTTGCTGTCTCCTCTTCCTCTGTGTCTGGGTTCATTCAATGTTAAACTAGTGAAATCACCATGAGATTAGTTGGAGACAACTCTTACCCTGAAAACAGGGCTCAACAAAAGGCATTTTTTTTCAGGTATTTGCCCTGCTTTATTTCAGTGTAAAAGAAACCAAGTATTTTTGTTAGAGAAATGACAGAAATGAGTGCTTTAATGACTAGTATAGTTATGCAGCTCTTAAGAGTAATGGACATGTGTTAAAATATTAGGGCCAGACTAGGAWCCCTCGTGACTGAGTAGTCATTTTCAGAAATACTCAGCCTGCAGCCAGCGAGTCCCTTTGTGGGTGGAAGGTTTGGACGTGTGGGCGCTGCTTGTGGGAAGCTTAACGGGGCCTTTTGTAGTTATCCATAGTTATCCACGCCTTCCCACCTGACGTGGCAGCCGAGCCCATGGCTTCAGCTGCTGCTTTTGAGGGGGGATGTTCCGTTGTCTGTAACGGGACACGGGCKGTCGCAGTGCGTCTCAGTGCCGCCGTCGCGCCGCTGGACCGGCTTCCAGCAGAGTGGCAGAGATGAGCTGCCTCTCGCATCAGGCACCAGAGATTTCATTAAATGGCAGAGGAGGGAGCTTGCGTAGAGGGGAGGTTCACCCCAGAGACACTGCAGATTGTCTCGTGCTATTTAAGTGGGCTAAAATTAGAGGGAAAGAATCTGCAGCTAATTGGACTTGTGCATTAATCATAGTCTGCTGCAGGAGTACTTCACCCATTAGAATGTGTTAATTTGGTAATTACAAGGTGGGGGGGAGGTCCGTCTTTGTAATCCAGAGCCCTCCTTCATGCTTATTGCACATATCAAAGGCAGGTACAGCGAGAGGTTCCAGGCAGGATTGCTGCGGGGGGGAGCGAGCTGCCTATTACCACCTCCTGGCACACGTGAGCACCCAGTCTCCCTAGCTCCAGACACCTATAATTAAACTAGGTTAGATATGGGGAGCAGAAGGTCTTTCATTTTCAGTTAATAGGTAATTAATTGTATCTCAGTTTCCACTGTATCTCCCCGTCTCTGCCCACCCTGGCTCTTGTTATGGGAAATAATGCAAATGGTCACTGGCCTCCTGTGCTTGGGGAAGGAGGAGTTTCTGCTTGCTGCCCTTACTCTGAGGAGCCTCTGGAAGTGTACATGGATGGACCGTAGGGACTGCCTGTGTCTCCTCAGCTTCCACATATCCCTTTCCCCAACTCGCAGGGATGCAATAAGCCTCCTCTTCCCTTCTGCTGTTGACATGGTGGCCTTTACCTTAACAGATGCCTTATTCTGCCAGCCTCCCCGCTGCCAGTTTTACTAAGTGTGGAGGTGCTTCATAAGACACCGCAGATGGAGAAATAATGTGAAGAGACTTAAGAAGATGGGGAAAGAGGCAGAAAACTCAGACTGGCAAACGTAAGAGGCTAAATACCAAGACAGCCAACGTAAAATATGGATTTCCACTAGGGTATAAAATGCTAACGAATAAAAACAGTGGGCCATGTGGGTACTAATGAGAAGCAAATCAGAGTGTAGYTTGCAAAGCAGTGCTGCCTCCAGCGCCTTTGCTGCAGGAGGCTCCATTTCCAGCTCTCCCCTTGGAGATGGTCGCTGAAAACAAGGCCCTCAGTCCAACTCTTCCTGTTTCCCGTCCGTGCACGTTTTGTTCATTTGCCAGTTTACCTGCTGGCCGGGGAAGTGCCTTTCGGGGTGGGTAGTGTCTGCTGCACCTTGAGCACAGACCAACTGATGGATGACGGCAGGACCCCGCTGTGCCGCGAGCGCTGTGCAAGCTTCACACGCCGTTCCCCAGCCTATTTCCCTGTAATTTCAGCTGCTCCGTAATCTTTGCAAAGGTCGCACCCACTTGTTATGAGTGACTTCAGCTCTGATATATTTGTGGGAAGTCTTTATTCTCACAGGCAGYCCTCACAAACACTGACCTGAAATACTGACCTCAACAAACCACATAATTTTCCACTTGGGCACCTCTAGATTGGTTCTTTGAATCTGAGGAACTAGGCAGCTAGTTTTGACTCTATCACAATAATTTACTGGCTCATTAGCACTAACTCCTTAAAGGGGCACCTTTAATGTTAGTAAGCCTAAAATGTGACCTAGATTCTTCTCATCTCCTTGCAAATTCTACATTCTTCATCGTTCTGTGCTCCCATCCCACCACAGTCCTGCCACGGATCAATTGCCATGAGCAAAATAAGGAAGCTGCCTTAAAACAGGCCTGAATGTTGCAGGACACACACATTAAAAAAAGAAAAGAAAAAAACACCCCACCTTTCAGGACATCTGCTTCACCAGAGAAGAAATTGGTGAAAGAGCAACCTGAAAGTGCATTCAACTGCCTTCTCTCACTGCCTTTCTTTGGTGTTGTGGTTCGGGACAATCAGCCCTGCCCTTAGAGAACCTCTTTTAATAGTTTCCTAAAATAATCAACTACTAACCAATGGTAGATAGCAAGAGTGGGAAATGTATTTGTAGAAAAATATCTTTTTGAGGAGAGGGGAGGTGCAATAAACTGTAAGAAAAGCAAAGGGGGGTTAAAAAGCCAGGCTTTTCTAAGAAGTGAGCAGCTTTTCTTTGAGCTTCTTAAGCCAACACTGGGAGTTAGAACTGAGTTTACTGTGAGAATGATCCTTTTAGTACTTCACTATAAAGTGCATATGTGGGCTACAGACTGKCCCCATTGGAACAAAGTGATTACCACCCTCGCTAAATGGATAAGGACCATTCACTGGCTTCTATTTTGAGGATGACTAATGTGAAGCCTTGTTCATCAAAAGGATAATTAAGGGATAATTTTGTTAGAACAAATTTGTAATGCAGAGTGACTAGGTGTGAAAGACGCTTCCTTTGCGCAAGCCACTTTGCACATCCAGACGGTGTTTCTGGACTTAATTAGCAACACTGCATCCATCCCGTTACGAGTCGCGCTTTGCCAGGCCTTCAATTCTCTTGCTGGCAGGTGATAATCAAGTACTTTCAACTCTGTAATGCTAGCTCAGGTCTTTGCCAGGAAAAGTGACAGCTCTTTCAAAACTGCTGGAGAGTAAAGTTTGTCTCTTGCAGTTGCACAGTAAATCTTAGGTAGCTTTCAAGACTGGCTTTGCTATTTGTTAAAAGTATGGCTTTCCATTTCACTAGAAAGGGAGCTTTTCCAACTCAAGGTTTCACTCTTTCATTGGTTTCTTCTTGGGGAAACTTTATTTTTCAAAATTCCTCATGAAATTTGTATGCTGAAAAAGCTGTTTCCAATTTCAAAGTGAAATTTTGGAACTCAGAAAATTTGTTTTGATTGTCTTTATGCCTTCATTATTTTTCTCCTGTATCTCTGTTTTTTCCCGTCCCTTGTTAGAGTGACAGGCGTCTGTTTTGAAGACACTCATCACARATGAAAATGAAGAAAATGGTTTTGGTCAGTGGCTACTGATCACCAGGCAGCAAGGAATCGTTGATTTCAAAAAGTAAAGGAGTAAATAACGTAGGATTTGGGTATAGTATGTCAGCATCAATGGCAATAGACAGTATAATATACAATTATGATACAAGTTTGAAGATTTTATGCCATGGCTTCATGGAGGAGCAGTGGTCCACGTGTTCGGAAACTCTTCAATAATGTCTCTTCCTACTGCCTTGGTCATATTGCATTATTTCTACCTGATGTGGGTGGAAAGGATATTGGCTTCCTCAGCAGCAAGTGGAGACCTCCACTGCGCTGGTGCTATCAAAGATTATCTCAAGGTTCAAGAAATGTGTAGATGAGGCAAATAGAGACATGATTTAGCAGACATGATGGTGGTGTGTTTACGGTTGGACTTAATGATCTTGAAGGTCTTTGCCAACCGTAATGATTCTATGATTGTAAGGTCCAATCCCTGCCTTGGTAGCCAAGGTCCTGCAGGCCAGGGGTGAGGAGGATATGCACAGAGGAAAGCTGCACAGGGAGGAGAGGGAATTGCCAAGGAAATACTTGCTGCAACTGCTTCCCTTCAGCTCTGTGTTTGAATTTGCCCTTTGTATCATGAAGACTGAGACACCAGATCTGCTAAGCTGGGAGAGGAAATGAATGACCTTGCAAAGCCATGTATTATATTCCTCCAGTATGACTTTTATTCCCATATACTATAAGGTCAAAGGTTTTCACTAAAGGAAATCCCCTTTTAACGTTGGTATGAGTTCTGAGTATAGGCAGGTAAAGGGAGACAAGTGTCTTAGGCTGAGCTTACAGCAATGTAAAGCTTTTAGTGACATTAAGAAATAGTTAGAGCTCTTTAAGAAGTGTTTTGTTTTGTAGGGTTTTTTTCCACCAAAGGTCTGTTTAAATTACATATTAAAATGCACTTTGGCACATGTTTTAATGCAGACACACAGCTGAGCCAACCCTTATTTACATGTCTGCATTCAATTTTATCTGTGTGCTTGTGCTTTAAAGTGAAGTATAAATAAAAGGCCCTGGGAACCTGTTGCCTTTTAAGCATTTTAGGTAAATGTGTTCTGCAAAGAACAGCACATGATGTAGCATAAATCTTTTGAAAACCAGAGTTTGTGTGCCTTGTCACCGCTAGCACGTCCTGATGGAAGGCAAATAGTTTGGGCTACCAACACCCCTTACAACTTTCCCTCTAATGTTGGTGTTTAGGGGGTGATGTTATTTTTGTTAGCTGCTGAGCCCTGATAAATATGCTCTAAAGAAGCCTAGTAACTAATGGGGTTTTTTTTTCTTTTTTATATATAAAATGAAGGTGAAAAGAAAGTTATTTGCTGTAAGCGTAGCGGAAGTCAGGTGGTGGAATTGCAGGTGCTGGAATTGCACTGGGGAGCTGTGATTCTTGGTTCTTTTCCTTAATTGTGTCCTTCGAAAGCAGAGTCCTGTAGTGCTAAAAGAAGATGATGGCAAACTGCCTTGTTAACCTATTTTAAGTAAATCTGTATTGAGTTTCCTGCTGTGCCTAAGAGCTGCAAGTCCCAGTACAGTTTTATATTTTATCCCTGCCCTAGCATTCTCTGGACTTTAATTCCCAACTTCCTTTCTTTCCAGTCCTGAAAGAAATGCAAATTTAATTTCACGGGAAATCAGAATATACTTGAATAAGATGATTTTTTTTTTGCCAATATTTCAGTGTCTCCCACTGGTTAGTAACTAGTTTTGAGGGATCTAACATCTCGCCTTTCTTAAAACAAATTCTTTGCATACAGAAGCCTCCCACGGGCTCCTCTGGCGTGGAAAGGCAAAGCGTTTTAGCAGGGAAAAGAATTTGTATAGAAGAAAAGATGAGCAGTGCGTGCCACCTGTAAGATATTGTTAGCAGATGAGGAAAAGATATTGCTGATTTTTATTAATAATTAGTTTCATATTCTATTAGCTGTCATCATAAAAGTTCCTCAACAAAATTGTGGAGTGTATAGTACATGTATCATTAAATTGTAGCTATTTCTGGAGTGTCTCATCTCTTCCATGGCAGATATTATTTAGTAGTTTAGGTCAGTAAGTAACTGTGAAAGCCTCCATTGAAGTAATACCCTTGAAATACAATTTTGGATGTGGGCTATATTGTGAGAGATTGTCTTTTGGAAATCTGTTCTCCTCTTCATTATGGTCTCCTATTTTCTTTTTGTTGCGGTATGACATCTAAGATGTAGCAATGACCAGTGTACCCACAGGGAAAATACAATGTCCATCTAGCTCTCTCTAAAGGAGATATAATACATGAAGATAAAGAAGTAGGGCAAAAGGACTGCAAAAAGGGCTCCAATCCATATGTCCTACCAAACAAAAATATACAAATAGATCTTTATGGGGGATATCTACTACTCACTGTAGAGTTTGACCTAAACTCATGGGCATTGATGCTGCTCTTCAAGTCAATGCCAGAAAAGTCATGGTTATTTGCATGCCATCAACCTCGATCTWGTGCTTTGTCTGAAAGATGAGAGTTGGAAGAGCAGAAGCCTCCTCCCAACCACTGCAGACTCATGTTGTTAAAGCCCAGGTTAGAAAGTCTGTCTATGTCTGAATTTAGCTTTTGGACGTGGGTTGGTCTAGCCAATCCCTAAGCCAAGCCCTAGATTTTAGTGCCACTAAAATCTGTCGTACAGTTAAGTATGGGCTTAAGCATTTGTTAATCCAGCATCTGACCTTTCACTTCATCCTTTAGCTATCTGCCTCTCACASTCCTTTTTCCCTTTATTTTCCCTTCACTCAGCTTCCACCCTGGGTCATCCCAAGGGATGCAGTCCAGGAGAGTCTCTCTCAGTCCAGGAGAGGCCCAGGGCACGGGGCGCAGTTGGGAAATACAGTCTCATCCCCGAGCACGGCAGCATGGGGTGATGTGCCTGTGACTAGGCAACGGGATCGGGAGTGGAGGAACGATCCCTCTTTGTCAGACTGCCGGGCTGTTAGAGGTTATGAGATTCTTTTATTGCACTAATTTGCAGCGCGATGTGCTGACATTCTCTCCCTGTTGCACAGAGAATATATAAATTATGCCTGCAGGACGATTAACTGTTTGTCCAGGCTAATTGTCAGTATTAAATCTTGCTCAGTCACAGTTTTAAAGCTTAATTTAAACTCTCTATCTTTAAGGAATCTATACTCCCACTCCCCCTCCCACTTTGTGTGKGGGGGAAATAATAAAGACTTAATGGTTTAAGTCAGTTCCTTTGTAACTGCTGAAGTTACAATTGGGTGTGTGTATAGTGGAAGCATCTGCACATAATGAGCCTGTTGTGTTCTCCTCTTGCTTTAGCCGGTAATGCTCRTTTCAAATCCCATTGTCTTTGCTAGCCTGGATTAATTTCTGAATTATGTATTACCATTCTGAGACCTCGGAAACAGAGCTATTCCCCACCTCTATTCCTGAATAAATCTTGGCCATGTGCTTAAAACTGATGATTCATCCTGAAAGATGGCAAGCAACACAAGCTCAAATGCAAAATCTCACCCCTGCGCAATGGGCTGGGGATTTGGGCCGTGGAAGGGCTGTGGGCCCTCTGGCAACCACAGAGGATGCAGCCAATCGAGGCGGTGAGAAAGCGAGAGAAAGACAAGGGGCGCAGCGAGAGCTTGCGCCGTCCGTGCTGCGGGTGTGCGGAGCTGGCGCGGGGCAACGGCGAGTGCGTTCCCGCGCGGCGAGGGCGGTCAGGCCCCGCCGCCCCGCGGCAAGCCTAAATTGAAAAGAATGAGGCTGTAGGTAGGGACACGCACAGAGGAGCAAACACGGCAGTCCCTCCGCTGCCGGCAAATTGCCCTCATGATGGCCGGGAGGGAGAAGCTCTTCTGCACATCGCAGCCCTCTGCTTCCCGTCTTTTATTAAGACAAGTTATTAGTAGCAGTGGACCAGGGGAGTGAGCGGAGGGGCCTCTGCGGAGCATCCGATACCCTGYTCTGCTCGTTGCACCTAAGGTTATGCTGTGCTGGGGACGTGGTCGCTGCCTTTCACAGGGGCGCTCAGCATTTCTCACCCCGTTCTGAAATCAGCAGAATTAGGGTGAGCAAAAGTGTGTGTGGGGGAACAGAGCAAGTTAGTCCAGGAGAGAAATGACTGAGAAACACAGGAGCCTCCAGGTGAGCAGAATGAGGGGATGAGCAATGAGGAGGGACGCAGATCCGCCGGCCAGGCTGCTCGGCACCGAGGAGCAGCCGTTAGGGAGGAGACCTGCGGAGCTGTGCAGAGCGGTATGTTCAAGCCTTCATATTAGCAGAGCAGAACAGGAAGCTCCGTGCTGGGGAAGCTCCAGGGTCTTACCCCAACGTTATGCAGTTCTGCAGCTGCCGAGCCCTTCCCTTGGGGAGGGGACAGGGTGCCTGGTGAGGGGCAGCTAAAGCCTGTCCTGAGAGCAGCGGGTGTCTGCCTCGTCCTGGTGGCTGCTTTGCACCCTACAGCAGGGTTCTTATTTCTCATTTTTATCTCAGTGAACATCTTCCCAGTCACCATCAGAAATATCATAGTCTCTTTTTTTGTGACTTCTATCAGCTGACTGTTCTGGTGTTAAGTAAATAAATGAGAGAGTGATGAGAGAGTTCACCTGGGCAGCAGTGGTGACGGGACTTTCTGTTCTCTGGAATTGTGCAGCTCCTCTGCCCTCCTCACACCTACATAACAAGAGGGGATAAATGTGGGGAAAGGGGGTCCTCTCCCGTGGTCGCTTTGTTATTCCAAGTGCCCTTCCCGTGGTCTCCCTTATTTCTCTGCCCTCTAACCCATGCCCTGTCACATCTTCTCCAGACCTTTTCCCGAAGGCCACCCAAGCCTCCTCCGTGGTGCTCCCGGGGTGCCGGGGGTCTGTGCGCTGTGACAGCTCGAGGCACAACTAGAGCAGGGAACACCGAGGGGCCGGCCAGGCGCAGGTCCTGCTGTCCATGCTACAATTAAAAACCAGTCTGCGTTTCTTCTTAAAGCCCCTTTCGGTGGGATTAGGTTGGAGAGAAGGGTGGGAGAAGCTCTATCTACAACCTATTTGTAAGGAGGCAGTAAGTTTGAAGCCTTTAAAACCATGAAAGCCCCCACTGGGGTGAAAAATCACCTTTCCTAGATGAAGAACAAAGGACGGGGGCTAAAATACCTGGGATAAGCAGCCCCCAGTGGGGCGAGCACAGGAGGGACTCTCCTGGTTAAGCAGGGAAGATGCTTTCCTTAGCATATGCTCTGCATATTTTACTGCCAGAGAAGATGTGGCGATGATTTAATATGCAAAGGTAGATATAGCATTGATATGCATCCACACTGCATAACATGTGCATGCATATTTCAAAGGTGGCACAGGAAAGCGCATAGCTGAAGGCAAGCATTTATCAGGCTTGCGGTCAGACGGCTGAGACCTTGGCAGCCCTAGGAGAGAGCCTACAGGAGGAGAAACAATAACACATCCTGATTGTTATTAGTGGTATTTTAAATAAAGAATGGCGAAGATGCTGGGGAGCCAGGCTGCGTGCGGCAGTTGGGGCCTTGGGCGAGCTGAGCTGCGCGGTCCCGAGCCGGGCAGCGCGGGGAGCCCAGCAGAGGAAATTATTCACCTGCAGCCCTTGCTTTTTGCTCTGCAGTGAATTTGTGCTCGTTTGTGCTGCAGCCACAGCAGGTGAAATGAGCGTGTCTGAGAGCGCTACTGTTGGGATTGTTTTCGTCTTCCTTTTGCTCTGCGAATGCAGCTCTGCTGCACAGGATAAAGGAGGTTTGACACCGAGGTACCAAGTGATGAGGGACGCTACCCTACAACCCATGCCACTCACACAGTTACAGACTTGCTTATATTTTGTCTCTCTCTGTGGATAAGAAAGCAAGGGGAATGGCAACTCTGAAAAGGGGGAAGACCTGTAAAGCTCTGCACCCACCAAGAGATGGGCTGTTGCCTTCCTGGTGCAAGAGCAAAGCAGGAATCACCTGGCCCTTGAGCACTGCCCCGACATGCGCCCAGCGGCTGCCCCTGCCTCCCTCCGAGTCCCAGTCCCAGCGGACAGCAAACCTGGGCTCAGCGGGGCCGTTCTGCGGGACCCACCATGCGGACGGCAGAGCAGGCAGCGTGGGCTCCTTCTGCGCAGCGGCAGCTCTGGATGGTCACGTTGGATCACAGTGGGCAGGGAGGTCCTGCAGGGCGCTCGAAAGATCCTCCAAGCCTGTGCACCAACACACACTTTCTTTATGTAAAACAGGCACACCTTTCCTACCCACTTCGAGTAGCTGGGTTTAGCATCGAGTAAACCCATCTCTGTCCGAGCGTTACGGGCTGGTGCGGATGGAAACCTGTCTGGTTCTGTTGTTTCCCTAATGTCTCGGTCTGCTAGTGATACAGAAGTGTTTGCACYGCTCTTGGGTCTGTCCTGTGTGCAGGGCTTTGAGGTCCTGGGCATCCTACAGGAAGGACCGGGCCTCTATTCCAGACCCAGGACCCCGCACTTTGCTCTTCCAGCGCACTCTAGTCCTGTCCTGCTGGTTGCTGCATGTCTTTCCTGCCTTTTTGGGATTGAACCATCACGATGGCCCAACCAGCCTCCTTGGAGGGGCTTGTTCAGTGGCCACATGCCCAAGCTGGGCAGCAAGGAGGGTCCGGGCGGGTTTGGTGGCACAAGTTCGGGGCCAGTGGGTGCAGTGGGCTCAGGGCAGATGGGCTGCGGGCTGCCGGGAGCCTGCGAGATGAGCGGGTTGCAGGGAGGTGTGAAGAGGAGAGAGGGATCTCCAGGGGTAACGACGGCGGCAGCGCTGCTGCGGCAGTGCAAGCTACTGTAACTTGATCACTCCTTAATTATCTGGAATTATAGTGCTACTCTCACCCTCTTTATGTTATAGTGAAAGAAATCAGGACATACATTAATTATCTAATCCATATGTAAAGTGTCACATATAATTTTCCCAGAGCAAAAGGTTCTAGCTTTAAGACCTGCATCGTCCCTTAATAACTATGTGCGAGGGAAGAAAATAATATCCAGATATATGATTATTATAGTGGTCATTCCYCACTGTAGTTGTCTTCTCTGAATCTGGGCCAGCACTCCTTCTAGAAAGCCTTGTGTGGGGACACTTGTAGTTTGACCTTCAAGCATYCCCAGCTGTGACCACTCGCCTGGCTGGGTCCCCACGGGTGGCTGCCAAGAGTTTAGGGCATGAAACCAGGACAGAAGTGCAGCCTGGATCAGAAAAGCCTGGAGATTCCGCAGTTTCTTTCTTGTCTACATTTGGAAAAGAAGGGAAGAAAAAGAGGGGAAGAACCCACAGCTTCCCTTTGGTGAAGACACAGCAGCTAGAGAAGACGATTAAGAAAATCAGTATTGCATTTATTAGCCTCCATCTATGATGCATGGTGTTATGCTAATATGCATGAATTAATTACTGTTATTTATTCAATAGAATTAATAYGATATTGTGGATGTGTGCAGTGACGATTTATTGGGAAGGAGCAAGCCCTGCTCCTCCAAGGTGATGCGTAGGAGGAGCAGGGACGCGCACGGCTCCRTGGCACTGCCGGGAGCTCCACCAGCTGCGGAGCCGCGTTTCTCTCTTGCCTCCTTCGCCTCTGCGGTCCGCACGTGGTCTCTGCTGCTTCTGCAGTCAGCGGTTCCAAACAGGAGGCAATTCCCTCTGCCGAGGGCAGTGCCTCTTGGGGAGCTGACTCTGGTGGCTGGTGACAGAATTCTCAGATAATTCAGGTGGGCTTTGGTCCAGAGTCTTGGTACTCTCTAAAGCAACTTTATAAGACGTAATCCTTATGAAAATAATAATAAAAAAATTCTAGCTCTGGTGCCAAGCTGGGTGTTTGGAGAGAGGCGAAGCTGGCAGGTGTGGGGAGCCTGGTGAATCCCTGAGCTGGCAGTGCTGTGTCGTGTTTGGAAAATGACGGTAGTTGGTAGTGCCCAAGACAAACTACAGGACCCACAAAGGCCATCGGTCTGCAAGATCATTCAGGTGTGTCGAAGACCAAACTTGCAATCGCTTTTGATGGCAGCGCGGAGCCCCGGAGTCCTCCCTCCGCTGCGGCAGCACCCGCGGTTTCCCATGACCTCTTCTGCGCAGCTGATTGCAGCTCGAGGAGCTGATGGATGTCCCTGCATCTTGCAGCAGATCGGTCACATCTCTTGATAAATATGGGACCTTTTGCTGTTATGTATGAGCCCCATGCCTTACCCATCCTCCTAATTCATTTCATTTCAGTTCTGAGGTAGGTTAGTGATTTTTTACTGAAATTTCCACCTCCGTCCCCATTTGATGTGTTTTACCTCCATTTATTGTATCTTGTTCCCTACTTTAGTCACCTATCAGCCACTGAGAGTCTTTATCGGGTGTTTTGCCTCCGGCTCAGAAAAGAGAAGAGCAGAGAGGGTTTCACTCCATCGGTACCCCTAAATGGGGGAGCTGCTGCCTTGTCCGTGTCCACGATGCTGCTGGCACCAAATGGGTCACCAGGGCCTGTAGCCAGCCCTCTCCTCGCTCTGCTGCCACCAGAGCTGGAGCACCCCTTCTGCAGGTTCAGCTTGGCCCGCAGAGGGGCTTGATGTGGCCTGCAAGGAAGGAGTTTGTTTTATCACGATCTGTCAGTGCTCACCTTGGGTGCCTTCTTTACCTGTTCATCCGAGGCYGGTTGTGCAGCCATTTGGTGTGTCTTAGGTTTGGGGAAGAGGCTGAAATTGAGCGTGAAGACCTGTCCTGCCCTGGTTACTTCACTTAAACAGAAATCTCGTAGGAGTCTAGGGGTCCTCCAGCAATGCCAGCAGGTGGGGAGGCCACCAAGACAGATGTTTGTCTGACCAGCTCTCAGCAGCCTTCCAAGAAGCGAGTCCCATAGCTGGGTCTGGGTCTTGACCAGTATCGTTMAGTAGAGTGGACTTTCCTTTGTATGTGTATGTCTGTACATAAAGATGCATTTATTAAAATATTATTCATAGAGTTATGAAAGTATTTTATATTTATTAGCTATTCAGCTAATATATATGTGAAAGGACATTATATACTTTTTTAATAGGCAAGTGAAAATCTGTGCCGTATATACACATTTATCTCTAAGTCTTCCGTGAAAATTAAGGTGATGGTTTTGTGATGCCCTTAACGACATGGAAAAAAGTTATCTGCTTACCTCATTATGGCAACCATTATCCCATCCCACTCCAGTCTTTTGTAAACTAAAAAACATATCTGTCAACCTCTTGTTGAAGTTCATTGTATTTACGACAGTTCTTGCTTGTTCTTTCTGCTCTTTTCCAGTCCCTCGCCAGTTTGTTCTTATTTTATGAAGCTGTGGTTGGTGTCTGAAGCAGTGTGCGTCATCTGAGCCAAAGCAGCAGAGGGGAATGAGTAGGACCTCCCTGCAGAGATGCAATGGCACGAAAGCAGTAATCTTAGTTGTCAGGCACTTGTGAGGGTAGGTTGGCTTAGGGGACTGTTTTAATGGAAAGCCGTAGAAAAGAATTGACACCCTGTTTCCCCATACTGTTAACAGTGGGGTGGGGGAGCAGTGCGGGACTGGGCAGAGACCCAGGACTGCCCATCGTGTCTGCTAGGGTAGGTGACAGGTTCCTTACCTCCCAGAAACCGTGTCTCGTTGAGCAGGATGCTCAGCAGGTAGCTGATGGCCATGCTTGATTTTTTCTGGTTTCCAGGTGTGGCCAGGGCCTCCTCAGTGTAAACAAAATTGATCTACCCCAGGGACAAGATGGAGAATCTGGACTGGAGCCCCACGTAGGGTTTGCTGCTTCTTCTGCCAGTGGGAATAGCGAGTAGCGATGTTGCCTCTGGCTGCCAGGAAAGCTCTGTGACAGTCACACAAGGGACATGCCCATGTCCCTCCACACTGCTGGGTTAGGGCAAGGCTAGTGACAGGCTTGATGCATTGCTGGGATGTGTGGTGGCCACCCACTGGTCCCTGGAGACGGCTAGTGTAGGCAGGACTGTGCTGCTAGTCCTTAGCGAGTAGCTTGCAGACAGTCCAGTCTACATCCTGTACGTTTCCTTTTGCAAAGAAGGACCAAAAGCTACTCTTGACACTTTCAATTCCCCAGACACAAAAGCTACGGAGTTTCCAGCCAGCGCTTCAGATAAATCTGGTTTTAAGAGATGTGGTTTTATTGTGACACTAATGGCAAGAAGTGAGCAGTTAGCAAAATGAAAGGAGTTGAGAGATTTGTGTTGATGACTTGGAAATAACCTGTCCTACGCAACTATGGCTCAACAATAGTTTTAGCTTCAATTCCTGATCTCTCTATAGGCTTTGGTTGTGTTCCAGCAGCAGCGAGGAAATGTCAGGACAACTGGCTTTGCTTTCCACAGGACACGAGGAGGCCCTGTCCATGCTGGTACAGGTGAACAGCTTGAAGTCTTGGGGAAGGCTTGGATCATGCGTGGGAGCACGTGGCTGAAAGGTCTTAAAGACACTGGCTTGTCACTCACGTCTGTGTACATGCCAGGAGGGCCGGTCTCTGCAGCCTTTTTCTCAAGGAGCAGCTCCAGAAAGCAGCTGCCTTCTTCAGTAGAAGGCTAGTAGGGAAGCTAGCTGCTGTCTGCCCAAATTAGCATTGAGGGATACCCTGATCCAGCCCCCAAAGACAGTCGGGTACAGGGGAACTTCCTGTGTGTTTTTCTTCTCTGATCAGGTCTTAGTTTTTCCTGGAGGTTGGCCCAATACTGTAGGAGTGTTTTGGAGTGCTAGAACTGGGCTCTCTCGTTCTTGAAATGTTCCAGTTGAATTCCATGAGAGTGGATAAACACATTCATGATTATTTCAGTTCTGCATCTTAATGAGATTCTGARGGATGCCTCTGCTTGTAATTTTGCTTAAGGAGCAGCTTTTACATCTGGAGGCCAGCCTATCTTTGCTGTTTCTTGCTCTGCTTGTATTCACCATCCTCTGCAGCTACTACAGCACTGCTACATGCCTGCACCSTAGAGCTCAGCATATGAGAAGCCCCTTAGCAAGTCCAGTCGGGTCTACAAGTGGACTTTAACTGCATATAGTCCAAAATAACCTCATAGCAGATCAGCATCCCAAAGCACATGGCAGGCAGATAGATCATGTACCCATTCCTAGACGTGTTCCTATCATTCTCCCCTTGCAGAGCTACAGACCAAGGTATAAACGAGGCCCTTAATACCTTGCAGTAATTAGTAGTGGATTTCACTGGTTTTCGCTCTTTTTTTTTCTTTTCCTTTGTTGTTGTTCTGCATGACACATGGGAGACTTGTAAGATTCCATTCTCCTTTCACCTGGATTTGCTCTGCCCTTTCTGGTGAAGACAGGGGATTTGACTGTATTGACTTAATTGGCAAATGTATTGTTCAGACAGCTGTGACAGAGATGACTGTGTGTGTTAGTCGTCAGGTTAAGTAGCTCGTGGAAGCTTTTGACACCTATTGCGGCTGCCAGGCTCCTCTGCACCAATTCAGGATCGTCCAGCTTTGAAGTGGTCAAGAGGTAATGCACTGTGAGGTTGAGGAAAATATGTCTGCTTTGGGAAAGAATAGGAATAAACACACAAACCAGGAGGCAAGGAAGCCACGTTGCTTGTGTGCGTGTTTGAAGTGCCTTGAAAAGTTGATGTGTAGCATAAAGAATTCAGCTTGAGCTTTGCAGAGCTGTCCTCCGGATTCCTCTTGACATTAATGAGTATCAGCCACCCAAATCCAATAAATAGCTTCCTAAATCTCAGCTTATTGCCATTTTGTGCTTAGAGAAATGAGCCACAAATGACCTTTTGTACCCTAGGTCCTTTCAGGTCACTTGAGACTCTTTGTGTCAGCCGTGGAAGGGTCTGATTATAGGGCTGGCTGCTCCCAAAGATGGCAAAGCACAGGTTATTGATCTGCTCTCACCACAGACCTGGTGACTGGATATGGGTTATCCTCCCTTTCCTGCCCCAGGTGTTCCTCGGTGGGTGGTGATTTCAACAGGAATCGCCCAGCTGAGTGACAGGGTTACCCACCAAAGGAGGTGCCAGCCGTGCTGCCGGTGGCCTGGGCTTTCCCTGCAGTGGTGGCCCCAGCATGGCTGGGCCTGGCATGGGAAGGAGAATGTGGTGGGAGTCTCCACTGGAGGCAGAAGTGGAAGTTGGTGCAAATTTCTTGGCTGTAGGTGGGGAAGGAGTACCTTGGCCATGTAGGAGTGTGTGCAGCACTGCTGGTGTTCCTTGCAAGGAGGCAGCTTTCCAGCAGACAGCGAGTTGTGACAAGAAAAACAGCCRCCTCTTGCTGACTGTATTGATGATCCTCCCAGAGAAGCAGTGTCAATCTGGAAGGAACCATCCCCTTCAGTCAAATGTGTCTTTAATGAAAAATATAAACCTGCAGACTGTCTTTCAGCCTGTATTATTAATGTGACCTTTACTCAACTGCTTCCCTCTCTTTTGATTTCTGTGAATAAATGTAATTTGGAAGGTGTGCGTTTCACCTGCTGCAGCTGAGTTTCAGCAAGGCCTCGGACGCTGGGAAGGGGAGGGAGACRTTCCCCAATCAGCTCCCCCAGTAATGCAGAGACCAGCGTGAGCGGGGACTTAAAAATGCCCCAAGGAGGTGGAAAGGATCAGGCAAAGGGTGCAGCTGCCTGCAGGAGGCGGTGCAGCCTGATCTGCATGACCCCAGCGAGCAGAAAAGCTTCGTGGCACTCAAAAAGCCCTGTGTTTGGGCTAGGACACTTGCATGACCAAGGTTAAAAGCTTTTTGCGGTGGGAATAGTTTGTTTTCAGCGCTGTGACCAGGGGTCACGGCTGGCTCCTGGGGGAGAGCAAACTGCAGCGTGTGGCTTTCCATCAGAAAGGTGTGGGTCACAGCTGGCCTGGTTGGCTCAAGCACTGCCAGCCAAACATTCGTCATTGTAAAGGAYTGCATGGCTAAAACGGGATCCCAGAACGAGAAGGGATGCAGAGTTCTGGACATCAGTGTGCAGGCAGCCAGGACAGACCTCTCCCCCAGGCGCTCCATGCAGCAGTGAGTGGTGTCCAGCAGGACACAGCAGCCCTGCCAAGCGTCTCTGTGCTCAGCTTGCCCTGTTAATGCTTTTCTTCCTACTGCAGTGCCAAAAATGTGCACTTCTGCATGCACAGGGCAGTGCAGCAGAGACCTACTCTTCCTAGACAGCCCTACCCAGTTCTTCCCAGTTTTCTTCTGATTTCTTTCAAGAAAAAAACTTTTACATGAGTAGGATGAATTAGGCCCTTCCTTTGTAAGCTTCCTCTTGGTGCTGGGTCACATCCGGCAATCCTTGAGGTCCCTGCACATAAACGTGTCCGATATATTTTTAGAAAGAGCTTCTGAAGTCTGTCAGGAGCTGGCTTTTGCTGGCTGAAGTTGGAAGGCAGCAGGACGTGTCCTTTGGGCATATCCACTGTTGCTAACGTGTACATGGGAAAAAACAAGGGCATGAGATATCCAAAATCTCTGACTCTCTTCTCAAATCTTCATTCTCATCCCCTAAAAATAGGGCCCCTTGTGCTGATGTTGCTTACTGTGTTGTGTGACGTGTTCATTCATGTTTCAGAAACACGAGGTGCTGTAGTTGCAGCAGTTAGCCTTGTGAGAAGTGAGTAATTCCATCTTTCATGCTGGGCTGCTTTGTGCAAAGGCTCGAGTCTGCCTGATAACAACAAGAATCAACCAGAACACTGCATAGTTGTACATAAAGTGAGCATCTGCTTTCTGTCCTGACGGAGGTGGGTCCTGCACACTCGTGGAGCGCCAGGCTGCTGGGCAGCAGGTAACGCGTGGCCGCAAGGGGCCAGCGTGGCCAGGCCACCCCACAGTGCTGGCCTTTGCATCCCTGCGCTGGTCTGAACGGTGGTTACTGTGTGCAACACACAAGAGCAAAAATGAAAATGAAATGGGTTGCTGGTGCCAGTTTTAACATCTGAGCATGTTGAGTAGGGCAGCGCAGAGCTCATTCTCACAGGCAGCGGAGCAGCGTTGAATTGCTGCGGGGGGAGATGCAGAAGAGTGAATCTCTGGACTTGCTTTGCGCAAGTGCTGGCAGAAGGTAACTTGCACAGACAGATCCCTGTGCCCTGAGTGGGGAATCGGGAGCGAGCTGCTGGGCCACGTGCAGAGGGGCAGCACAGGTTGGAATTACTGCGTGCATCAGCCATTGCTGGAGAGGGGCAGGGCCAAAAAGGACTTGAGAAGAGCTTTGGTTGCAATAGATACTGCTGATTACCACCAAGCACGAGGAAACTGGGAGGTGCCTATGGCTATTCTGCAAAAAGAAAGAGCACAAACCRACCGTGCATAAATTATTCACTATAAATCCTTTGCTCTGCTTTAGCATGTGCGCGTGCACGAGGATGTGTTGAACGTGCCGTGCAGGCCACAAACGACTTGTCTTTCCGAGTCCTTTGCCCTGTTCGCCACAGTCCGTTAGGGTGTTTTTCTTCCCTTCCTGATGCAGCCGCTGGCCGCAGCGCCTGGAGCGTCTCGAGTGCTTTCTGCTGTCTTGCCCGGCTGCCCTGCTCGCGTCGTTACTGAGCGCCGGAACGCGTGTTGATTTGCATGCCATTTTGCTTTCGATCTCCATGGCAACCGCTACCAAATGGCCTGACAATAATCAAGGTGCTTTTCAGAGCTGCAAGCAGCTCTGTGCCGGGCGCTGACGCCGGAGGTTTCCCCAAAATAAATGCATGTGCGATCCCGGCGGCTCTGGTGGCCAGCGGCCTGCGCTGGCCCCGTCCCGTCCTGCCCATCCCCGAGCTGTGCTCTGTGGCTCGCAGGTGCTCGCCCTGGGCCTGGCCTTGCCACCCCGTGTGTCCTGCCGTGCCGATCCCTGTCTCGGCCGTCTCACGGTGCTCGTGAGGGCCCTTGCTTCCCTCTCCAGCCCTGTCAAGGTCCCTTGGCCGCGCTGCGTCGCACCAGGGTTTGTGCTGCGTTGGGACCCGGGCCAGCATCAACAAACTCCAGGGCAGGAGCGCGCGAGAGGCAGCAAATGAGGGAGCTCTCTGGCTTCATGGCTACTTCAGATCACTCCGAAACATGACCTAAATTCAGCCTCACAATTTCCTCCTTTCCACCTCCTTCCTCACAGAGCCCATCATCCGCTTCAGCCTCCTCGTTTGAACCGGCGAAGGCCCCTTCGGAAGCCCTGGCCCGGCCGCAGCACCTGGGTTATTGGTGACGTGGGACAACCTGGGCGACGACCACGAGGGTCTCTGTGATGAGAGCTGGGGGGCTGTGCTGCCTCAGCCTCTTTTTCTTGCTGCTTTCAGAGCATTTCCCCATCATGGTTAAAACAAACCGCTGGTGGCCGAGGCGCCTGTGCTCCACAGCCGGTGCTCCTGCACGGCGGCGCACAGCCAGGGCCGCCTGCGCACTAGAGCTGGCCCCGAGCTCCCCGCCGCGCGCACCACCGCGGCCCCGCTGCCGCCCTCCTCAATTAGCGCTGCAACCACAACTTTGTTATCCCGGGCATGAAATAAGGCTAATGAATCATGTCGCGCTTTGAAGTCACGTTAGATCTGGAGCTGACACGAGCTTTTACATCTATGTCACTCCTCCTCCTCGCTTTTTTCCCGTTCATTTTTTTTCCCCCCCTCCATCCCCCCGAACGGAGGCAGGCCCTGGCACTGTTTACCTGTCATTCAGCTCGGGAATTTGCATGTTAGTTAAGCTGTTAGCATGAGTAATTACGGAGCGGGTCAGCAGCTCCTCCCAGCAAGGCGTCGGGAAGCGCTTTGCCTCCGGAGCGACGTCTCTATCGCGGGAGGCCTGGCAGCTTGCAGCGGGGAAATGAATGCAAACGATGACTCAGGGCTAATTGCGCTCTTTCACTCGCGCCCAGGCGTACGCTGCGGGCTTAATTAGGGAACAGATTGGTCCCTCAAAGCGTGGATGAAGAGCGGGGAGAGCGGGGCGGTTGGGCCGCAGTGGGGAGAGGGACAAGGGGGACCCTCCCCGCCTGGCAGCTGCAGGAGCCGCCGCAGGGTCTCCGGGGCTGCTTACTTGGGTCTTGCCTGCGTTGGTAGCTTCCTCCCAGGGGTCTGTCTTGGTTTGACCTGTCCCCAAGCTGTCCCACAGCCTCTACTATATGGATCTGCTCAATCCAAGTTGGATATACGCATCAGTAACCTGCTCTAGAGGATCACATTCGACATCAAGATGTCTCTGCATCTGGTCATCTGCTGATCAGAATTATAGACTTGCTGGCCTTGTTTAAGAATAACATCAGCCCATGTGTCCCCAGAGCTCATATTAGTAGAGCGGGCAGCAAAACTGGAGTCCCAACACCATCTTCCACCGTTGATGTACAGAGGAAGCGTCTTGGTAGCAGAATAAATTTTTAGGTAATCAAAAGATCAAAAGGAATGATAAAAATTAATTGGGGTAGGAAAGTGCCCCAGGGACTGGTGTTGGGGGGAACAGCAATCAGGACTCTGGAAGTGGAAATCTTTTGTGGAAGCTTATGATCTTGAGCGATTTCTGAAGGTTCATGCTGTGGCTGGGCGGCACAGCAGCAAAGAACGACTGCTTTGTTTCTGTGTCTCCAGGTAGATGTGCAGCAGGAATTTGGAGGGATCAGGCCACCATCCTTTGGTAGCAACAAGGAAATTCTGATGGAGTAAGGTTTTCTGTCTTCCCTGTGGGAAATGTTGCAGGAGATCGGGGTTTGCTATCCACCACAGTGGGTGCAGCAAACCTTTCTGAATCYTAAAGCACGGTTCTTCTCACGCAGGGGTTAGCAGAGCTATGGCAGGGCTGAAAATCAGATGGTGAAYGACATAGGAGATGAGAACTTTGTCCTGCAGAACAGACCTAGCACATGTGGCAGGGCGTGCTGAATGTCCCGGCTTCGCATGGCTGCAGCGGGCAGCACGAACCGAGTCCTGGGCACGGGATGTGGCCACAGGGAGCGAAGCCGCAAGAGCAGCATCCCTAGGGCACGCGGTGCAGAGCATAAATCGCAGCCACGAGGCCCTCGGTGGTGTTGGGTTCTTTGTTCGTTGGTCTGTACGCTATTGACGGAGTCAAAAGTTGTGATTAAGGTACGGTTTTATTCTAGGAGGCATCACTTCCGTTTTCTCAGTGCAAACAGTGTGCAAAATTAGCATGAAGCACAATATTATTCGAGAAAATGATGACAACGTGGAATCTTTAAATTTGCACAGAATTGTTGAATTTTTATATTGCTTCATATAAAGACAATACACTGGACAATGCCTGTGGTGCCATTGTATGACATAAAACTAGATGCTTTAATGCTTGTTGTGTAATCATTCCTATGGAGTCCTGATGTGTAATGCTGTTTGGCATTTGTGCTTTTCCAGATCATTTTTGCCCAGTGGCACGGTGACAGGAGTTTGGCACGCTCTTTCATTCAGGATTCTCATTTTGTTTTCCTTCACTGACAAGTTTTCAGTACTTTGCAAATAGGGAGKGCTGTGAGTGCGGTGAGCAAATGTGTTTCAATGAGGACTGCGTAGCGGTCGATCAGAACATTTTAAGAGTAAGCACTTTTGTGTCTTCCTACGTCGTTAAAGCATGCTGTTCACTGCTGCGACTTACAGCGCAAGGGCAAAACAAGTTCTAAAAAGCTCTTAAAATGTAAACATTTCATAATTTTTGTAAAGCTGACTTTTTTTGCAAAGGGAACTTTTTGTGGAAAATTTTCAAATAGTGAATAAGCTCTGAGTCCAGTTTTTGGAGCTTGACACCAGAGCTTACTCTAAAACAGAAATTCTGTGTTTTGACTGGCCCGAGTGTTGGCTTTCCTCACCAGAAACCCATGCAGCAATGTCCATTTTTTTTATAATTTATGAAAGTGACAGAATAAATCTTTTTAAGGTAATGTTTGTTCTGAGAGTAAATCACAGTTGTTTAGAATGCTTAAACTTTCAATAGGACCCGCTCTAAAAGCCCAATTTTTAAACAATTGGCTTGTGAGTGTAATATGAATGTAGTTAAGATGATAAATGCAGCTAATTTTCTCCCTCCATTAGCCCCTTTCACATGCTACTTACAAATGCCAGTCAAACCAGGCAATCCTTTCATTTTATTATGCGGTGACGAGGCGGCCGGATTAAAAATACATGATGGCATTTTCTAACTTGGATTTATAAGTACCGCTGCTGTGTCTAATTTGGGCCTGACATTTGCAGCACCGCGAGGGAAGCGCAGTTTGCCGGTGGGAGCTGGGAGAGCGGCGCAGGCTCCGGCGGTGCCCGCGTCCCTGGGGAGGCATCGGCTGAGGTGCCCTCCTCGGTGCCGCCGAGCGCGCCTCGCGTTGTGCAGCTCTGCCCGCCACCGCATGGGCCGAACGCTTGCGGTTAATCCTGYTCAGCCCTTCCCGCTTGGCTCTGAAGCAGCCAGCATCAGCAATGGTCCGTGCTCAGATATTACCCTAATATTGCAAGGAGTTTAATTGATATCGCTTCCTATCTACTGTGTGTTCTCAGCCTTGTCTTAGAACTGCAGCTCCCATCTGCTTGTTTAATCTCTGAGGATTTCTCTTTTAGCCTGTCCTTCCAGCTGGGGCTTTTTGGTCTCTTTCCTTTGGTGTTGAAGGGGTGTATGGGGCTGTATGGAGTCATATATCCAACTTTGCCTGTGATCATAGCAGCAGTTGTCATACTCAGAAGCTCCAACTCTAGAYTGGCTCTTCTCTAACAGCCTGAAGCTGCAGTTTGAGCTGGTCTGTCCTGATGTCCCCTTGTCTGGATGATGAACGTGAAGAAAAGCCTGGCTGTGGCATGGGAATCTCTGGTGTGTTGGCCTACTTTTGCTTGTCGTTATTRTTATTATTATTATTACTATTATTATTATTATTTCCCTGCACCTGAAGCATTGGTAGTCTGAGTTCAGCCAATTATGATTAGGTCTGTGACTCCGGTCCCAGAGGTGAAAAGCCCTATGTCCAAGTGATCAGTTCTCCAGATCAGCTATTGTTTCTTTAAATGAAAGGGACACTAAAGTCCAATTATTGCAATAGAATTGGCTGCCTCTTTAAACTGAAGAATTTGACTCAGCTCAAGGGATATTTGTGATTGCCTCTGGCTTCCCTGGAGCTAAAAAATTATATGCTTTCCCTCTTCACTAAATTAAAACATAGGTGGATTGGTAGTGGGACTGAAGGAAGTCCCTGCCTGAAACCCCAAGTGTCAGCCTACTTTGCAAACTGTAAGCTAGTAATTGGTTTGGAGATACTGAATGAATAGGTAAAAAGGCATCTGAGTGATTCCTGATGGATAATACAGACTGTCTATAATGGAGGAGTTTAGCTTTCTTGCAACACTCTGCAGCCTGAGCTGTTAATTCAAATTCTGATAAACACAATTAACATTTGTACTCTGTAAACACTAGATATAATTTCTGTTTCCATTGCACCTCATCCTCATTTAAGTTCTCATCAGCCAATTCCTTTGTTTCCCAAGCATCAAACTCAAGGCAGATCCACTCTATCATTCTCTCTGTGAACAAATATTTAGCACTATTTTTTAAAGTCCTACCTCGGGCATGCAGAATTTGCAATATAGGTTTGTATAAGGCCTCAGCTATTCTGTTTTGTGTCTATCACCCACRGCAAACCTCTTGCTGAATTTTTTGGGGGGCATCAACCCTGTGTTTGAGTGACTGGGTGTTGTTGGTTCTGGGAAGTTGCTTCCTTACCCCAGACCAGCCTTGAACTTCAGACCATGGTCCGCTATGGTAGAGTTCTCCACAATGATGATTTGAGGAATATAAGAGCAGAGTTGAATCTCCCCTGCTGCCACTGTCTCTGCCTCATCCCCTTTGGGGAGCTGATACCCCAGGAGAGGGTGGTGCTCCAGGTGTCCATCCATGCTGCAAGGACAGAGCATCAGCCGGGCAGCTGATGGATCTGAGCGACTCTGCTGGGGCCGTAGCCCTGGGCTGCTTGCTGAGCTGGTTTGCSAAGACGCCGACGAGCAGATGCAGCGCTGAGGGCAAGGACGGAGCCCACCGGACCAAAGCCAGATGCAGCATCATGTTGAGCGCGTCCGCTCCCTGCCTCCGGCTCACTGTACCATTTATCGAGGTTACAACATAATAGCTGTGCAAAATAGTGTCTTCTCTTCTTCCCCTCTTTTTTTTTTTAGGAAGTGAAAGTAAGTCTTCTAAGCCAAGGTTAACAATATATATTTATGAGTTGTAGCCAGCTGCTTCTGTGTTTGCACATGTGTTTGTTAATGAACAGTAACCTAAGGGTCAGGTTATTATGTAAATAACCATTGTCAAGGGTAAAGGTGAAGAACCCAGTAATGAGTTGTGTCTCTCTGGCTCTCTCACAAGCCACTAATGAATATTGGATATTGCCATTTTCAGGGCTTTTTACCCTTGTTTTATCCAGGGGGTGGGGGCAGGGGTAGGAAGAGAAGAAGGAAAAAGAAGTAGATTTGTAATTAACTTGAAATGAGTTCTTTTTCCCCTCCCTGAAAACCGCTAAAGGGAGCTGTTCGTTCAGGAGGAATTAATCGCGGTTAATCAGCCTGTACTGAGTCTGGACCAAAACCACCTTCCCTCRCCTGCCCTCCATTTCATTTGAGCCCCGGCAGCGCTCGCTTGGGAAGACGGGCGCAAATCTGCAGTGTGCATCCTTGCAGACGATGCCGCAGCAAGGCAACGCCAGCAAGCYGTCTCACGGGTGTCCCGTTAGGAGGGTTAGCAGCAAACCTGCCTAGCYGGGATTCCTGGCAGAGTGCGAACAGAAGGCGCAGGCTCCGTGCATATGCTTTCGGCAGCACGACACAGCCAGGGAAGCCATTGGTGCGCAGACCCCTGCCAGCCCGCGTGGCCAGCAGCGCAGGGAGCAGCGGAGCGGCCTTCCCGACGGCGTGCGGAAGTGCCGTGCTGGGCTTGGGCAACTCTAGCTTGGTGACACTTGCCGCAGGAGGTGGCCGAATGTGCTCATCAGTGAGAAGGCAATAAGAGTCTTGCACGAAAGCCATCATGGAATCATTATGGTTGGGAAAGACCTTCAAGATCATGGAGTCCAATCGTAAGCCCTTCACCGCTGTCCTGCTAAAGCATGTCCCTAAGTGCCCCGTCTACACGTGTCTTGAACACTGCCAGAGACGGTGACTCCACCACTTCCCTGGTCAAATGCGCCCCTGCAAGCATCTGTTTCTCAGTGGTTTTGCGTCATGGAGGGCTTGGGGTTGAGGGCTGGGAGCTTGGGCAGACGGGGTTGGTGTCAGCTCCTCCGGGTCCTTTGCTTCCCAACTGCCTGGGCAAGCCTGGCCCCTGGCCCCTCTTCGCGAGGGAAGGACGAGTAGCGTGTCTATAATTCAGGCATGGATAGAGCCCGCAGCACCTTGTAGTGCTGGTTCTGATGGATGACAGCAACGCAGAACGCCGGGGGACATCTGTCAAAAAGAAACAGTAAAAATAATAGTAATAAGATGCACTGGTCAGTAATTACTGAGTAGACACTAACAGGGTTTGTTTTGAAAGTGAAGCTTTGCTCGCCCTCCCTGAATGCCACAGGCAGGAGCAGCAGCCATGGGGAGGACAAGGGGAGGACACAGGGCCCCATGTTGCATGGGGACATCCACAACCAGCTAGAGGTGCAGGAGGAGGAGGCCGCGTTGTCTACGCCCRCCCCCTTTGGAGCTTTGAGTAATGTCACGTTGCCACTAGGCTGTCTCTGCAAACAAGATATTGTTTCTCCAAAGAATTCCTAGCACAAATAAAAAGCTAAATAGAAATGATGGGCTGACTAGCTGAGCCTGTGCTTTTTACTTTTATGATTGAGAAATAGTTGTTGGAACTGTCAATAAAAATAAATAAAATTAGGTCCCCCTAGTTAGGTGAGGACAGGCAAGCCTACCTTTCTGTGCTGACAGGCTTTTTTGTTTTGTCTTGGCTTTTATATACATGGGAAAAAAACACCATTGAGAGCTTCCAGGGAACTGCGCTGGGGCGGTTATAGCTGTTTTTACATCCTTTATATGGACTTAAATCCATTTACTGATGTGCTGTAGACAGAGAGACATTTTTTACAAGTAATTGTCATGTATACAAGGGTCCTTATGTGTTTCAAAAAGATCTCACTTAAGAGAAATAAATGTGCTTTTCATCTTTTGTTGGCAGGAGCAGTGGTGGTTGGGAAGAGGGTAATTGGTGATCTTTTCCAGTCTGATAACCAGGACAAATAGGGGGGAGCCCAGCGAGGCTGTGGCATTTCTCTCCTCTCGCTTCCTCCCGTGCAGAGGGGTCCGCATGATTCGAAGGCGCTTTTCTGGCTTTCCTTTCAATAGAAGCAATAGATATGATAAATATCACGGGCTGAACGGCGGGGGGGTGACGGGAGGCAAAATGCCCCCAGGTGACCCAGTGCGGCAGAAAGGCGTCTCCGGGATAATGGCTGTTCCCGCTAGCTGCCCGCCCGGGAATCGCTGCCGTTGCCCTTATCCCCTTGGCCACCAACGAGGGCCATCCCTCTTGTTGCGAGGCCACTCTGTGCCCTCTGTGCACAGAGGGACCATCTTCTTATCGCCTGTATTTGTAGGTGAGACCTTCCCTTTCATGCGGAGACTTGTGTTGTCCTTGGAAGGTTATCGCTCTTCTCGGAGGGGCTGTGATTTAAAAGGCTCCCCAGGGTGCAT
Source organism: Eudromia elegans (assembly GCA_003342815.1). Lineage (NCBI taxonomy): Eukaryota > Metazoa > Chordata > Aves > Tinamiformes > Tinamidae > Eudromia > Eudromia elegans. The sequence goes on along the minus strand of PTEX01000239.1, from coordinate 820,415 downwards.
GAAGCCTTGATAACCTCCCGCGTCACCTGTACCCCAGCGCGTTGGAGGTCCCTGGCGCCTGTGCTGATCTGCAGCAGGAGCAGAGGTCTCGTCCTGGAGAGGTGCGGCTGTCCCAGGGTCAGGGTGTGATGAGCACTACCAGGCATTGCAGTATCTGTGTGTTTTCCCTTAGGGAGGCTATTCTGCAATATTGCTCCCAAGAAAGACAGTCAATAATGTCATTGAGCTGCTCATGGGAAACCCAGGTGGACGCTTGACAACTGGTTGGGCTGCAGAAGTGGCAGATGGAGGATGTCCTGGCGCCGACAGCCTGGAGCAGGCCACAATTCAGGCCAAACAGCTAAAGGCAGGTCATACACCACATAAACTTACTTATAAACAGCTGCTCCATCAATAAGAGGCAAAACATGAATGGGACCAGGTTCAGAAATGCAGGTTGTTTAAAAAGATATGAAGTCGCTGTATGTCACATACCGAGCTTCATTTCTGCAATTCGTCACATCTGGCTAATAAATCAGTAATGCCAGCAGGTGCTTCATGCTACAAGGGTGGGCTTGGAGGTGTGCATAAGCATGAGATATGGCATGGAGTGTGGCCTTGAAGTCAGGGACAGGTGAGCAGTAAACCGGGCTCCATAAATAATGGATGAATCACGCTTGATTTTGCTGATGATGTAGTGACCTTTTGGGAGGCAACAAACAAAGAAACAGCAAATGACCAGCAATAGTGATGAACAGGCTAAGTGAACCAGACACATCATTAACACCAGCATGCCAAAATAATTACATGCAAAGGGGAGTGACGCAGTCAGCAAAAACAGCCAAGAGGAAGTGGTTCTATGGAAGTTCGAGTTTTCTGKTTTTTTCAGCAGGCAAGAAGGTTTCATGAGGAGATGGTTTTGTGGTGTTTCCTGTTGGTACAACAGGCTGCTCAGTGTTTGGAGTTGGATGGAGCAGAGATGCTGTAAGGTCCACAGGCTTTGCTCTTGTAACGTTCCTGTAGACCAAACCTCTCTCGCAGGACACAGTTTACAGAAGATTCTCCATGGGAACAGGGTTTATCTCAGCCCGCAGGGAGAAATGGCAATGCCCAGGAGACACTGATGACCAGTAGAGAGAACCAAAGTGCTCTGTGTCAGTAGGTGCAATGCTGGTTAATTGACCTTCTTATAAGGGCTTTAATTTTCTTTTGCCATCTCGTCTTTGTATAAACATTGACTCGGCACAGACCATCCACCTCCACATTGCCAACCAGCCGGTAAGTCGTTCTGGTAAGACGGTAACACTGGAATTTGTACATGGCCAGATGTTGGGCTGAGTCAGTGCCTGCTCTTCTCTGCTGGAGAACATGGTTGTGAACGAGGAGCTCTTGGCAGGAATGTGCGGAGAGCCGGTGCTTTTCATGTGCTCATCTGTTTGCACGTGGAAACAAGAATATTCATTATTGGTTGTTCATTATTTTCCCATTTAAAAAACTTCATGCCATTCAGTCAGGGAAGGGGAACAAGAAGATGCTGACTTATGTAGCCCATCGCACATCCGGAGTAACAGAAAATGAATAGGCAAATTAAACGCCTTTCCCCAAAACTCAGGCTGAAAATTATTCAAACAAGCAAATGCTCTTGAATAGCAAATACATCTGCAGAAACTAAGCTTGGTTACGATGGATTTGTAAATGGAAGAAAGACCTGAATTTGCAGTGAATAATTGAGCTAGCTTTGCTTAGCAGTTTCATTAAAGCAATGATAATTTTCACTTTATGTTGCACCTTCCATCTGAAGATCTCAAAATGCTTTACAAACTCCATTAATCAGTTCTGGTAAGACCCCCTCCTCTGCTCATTTTTGGCAGAATATGGCCGCATTTAATGCTGAGGAATAGAGTGGATTTCCTAAATTTGCACACAGCAAATCACTGCCAGAGCTGCAGGCAGAGCCCAGCTGTCCTCCCTCTCCAGTCCTCACAGACTGTATTTCCTCTGTTGTTTAAACTAAACAGCAGAACCTGGAATGAATTTCCCAATAATGTCAGAATGGTATCAAGTGTACACCGATTATCACCGCAATAAGCCTACCATAAAAGAGTGTAAAATAATCTTTATTATTTTTGCTAAATGGGTGTGAACAGTGAGGAAAATACGTCAACTTAAAAAAAAGAAGTGAGTTCTACATGAAAACAGTAACTGATACGTGTTTTCTTTTTCCCATTTGATGTTTCTAAGTAGAAAAAAGAAGTCAAGCAACTAATACTATGGGTTGAAAGATACCCTGATTTTTTTTGTGTGTCTGTAAAATCCACTTGAATGTCATCTGAGTTTTCTACATATTTAACAAAACCAAACATCAGAATTGCTATCTATTGCTGTTTTGCTTCTGCTGAACCAAATCTCCGCATTCTGCCTTATGATGGATCCCTTTCAGGAGGAAGGAGGAATGGTTGCTCGCTGGCTGCMTGGGGCTGGGAGCTGCGAGGCTCTTGTATTTCAGTGGGGAAGAGTGGGGTTRTAGAACCAGTAATGGCTGCATTGCAGGAAAACTTAATCCACTGCCATCTGTCTTTATTATGTGTCTATTCTTGGACACCGCAGCCTGGAAATCTAGCAATGAAACCCAGTTGTTCATTGCCATTTATCATAGTTATTGCTGGAGTTGTGTAATGAAGAGGGGAAGTACTGTTTATTGCTCTGTCCTCTTCAGAAACTATCCTTGGGGGTAGTTATGGATGGTTATTGCGTTTCATGTGTTGTTCTCTCTGAGCTTGCTTTGTTCTCCGTGACGTGAAGTTTGGCACACCGGCTTTGCACATGAGGGTGAACCAAAATGGGCCAGAATTAGTACAGCAAAAAGCTGTAGGTACCCACGCTCAGGGTCAGGTACAGCTATGCCCTGCGTAAAGGCAAAGATAGTCAGTGGCCAGACCCCAGTCCCAGTTCAGTCATTGGTATGGTCAGGAGTGGAACTCTTCGAGTTTGAAAAGAGCTAATAAGAAATGCAGGTGATTCTGGTTACACTTGGTATCCCCCATGGCTTCTGCAATCTGAGATTTTAGCCGGGGACTCGAGCAATGGGAACTGTGCTTAGGTTCAGGGATCAGTGAGGATGTGAAACACACAAATGTAGTTCACGGGTGCAGTGTGAAGTGTGGATGAGTTGCTTCTAGGTCCTATTGGGGTTACCAGGAGAAGCATTTGGAGCCATTCAAATGATTCTGTAGTTCAGTCAAGGTCACCAAACTTAAAATTTTGAAGGATTTGTAGAGAATCTACCTGCTTTGGGTCTTATGAAGCAATTTCTAGACTAGCAAACGGTTGATCCGATTGCGATAGGGATCTGAACATTCATCCAAAATTTAAAATAACCTTTATGCAAAATAAACCATGTCTAGTGCTTCTATTTTAATAATTAAAAAAAAAAGTCTGCACAGGTGGCTGCTTGCTCTAGGTAGGAGTAGCAGCCATCAGGAGACTTTGCAGAGCTTCAAAGACTAAACGCTCAAAGAAATGTGCTTCTGTACAACAAGCAGAAACACATTTGGGTGGCTCTTGGTATGCACATAGATACCTCTAAGAATGAATCAGCAGCAGCATCTTTGTGCCAGCAACAAGGGAATTATATAGGGAGCCTCCAAAATGATGCAATAAACAGATGCCTATCCAGGTGTCTGAGCTCCTAACCTTACAGTGCTTCTAGGAATGATGTGTAACAGGCGTGAGACAGAGTTCCGGCTCTTGGAATTTTGGAATTTGATGGCTTTTTTTTTATTATTTTTTTTAAATGGACCAGAAAGTGTAATTCTTAATGCACTACAGCAAAGCACGAAGAATAAAATCTAAAGAGAGAAGCCAGATGAGTTTCACACTGGCCTCACACAAGCACCAAGTAACACTGCAGAAGCTGTTAAGGTCTCTGTTACGTGCCAAAAATACAATCTGAGTCAAGCAAAAGATCCCTTGCTGGTGACACAGAAAAAAATGCATTCCTGGGGAAAGTCGTATATTTGTGTATGATGCCCTGGTAAGAAACCTGTGTGGTCATTTTGGACTGTAGCTCTCTTTCCCCTGAAGTAGCTTTACTGGAAGATTAATAGATCTAAACAGACAGCATTGCATATTAAGTGCACTTTTGCTAGACACAGGTTGTCTGAGACACTAATTGTAACAGTGGACTATAGTTTAGTAGACATTATCCTCAGCAGCGTGCACTGCGTGTTGGGTTCTGCACTGTTATAGTGCTGAACCTGGTATAGTTTCATCCAGGTGGGGTGAGAGGTGGAAAATTATACCCAAGTAACAGAGTGCTTATTGATGGGGTTTCCAGACTCTGGGCTTGCTATGTTGCTGGCTCTTTCAGTTGTGGGGCAGCACCAATGAAGCACGGATCTGATGACATCTTGTACAGCAGAAACATGAAAAGTGGGAGTTCCTACATGTTACAGGCTGAAGGCAGAAAATGGATGAAGCAAAACAAAAAAATGAAAAAAATTACAACGTCTTTCCACACGAAGTTTCCCACGGTCGCATGGGTTTGCCCCTCTCACAGATTTACCCAAAAAGTGTTAGGTCGTGCTGTCACCAGAGCCCAGGTGGAAGAGGAGTCAGCGATGCAAACAGGCAAACAAGTGGCTCCTGTCTGACCGTGGCATTGCTCGTGTTGGGAGGAAGCTCACTAGGCCAAGTAGCAGTACTGGGCATATCCAAAGCTAATTGAGGTAGTTAAAATTGAGTGCTGCAGGAGTATTTTCATCTCGAGTGCTTGTTGAATTCTGGAGCGGAAGATAGTGTTCCTAAGCAATGAATGGCTGTGAATGGCATAAAGTCATTGGGATGCAGGCAAAAATGATGTCCTTGGTAAGAGCTCTTTAAGCACTGAGTAGCTGAACAGTTTGGAAACAACTCTTTTGAAGGTCAGGGCTAGTATGAAGGTGACACATCACAGATCTAGCTCAGTTCCAAGCTAGAGCCACTTCCATTGTATTCCTATTGTATTTGAGTACTTTACAGTTTCATTTTAAACATTGACTTTCAGGGAAAAAATGCCAAGCAAAAGATCTTCCTAAGTAATGTCTCGTTTTTGCAGAGGTTTCAGTGCCTGCTCATCTTCAAGCACATGATTATCCCTTTAAACCTGATAAGCTTGAAGTCTTAATAAGGAACAAGGCCCAACTGCTTTTGTTTTTGAATCTTTCCTCCAGTTCTCTTAGGAATGAATGTTTGTTCTTAGGAGGTATTCAGACAATTTTAGASTGGCTTCGGTATAATTTAGAGCATTATATTCAGAATATTTATTTAAAAGCCATCTCTGGATTATAGCTCCCCTTAGTTTAATAGTCAGTTCATGTATATGCACAACAGATATTGATACCTACAGAAACGTTATGTGTGAACTAGAGGTGTCAGTTGTACCTTAATGCCTTCTTACCAAAAGAAGTTGCATTTTCTGGCCAAGAAAGCAGTTTGTACTAGCCTTTTCGGAAGAAAATAATGGCATATGAATTGCAGGTATGGAAAGGGAAAGGCAGTATTTTTTAAAACAGTGGAGATGGGATCTGTGTCCTGTGACCTGATTTACCATTGTTTGATTTTTCCTCCATTTTTCTGCTATTTTATCTCACCTTTCCTCAGCTTATTCATCTGGAAGATTCACTTAATTATATTAGTCAACTTCACGGAGGTGTCTTGAAGCTTAATTAAAGATTTGGAAAGCTTTGCAAGAGCTGCTGCCAGAGTGCTTGGAAGAAGTGCTTGACTTCAGACACATGTAAGAAAGGATAATGTAGCATGATGTGTCTGAATATACGAATCTGATTCACTGGAGCTGCTCTGGATGGTGTTTTTAGTGTGCTACCCTGAATTCCTGTGAAATCCTGAGTATCTTCATGAGTTAGCAGGGCAGACATTTATTTTTGTGTTTTATAGTATATATAAAATATATACTACATAAAATATATATAAACCACTCATATATATGAGTGAATGTTAGCCCTTGTGTTTTCATATACATGATTTTGAGATGGGAACATCCACGTGAATGCCGTGCACAGAAGTGCAACAAACAAAGCTTTATTTTTCCTCGCTCTTAGCAGAATTGGCCAACGCTTGCAAGTTCATCAGGGCACCTGTGGCCGATTGCTGTCAGTTCTGCTTTCACCCTCTGGAGGATTTTCGCCTGATGCCCCCCAAGGGGTGAATTGACATTCATTGCTCCTCCAGGGGAAGAAACATATGGAGGCTCCACCGGGACGCACTCCATGATCTGAATTGCCAATCAGTGTCTGAGCCTCAGCTGGGGAAACCTTGCTGCTAACAAGCCTTCATGCTCCCCCAGTTCTCATTGCAATCTGTCAGCTGCTAAATATGGTTTCAGCAATGCTCGAGTCGGTGAGAAACCTACAGCACCAGCTTATTACGGTGTGCCGGTGTCTCTGCATATTTTAGGTGCAGCCAGTTTCTATTATAAAAACCTATTAGGGCTTCCCTAGTAAAAAACGAGTTAGCCTTAAAAAATGCAATATTTAGTGTGAAGGTAGAGGAGACTGTTTCAGCTTAGCTTGAAGAAAATGTGTTGAATTGTTTGCATTTTGCTAATTTAAATACACAACGGCTTTTGAAGTTCCAAGTTTTGTCTGTTTGTTTATGCTCCCTGCACTCTGCCAATGGAGTATATTGTTTCCTTGTGGCTTCCACCGAGCTTGAAATTACTGGCTATGCAGGAGGAAATTAGTTTGTAATTAAAGCCAAGTTAATAGCGTTTCCCATGGAGCCCGCTGGTGCTGTTGGCCGCGCTGCGAGCGCAGTTTGGCATCTCTGCCTCACAGGGAGGGCTGCGGGGCTGCGTGTCCCACGGCGCAGAGGGGGCACTCACATTGCTCCGGGGCATCCCCACCCCGCTGCAGCCTCCCGTGCCCGCCTCGCGCGGCCGCCCGTGTCAGCAGCGAGGCTGCTGGGTCTGCGCCCGCGGGACCCCGGGGGCTCCGCTCCCTGTGGCCGCCCCACGCCGCGTCAGCGGGCGCGGAGCAGTCGTCAAGGCCCTGGCTGCAGGGAGGGTCCGACGGCTCCTGCCTTTGAGATTCTGCGTGTCACTCCTCCAAGTCACTTGGCAAAACGTTCCCCCCGTGCAGCAGATGGACAGAAAGAGACGGGGGATTGCCTGGATCAGAAATTGAGTTGGAGGCTCTTGGCTCCTCCTGTAGCATCCAAGGCACAGGGCTGGCTGAATGCAAGCAGAATGTCTGTGGCAAGCAGACTGCTGTTTGAAGGAATGTGTGATAGGTTTAATATAGCTGGAAGCCCTCCCGAGCACTTGCTCAATGTAGCCCCCTGTGTTTCTGCTGTGGCTTCATCTATTTTTTGAGGCTGATTGTAAAGATTAATTTTTTTCCTGCAATCTAATGCTGTTGATAAAGTCACAAGGGCAATTAGAAAATTTTCTGAATATTTTGTTTGGGCAGAGACCCACTTACTTTCTTAAAGCAGCAAGCCCTATGCAGTCATGTTCCCCACGTATGCCTGTTTCTCCAAAGAACTTCCAAGTTCCTAGGAGAGTTGGTACTGATGAGATGGGCATCAAATATATGAATCTCCTGCACAGAGACTACCAGCAGGATACCTGCCCGTGAGCTGGGTGCAGTAGAAAAGCCCGAGGGCAATGGGAAGACAGGAAAGGTTGCAGATAGCAGAGTTCTGCCCTACAGGGGTAAATAAATAAATCAATAATCATTAGAAACCTCTCTTTCAAAAGTAACCCCACCATTTGGCCCGGATCACATGGGCCTTCATTCCCACTCTGATTCAAGCATTTAATCTCATTTTGGAATCAGGGTATATTGCGGCCACACCTGTGGCAGCATTACATATGGGAGTGCTTTTGTATATCTGGGCCTGAAAGCGTATATGCAAGGGCTATATAGCTTCTGAAGTCACTTATGAAAATGCAGTGTAGGCTCCTAAGGCCTTTAGTGCTAGATTCAATTGAGGGTTAGAATATAAACACAAATTTTGATCCTGAAGGCTTTCACCCTACCCCTGCCGTACCCTGGTCGCTCATGTTTCATAGGAGCTGTTATTTTATCTTAAAGTTCACCCCAAACTCCCTACCCAGCATGGCTGAATGGCTGCGACTGGCCCTCCTGCCAGGATTGTCCCATGCAGGAACAAAGCGTACCCCCACCGGGCCCTCAGGAGGGTTATCTGCAAACACGGAGCAAAGGAAAAAAAGAAATACTGGACAGAGGTGAGAAGCTGGGAAGTTCCCTAAATGGTTAAAATAAAGTCCCTGGCAAAAACAGTGGAGCTCCTTCCAAAAGGTTACCCGGCATCATTTTAAGAATCATCTCACCTGATCTGAGAGGAGAAGCACGGGTCTCACTATCTGGACTGATCACTCAGACCTCATTTACAGTCAATGGACAGAAATGGGCACCTCCAGCAGGCAATTGCTCTCATCTTAAGGGGGGTGCTTAAAATAGGTCAGAGAAATCACTCCTGTTTCTTTCCACTTATACATTTAAGAGACTAATTCAAGTATAGATACTTGCTGTGTGGACCTTTGACACTAGTGATCTGAATCCTTCCTGAAGTGACAGTAGTGAAATTCATTGCTCCAGTCTCACTGAGCCCCATCCTTTTGAAGCAGGACAGCGAATGACAGAGGATGTCCCAAATCCTGAGCTGCCAGCACAGGGGGCCAGCGTGTAGGAAGAAGTGAATGTTCCACTGAAGCACCTCGGCCTCAACGCTGCCAGGCTGGAGGGCTTGGGAATCTCCGAAGGCTCGATTAGGATTAATCCATTTACCTGGGGAAATCTCTTTGAGAGCCCTAGATGTAAAACAGTGTTAGTTATCAGCATCATCGTACAACACTACGGTGTTCTGTGAGTTCTGGAAAGGAGATTTTCCTCTGAAACAGCCTCTTCACACTTTCCCTGAGTGAAGTATTTTGCTACTCAGATTTGTGATTTAATAATCATAAATAATAGAGCCCTTGGCGCTATATTTTTAAATGACTGAATAGTGAGAATCTACTTTAAGAAATTGTATGAATGCCTATCACTTGTGCGCATATAAATGTATTCAATTAGCACTCAAATCTTGAGTTATCTCCTGATGGAAGGCAAAACCTTTTGAATTCAGTCCCATGCAAGAAATACTGTGTGATTTAACTCACAAAAGGATGCTATGCACTTAACAGATAATGACTGAAGAGGATTTTGCTGTATTGCCTGCTCAGCTGCTTGTGAGGACAAAGAAAATAATTCTGCTTTTCGGATCCTGTGGGGTAATGAGGAAACTCTCTCTGCACTGATGTCAAATAACACCGAGCAGGGGAAAGGAAATAGCCCAATAGGCTAAACTGGCAGGAATTTCATTGTCATGGTCCTCCATGTGCTTCCCATGTTTTGTCTGTGATGCTAAGCCACTGGCTAACCTATCTCTGAACCTGCCACCAGCACACAGAGATTACTCACCCTGGATACTGCACTTCAGCAAATGCAGAATTAGCCCTGGCTAAGTAATCTTGTTAGCGTGATTCAGTGTTAAATGGATCTCGATTAAATGGACCTTTATATTGTCCCAGCTGGAGATGATAAGCCTCTACAAGGAGATGGCAGGAGACCGACGGAAATTGCTTTACTTCAGCCTGGGACAGTTAACCCTGGAAAACACTTCCTGCTCCCTTCCCTCCTTTTCTCGGACTCCCTCGCGTGGGCCCGGGTGCCCTTTGCAGCGGGAGAGCCGGGGTTGGGCTGAGCTGTCTTGTTGTGAGAGCGGGATGTCCCTGATGTGTGGGGCAGCGGTGATGGCCTCTCCCCGTGGTTCTTTCACAAAGCTAACAGGTTATTTGCTAGCGCTCGTTCACCCTGCCAGCCTCTCCAGGGGCTGGTTCTGAGGTACCTGAGCATCCTTGAGCATCCTGTCTGAGCATCCTCTTGCCACTAAGAGTTTATCAAACACCACACTCTGCAAAGGGAGAAGGGAAGGGAGTATCTGGAGTCTCATCTGAAAAGTAATAGATTGCTTAAGTGTGCCCCTGGGATTTCCCAGGGATGGCCTGGGGTTTATCTGGACGAGATAGAAATCAGCCACACACCCGTGTATGGGAACCTGACACTTCATTTCTCCTTGCTGTTTGATGCGGCAGTGTGTGCACAGTCTGGGTTAGAGGAACATGGCATTAAAGTCCCCTGGAGCCTTCACAAACCAAGGCAAAAACCGTGGGGCACCGGTGCGAGAGATGGCAGGGGACAGAGGAGGGCTCTAATGGCAATTCTTGGCCACGGCTCAGGGGGATGTAGAATTGCAGATGGAAGCAGGGATGGTCAGAGAGAAAAAATTCGGGTGTTGCAACCACTTTGGCTGTGGCTGCTGCTTGTGGGCAGCATTAGAATGGTTAAAGGTTGGAAGGGACCTCTAGAGATCCTCTATTCCATTAGGGAAAGGCTCACTGATACTGCTGGCAAAGTGGATGCAGAAATGCCCGTCCTTCCCATACACATTCTCCTTCTACGTCTGTGTTCTTGTCCTGCTACGCATGACTCCAACAAATTTGCTCAATCAATTTCTGAATTGACTCCAAAATATAGATTATCTGCACAGAGATGTGACAGGACACATGTAAAATGTCCACTTCGCTGAAAGTCATATGATATGATATCTTTTTTCCAGACATTTGACAGAAAGATGATAAACATGCGGTTACTTGAATTTTTCAATAAATTTTGCATTTGAGGTGGATTTACAGGCTTACTAAATTTTCCAGACCTGAATCCCAGTACTGCAAAAGCAGCCAGTTTGGGAATGGCTGCAGACAGACTAGAAATGGTATAATCTATTAGAGATTTCCTTCATTATCTCTCTAATCAAGGCTTCTATCAGTCTCTTTGATGCACTGCTGGAAAAAAAAAGATCTTCAAGTAAACTGATGCTGGAGATAATTAATTAACTTAACGTCCTTCTGCCTTAGAGACAGAGACAGTGTAAGAAAGAAGTGGTGTCCTTTGCAATTACTGAGTGCAGGTTACCATCCTAGTGCTGACAGTTCATAGGACATGAGGCAGAAAAGCATTTTACCAAAAGTTCRGGCTTTGGAATATATTTTCCTGCTTGTTTCTCATGCTGTTCTCATGCAACAGTCTTGCTGGTGAAAAAATCCTTTAATCTCTGAATAGTTTCTGTGTACTTTAGACTGATAAGCTTGTCTACCTTGTGTTTTCCTCCCAGAGAATACCCTCAGCTCTTCCATCTTCACGTGAACTCCATCTTTATTAGGATAAAATAGAATATCCAGAATAAAAACTGATTCAGCAGAGTAATATTGCCATTGCACATTGCTATAGCTGGACAGAGCCCAACATTTTCCTGCGGGCTTGGCAGTAGGGAAGGGAAATAATGGCTGTACTGGGAACCTGGCTTTCCCATGCAGCCAAACTTCTTTTTCCAAACGTCTGTGTAAATCTTGAGACATCRTTTGTCTTTCTAATGAATTAAGATAAGATTTAAATCATGCTGTCATCTCCAACTAAACCTGGGAAAGCTAGGAGGGGGCCCAGTTTAATCAGACTTATTTTCCCTTTACAAAGTATGCTCTTCTCATCTAAGATTTCTTGTGTTCCCAGCTCTTTGAGTCCTTGGAAAAAAAACGTTTTTAATTATATYCAACTCTGTTTCTCCTTCGGTTTCCCATTTTTGGCACTACTTGAGCTGCAAGCCTGGTGAACTCATGCGCAGACGGTCACGGCTCCACACTCTGGGTCATTCAATGCACCTCAGAGTTGATCCAAAAGTATCAGTAAAAAATCAACAAATGCCCCATTTCCAAAGGTAATTTCCCAGGAAAATCAAGAGTAGGAATACTGAAGAAAGTAGTACAGTATAGACTGTTGAATTAAGAAAGTTTTATAGTGAAAGAGGGGATTTGGTTTGTTGTCAGCAGCCTGCACACGCGACATGGATTTATGACAAGGCATGCTGCTTTAATTTGCTTGAGATCTAGCAATTTGTCACCAGAGATTTGCAAGCAAATCAATTAATACTTGTAAGAATTATTGAAAATTGTAAAGAAGTCGAGGATAGGATTGCTAGAACGGCAGAAACTTACACTTCTTCTTTCTGGAGAACTGCTGTTGCCAGTGCAATAAAACCTTCCCTGGTGAACTCTTACAAGGGAGAAAGACTGAGATCTACAAACTCTAGGCCATACATGATTGCGTATTTGTRGATTTAATACCACTCACCCTTTTCCATGTGTTTATGGGATGTCCTATCATTGCGAGGTCTTACGGGGGTACCACAGCTCTGCTGGTGGCAAATGGTATCTACTGGTGTCACACAACTGAGGGGTCTTACCTCGTCCTCCAGAGTTAGTGGGACCAGTACCACCAACCAGATTCACCACCAGCAGCTGGTGAATGTGTCCTCTCAGTTTAGCACTTTATCTGTGTGTCCTTTTTTTTTCCTTCAAAGTTATTAAGAAATTAATGGCTTGGTGATTTGCTTGTGGCTCTACTTGGCTCTACTTGGCTCCAGAGAAGGTTATAATAAGGACTGAAGACCTGCAATATGAGCTTTGTTGGCTGCCTATCGAGGAGATGCAGACACCTTGCACGGGGTTGTGTCCGTGCAGAGAGCACCACGGTTCCTACAAGCCAGATTGCTGGGTGGGCAGCCACGTGTCTCCATGAAAACCTCTGCTCCCTCCGAAGGCTCTGCAGCCTTTGCTCGTTTGGAAAAACAGTTCTGCAAATGCAAATCAATAGGGAAGCAAATGTTTAAATAACGTTTTTGAGGTATTTGCTTGGCACAACTTTTTTAAACATCTAACCATGTTTGTGGAGGCAGCTATTACAGAGCAGACGTGTCTGGTCTGCTGTTACAGACCAAACAAGTATCTGTGTAGGCATCCGGTCCTGTATCGACTCTTGTCACCTGGCCAGATCCCTAGTGCTGATAGGTGCCAAAGGGAAGCAGGGGCCAAAGGGGAGAGACACCTCTGAGCAAATGTGGTCACCTTTAGAAAATCAAGGACTTCCCTTGTCCTGATCAATTTAATGGGACAACAGAATATTTTTGTCTTCAAAAGCCTACGGAAGTGTCTGCTCATAACCTTTAACAATTTGGAAATGGCCATTATAAAGGCAATTCTGTCACGAATGGTAATTCCTCAGCCTGGTCTATAAGTACTGAAAAGCTCCTAATAAAYGTCCTTTCTCACACCCTCCTTGCAYACAAAACTCTTTTAAAAAAAAAAACAACCTGCTAATTGATTTTAAGCCTCTTTGTGGCAAAGCCTAAGAACCGGATTTACCAAGATACCAGGAGGTCCATCTGGTGCAAAAAGCTTGCTTCCTTGCCAAAGTGGTTCTGTTTCAGTGAGAGGGACAGTGTGTTTTAGGCCTAGAAATTTCACATGGGCAGTTGTGATGGTTGTACTAACCATTGGCAAATGTCTTTATGTTTTGGGGCGATGGCAAAGAGATTCCTCTGCTGGAAGCCAAAGTGTTTTTTTCTGCACTGCTTCCATATGTGCAACATGTACATGATGTTGTCTCCCTATGTTATTGCTTCCAAATAATGGTATCAAACTAGATGGCAATACCAGGGTTTAGAAGTGGGGCAAATAAAGCACAGTGGGATCCAGTAAAGCTTTGGAAGTCCAGACTTCCTAGAAAGCCTTTTAAATAAAGGTGTTTAAGTGGAACATTGAGTTGTATCACTGTGAATTCCACTAAGCACATCTGCATAATACAAAATGCCCACTAGCTCTGTAGTTGGAGGAAATAAAGGCAGGATCACTAATGTCTTTGCCCTTCTCAAACCAAACTAGCTTTGGAAGGAAATGCATAGACTTTGTAACAGAACTGAGAATTTTTACAGTGCATTACAAGAAATTCAGACATAGGAACTTCATGGTGCTAAAGCTCAAGGATTTCAATCACTCTATGCCCAAAGGAAGGGCTCTTACATTTCAAAAAAGGGAAAAACAACTAAGGAAAACAGGATCTGCAACACGCATCCCTGAGGCTTGTGTGTGGCCAAGTGCAGTGATGCACAATAGATCCTTTTTCTTTCTGTTTTGCAAAATCCATTCCTTGCCTTTAATCACCTTGATCGCCCTTGCACAGTTTCTAATTCTGATGTATCTTTTTCAAGGCACTTGTTATATCCTTGTTAGTGCAAACTTTGTTTCAACTCCCAAAAAGCTTAGGGTTGGTTTGGAGAGCCAGGGGAAAGCAACTGCTCCAATGAGCAGAGCTACTTATTTTAGCTGAATCTGTTCCCTTGTGCCGATTAGAAATACACTTGCTTGTGGCGAGAGAAGAGTCTGCGGAATGAAAAAATTATATAAAGTGAGTAGAGAGAATTATTCAGGCTTTTAAGCATGTTCTGAATGCAGTGGAGAGTTAAAAATGTAAATACGAAATTCACTGCTCACCATGAAGGGACATCACAACCTTCTTAGCTTAACTGCTGTTTGAGATGCTTTTGTTCTTTGTTTTCTCTGTCTTTCAGCAAAGAATAAACCATCAGATAAGCCAGCACCAGAAAACAGCCGYTGAAGGAGTCAAGAGCAGGTAGAGATTTTACTTGGACAATATCTATGAGAAATGTTTGCTTGTGTTTTTGATGACGAGCTGTACATCTCTGGGGGACCTGATCAAGAAGAGACAGACTTCTCTGCCCAGCATGGTCATTCCTCAGCTACAAAAAAGCTCAAAGCAGATTCCTCTGCCTCCCCAAATGCTGGCATGAAGATCCGTGCTCGCTCTTCTCCTTTTTGTGTACTTTTAATGAAAAGACTGGGCAGAGGGAAGTGCAACTTCCCAAGCCTCTGTATTTGCTGTGTATGGAGATAATGCAGCCACAGGTGATGCAGGAGTATCGTGTTTGTGTATGGCACCTTTGAAGGATTCAGCTTGAGCACCTGAGAAACTGAACATTGTAGCACACACCCTTTAAATCATTATTCCAGATGTTTGAAATCTTGACAAGTTTCCTTCTGCAAAACTGATCTGAAGTCATTTTGATTTTGAGCCTCCCTGCCCAAATAGTTTTTAGAGGAGTTTAAATTATTCAAAAACTGGACATGTTAAAATTTAAATGACGAGGATATATTTCATTTGAATTTTTAATCTAGCTCCAACTATTTTTCCTTGGTTTGTGATCAAGTCTGACTTTATCTTGGACTCAGTCCTGTGAGACACATTTAGCTTGTGGCTGATTACTTGCTTGGGGGAGGAGAGGGCTTTACCTGGAATCTTGCTTTGTTCTTGATGGGCTGTGTGCATGGGACCCCCCACAGGGTTGCACAGCTGGGGGCTGCCTGCCTTTTGTGTGATGCAGTGTGAACACCACCTTGAATGGTGCTGGCTGGGGAGGAGGGCCTGGTGACCCTTCTGCTGGGCCAGTAAACTGAGGAAGACCCCAAAGGAAAGACAGGGCAACTCAGAGTGATCACTCAAGAGGCCGGAATCATCAGTCACCTGGATTTCAGAGACAGGTGAATGTCACTGCCTGTGCTTTTCCTTCTGGGGCAGAGGTGAGAGAACACATATCATTCCTGTAATGGATTTGCTTGAGGCAGATGCTGACTTGCTCCACCTGTGCTCTTCATCTTCCAGGGATGATGCGAACACACTTTGGGCAATGCTGAGCTCATCGGCCTGGAGAAAGGCAGAGCTTCCACCGAGCGCCAGGTTCTCATGGTCTTGTTTCATCAGGAGGCGGGTGCAGGGAGCACGTCGGCCTGCAAACACTGCCCTGGGGTGGTGGGGGCTCTCCTGGAGTCTCCATAGAGGAAACCAGGACCATGGAGAATGTAACGAGAAGTGGCAGCTTTGCCTGCTTCTCCTCTGCATCCTGTGCCGCGGTCCCTTGGTTTTTGTGCCAGAARTATTGTCTTTTGGATAGGACTTACKGTTAAAGCGAAGGCACTGGGATTTTGAGCCTGTGCCTTTCAGAAGGTACAGTTTTTCATTTCATTAGCCAGAGGCTTGGTTCAGTAACATAGGCTTAAGTTGTGCTCTTCTCAATCAGACGTGTGTGTCCAAGCTGCTGGCTGAGGGGAATGCAGATGCTGGTGTGTTTGCGTTCAAGGGCATGTGGAATGGCTTTGCCGAGGTGTGGATGTATCTCTTGATACAACTGAAACCGAGGTTCCTCTTTCTTAAAATAACTCCAGGGTCTTTGCACTTTCTCTGCACTCTGGGGCCTGACGCTGGAGGCTGCCATAGGCAGGTCAGATCTGACACCCAAGAGCAGTGCAGAGCTTAGCAGCATTTTCTGAGGGGCTGGTGGATACTTGCACAGATGGGGCCATTATTTGGACGGTGCTTTAGAGTGTGCATTTACGTACTGTTTCCAGCTCCAGCATGCTGAGGTGCGACCCGGCTTTTACCCATCTCCGTCTTTCAGATCACCAAAGGGCAGCGAGTTCCCAGCACAAGCTGCTGCCTGGGGTTGGATGCCGCTAATCGAGCAGTAATGTCCTGTAATCAGGCTTCTGCTTATTCCTGTGCTCCGTCTCCTCCAGTCCCCTGGAGTGACACAGGGGACACACTTGGCAGCAGGGCACTCGAGGACAGAGGTCCAAGGGGGTGGCCAGATGGCCTTGGCTACCTTTAAAGGGTTTATCCCAAGAGGCAGCTGTCCAGTTTGCAATCCCAGCAAGAGCCAGGTAGGAAGCAGTCCCCTGTGCTGTACCTGGACACTCACGGACCACGGTCTGGCACCTGCTGAGACTTTTGCATTAGCTCTAGGGGACATCAGTGGGTTTCAGATGGGCTCTCGACTGGCATCTGTTCACTGACCCCCTGCCTCACTGCAAGGCAGCAGCAGCTCAGGAATCCTGTACAGACAGAGAAGTGATGGCAAAGAGAGGCAGAGATGGAGGGGCCTGTACCTCAAGAATGCACTGAGCTTTAGAGAGCTATTCCTTCTGTAGCAGATTCAAAGATGCTGAACTATGGATACTGGTCTTAATTAATGCTTTAAATAAGGTTACTGCTAGAGCCAAGGAAATAATCAATAGTGAATCATCTACTCGGCAAATTCAGCTCCTTGCTGTTGGTGAGTTATCTGTAAGCAGCCTGAAGTTTTCCCCGATCATTCATTATTTAGAATTATTTCCCAAATAATTCCTTCGAATTGCTTTTGGTCTGAAGATTGTTTGTGAGGAGGGCGTTGAGTGTTTGATATTCGCTAGTCAAGCTGTGATTGTTGGTTTCRGTGGGACACATAGGGCACATGGCCTCACATCTGGTCTCTGAGTGGAGCAGCCCAGCCCTTACTGTTCTGTCTAATGAATTCAGTTGCTTTGGGCAACTGTTCTCAGCTCTTGGTGCCGCGTTCCTGCTCTCTGCAGACATCCTCGTTAGTTGTCCTCCACAACGAGACTTGTCGGAGTAGGAGCTGCAGGAAGGATTTGGGGTCCATCTCACCTATTCTTTTTTTTTTTTATTCCTGAGTGAGTCTCCTTTTACTCTATTGCTGTTATCAGTTTGCTCCATTGGTGGCATCAGCAGCAAGAGCTTCAAGGTAAGCAAGTCTGAGCAGCCAGTGCCCGTTTCACTGGGATGGTTCTGCTCAGGCCACAGCCAGAAACCTGGCCGTAGAAACGCCCGCGGGCACCCCAAGCCCTGTCGCCCCTAGCTTTGCGTCACCACCTGCGCTGGACTTCGCTGGTGTCCACGTCTGCAGGGGCCTGTGCTCTGCGGCCACACATCAAGCCCTCGCTTAGACCTGTGGCTGCGCGCAGGGCGGCTCTGACCGGCGGAAACATTGCCGGGCCCGTTCCGCGTCCCCGGAGCGCTGCTTCTGGTGTAACCCGCCCGCCGCCGCGGCTCCGGGCAGCCCGTGGCGGTTGTCGTGATTAAAAGGATTTCTGCTTCATAAGAACTGGAGGCAAACTCATTCCAGGCAGCAGCCGGGCAGCTGCTGGATGGGACACAATTCCATTTACTGCTGCCACGAGCTGAGTTGTTTTAAGCAGAGCACATAAATAGACTGTGACACAAATCAAAGAAACCACCAGCTGCAGGTCGACCACGCGCCGGGGATTTGCTCCGGGTATCTGCTAGGAAGCCAGGCGGGAGCCCGCTGCTTTGCCCACCCCCGGGCAGCCGTCGCTGCCTGCGCTGGTGGGACGCAGTCCCCCCCTGCCCCTGCAGCACCGTTGCACCCCATGGGGAGCCGGCTCTGCAGCTCGTGCCGTGGGTCTTCCCCTCGGCTGCAAAAGAGGAGCGCAGCTGCACTGGTGTCTCGAGCGTGGGATGGGGCTGGGCGGCCGCTGCGGAGACCATGACCCCRCAGAGCTGCAGGCAGGGGCTCCCAGCAGGAGCCTGCGGCAGGCTGGGAGTGTCGGGAACACTTTGGGGTCTTGTCACAGCCCCAATTCCCCCTCCTGCCTGGGARCAAATGAAGGCCTTTGCCGCCTGATGGTTTCATGGATGGAAGAGTGTCCTCTGCTRCTCTGTGCACTGTAGCTCGGTCACTGTCCCCCAAATTTCCACTCAGAAGAGTCCTGTGCTCCTCTGGAGTGGCCACACCACTAAAACGAACAGATCCGTGGCAGAAAAACGAGCTCGGCACAAAAGAGCCACCAAGGACCCTACATCTGCTGTCCCTCCACAGCTGAGATAGGAGGTGCCAGGCACGAGCCAGCCCCTGTGCCTGCATCTTCCCTGATCACTAACCTGGTGCTGCGTGAGCAAGGGAAGAGGTTGTTTTCCTTTTTCCCATTTTTTTTCTCCCCCTCCCTTAAGTCAAAATCAATGATGATGACAGAATTATAAGGTGAGCGATGGGAAAGGAGAAGAAAGCACCCAGTGTCAAATTTGATGCAGGAGGCAGTTAGAGGAACCTATTACGAGTTCTGTTGCCTTAGGGTATGTTGGTGGGTACATAGGAGAGTGTAATGTCAGCGAAACRGGAGAGCAGTCTCGTTCCCCTTGAACCCGTATCATTAATGTGGAAGGCATACATTGTCAGCTATTAGTCTGGAGAGGTGGGAGAACGGCACATGAGATGTCTTAGTTTGGAGATGGAGTCTGACTCATCGTCATCCCAAGTGTGGAGGATGGCGGGTTATAGTAACTGTTGTTGTTGCTGATGTTATTATTACTGCTGTTAAAATATTTGGTCAAAGAGAGGACTTTGACAGCCTCACTCCCTGTCATTGCAGTGTCTGATGAGTAAAGTCTGCAAAGTGTAACRCTGTTTGGGAGAAAAAGTCATTCATTTTCTGCTTTTACAGCTGCTGGGTGTTTGGTATCTGTGATACCAGGCTGCTTTCCAAGGGAAATTAAACTGTGGGGAGCCTGCGGTTGTGTCAGACAGAGGGGCTATCCCCTGTGCTTCTCTTCCTTGCCTTTCTCCTTGAATACTTTGGGCAATTTGAGCAAGACTGGAAAACCTTGTGGAGCGCTCAGTGATAGTGATGATCTTACAAACTTCAGTGTCACGGGCAGTGGGGTGGAGAATTAACTGTTTCTAATTAGTCCTATCACTCAGAGAACCTTTTGTGGGGAATGACAAGTTGTAGCCTGTGATTTAGCCTGTGCAGAAATTCTGCAGGCCCAGATTCAACGTGCAGAGCTTGTATTGCTCCCTGCCTGGKAATGAACTCCTCAGCCAGCCTGCGTTGCACCTCAGCAGGAGTTTTGTCCGAGGATGCCAGATGCCCCGCGCAGCCTCCAGCAAAGCTCTTCCAGCGGGCGGAGGGCCGCGGTTCCTGCGTTCCCGGGGATGCAGAGGGTGGCGGGTCACAGTCCGGTACCCTGACTCCCTGCCTTTGCCTTCCTCACCTGACACAGTTCCCTTCGTTTAGGAAATGTAAATAATTCCTAGGGCTCTGCTAATCCCAAGATTACATGAGTAATTCCTGTTTGCATTAATGGGCGGTTCCTTCTCAAATTCTGTGCATGTGAATGAGTGTCACACGCTCTCACTCCCTAAGCCTAAGCAATTGCCGAAACAGAAACTTCCTCTCCTCCAGAGGTGAATGCATTCAGAGGATGTTCTGAAAGGCAACACAAAATTAGATCCTTTGCCTTGGGACATTCAGTTTTTTGGAGGTACATTGCAAATTCTGTCTATTATTAACCCTGTCTGTTGGCCCTTTCCCTCTGCGTCTCGCTTTGAGTCAGCCTGTGGCTTTCCGTGCAACAGGCACTGACCTCGCAGGGGCTGCTTCAGGGGCTCGCGTTGCCTCCAGGTTCAGATGCTGAGACCCAACAAGGGAGGACAGGCCAAGAGGAGCCCTGCAACACGGAGCAGGGGACAGAGGCAGAGCGGCAGGCTCAGCATGTGCCTTCAAACTTGCTTGCTCGCGACAGCGACCGCATTTCCCACTGCTGCTCACAGGAGAAAATAATTAATTAGCCCAATTAATGAAGATAAATTGCAGGAGCAACTTTGCAAAACCACCACTGGTCAACAGCGAGGCCTCCCGCAACGGTGTCGCCAGGGCAGCTGGTGGTTCCCAGCGGTGCCACAGCAGGTCCAGGCTTCTCCCTTCCTTTGCTTGGTGGCTCCTCTGCTGCTCCACAGATTCAGGGTCCTGGTTTGGCTGAGGGGACAAGGGCTGCCCGACCATGGGAGAAGAACCCCAGTTATCAGCGTTGTAACGTGGCTGTGGCCGTGAGCTCTGTGTAGGGATGTTGATGCATTAGGATCTGGAAGTGTTTAAGATTTTCTTTTCCTTTTTTTCTAATAGACAGATCCTGTCATGTGTCAGTCGGTGCTCCCAGGCCGGGCCCGTCAGCTGAGCCCGCCAGGCTGACACGCGTGCAGTGGGGCTGCTGCCGCGGGGGCTGTCACTCATCTCCTTCATTAGGAGGGGAAAACCAACCCGAGACCCTTCGCTTCCCACAGCGGAGTGATTTCAAAGGTCCCGCAAATCAGCGCAGCGACGGTGCGAGGCTCCTTTGGTGTTTGGGATGCCGAGTGGTTGAGTAGTTCAGAAGGGTGGGAAGCAAGATGGGCATGGGGGAATTTGGGGCTGCTCCTGGGTTTTGGGTAAGAAAAAGGTGGAAAAGCTAGAAAAATCTTCATGGTGCAAAGCTGTGAAGTCTGCATTGCACCGGTACCAGCTGAAAAACGTAGCCACGGAGCAGCAAATTGCTTTTCTTTTATTATTCCAAAAACATAGGTCTGATATTTATTTCATTAGAATAAACCTTTCTGTAGCTGGTAAATGAATTCTAAGAACAGGAACCCCAGGATCAGGGACTTTACTTCATTTGGGATTGTGTGCAGCTAATATTCTGGTTAAATAAATACATTTTACTAATTGGATTACTCAGACAGTGTAATATACTGTTGGATTTCCACCCCGATGCTAATAAATTGTGTGAAGAACTTAATCATGTTAGCTTCCAAAAAGCTTGTAAGAGATGAAATTAAAAAATAAGTAGAAGTTGACGTCTATTGCATTTCACAGCGTCTTCATTTTCCTCATCCTTCTTAGGGTTCTCCTTGCCGTAACGTGGCTGATGTGGATTTTTTTCTTTTTAATCTGCCTGTGATTAGGGGAGACAGGGAGCTAGAGCCGGCGCTGTAGGACGATGACAGTAGATTTGCAATGGGGCCTGGGGGTGCTGTACTGGCAAGATGAGGAGCAAGCAGCTTTACCCCCAAAACTGATTGTCACAGGAATATCACTTCTGTGATACTGATGCTGAATTTGCCTGCACATTCCCAGCGTTTCCTCAGAAAGAAAAAACAGAGGATTTTTTTTTTAAATTCTTTGTTTTTCCTTCTCTCGCTCATTTTTTTCTGTCTTTCTTCGATAGAAACGTACAAGTGAAAGAGAACAGCTTCCCCTCTCCAGCAATCAGTGACAAATGGCCTGTTAAAAGCAGGTAACTTGTAGCCCCGTCAATGGAACAGCACTGGGGTTATGTACTGAGCTCCAGGTGTATCACAAGCCTCAGCCAGCTGTCAATAGGGTCTGCGTTTTCCTGAGGAGTCAGAGCCAGGCAGAGGGGTCCCCACCGCTCCGCAGGGTGGGAACAGTCGGGGTGTGAGCGTCGTGACGGGCTGCGCCGGTAGCGGAGCACGAGGATCCAAGCTCCGCTCCTCAACTTACTCCTGAGCTGCCACTTCAAGCTCCCCTAATTTTTTTGTATGCATTTGATACATCAAAACGGCAATAATCATTGCATCAAAGGGCACGTGGAGGAATAATTTGCCATTGTGAAGTGCTGCGAGCCTCACATGAAACACTCAACTACCGTGATTGGCACTAGAAAGAAGGACTCGCCAGGCCTTGTAGCAGAGTTCTTTCCCAACAAAGGCTTCAGAGTGTGTCTTAATGTTGGCAACCAGCAGGAAATGCTTRTGTTCATCGGCAAGTGCTTGAAGAGCAGGAAGTTGTGAGGAGGTGTCACTGGGACCCTTTGGAGGAGGTGAGTTCTGCACCGTGCTCCGTCAGGATGCGATGTCCTCGGCATCCACCAGGGCTCTGGGAATCCTCCCCTTCGCTCCAGTGAGACTTTCGTGTTTCTAGCGTGGTGCAGGAGTGGAGGCAGCATCTGAAGCAGTGATTTCCCTGGAGCTGGCAGTTCTCATAGGAGAGCAGGAGGCAGAACACAGGGCAGGTCCTGCACCCATGGTGGTTCTGGTTGTCCAGGCTGAGCTCCCGCAGCAGCTCGCGTGGCTGCAGATACCCAGCAGGAAAGAGCTTGCACGGGCAAGAGGGAAGGAGCTCTGCAGCTGCCCTCTCCTCGTCCCCTTTCACAACCCRGAGGTAATGGGGATGATGAAGCGACTGTTGCAGCCAGCTGGGAAAAGCGGATTCAAGGATCATACAACCAAATCCAAGGTCTTGAGTGTCCCCTTTCAGGGACCCTGGAGCTCTCAAAGCCAAATGCAGACTGGCATCCACAACTTGTGCCTAGTTTCTCTGGACTTGAGAAGGGAGAAGCACTAAATACCAAACGAACAAAATCCCTTCCCAGATGTGCGCCCTCCTCCCCTCCCACCCAATTTATATCTGTTCCTGATCAAAGTTTCCTCCTTTTTTTTTATTCCATGTTTAAAGAAGCATTGACTGCATGGGGCCTTACCCTGCATTTATTTATATTTTTGTTCGCAGCAGGACTTAAAAACAACAAGTCAACCCCTGAAATGGAAGCAGCTTCCCCATAATGTGAACCTCATTGAAATACTAACAACTAGGTTTTGATGCAGCTTTGTGGGTATTAATGCAAATGTTTTTCTGGCTCTCCAGATTTAATAGCAACAGCTTATAGAACTCTAATTAGCATAACAAAATTCAGTGATGAGGAATAAAATGCTTGTCTTGTTTGATGTTTCCTGGTAATTAGCAAGAGTAGTGATTTTTGCAGCATTCCAGGCTCTTGACTCACAGAGCACTTGCAGCAGGTAACTCAGTGTCCTCCCAGGGAGGTCGTAGCTGATGTAAAATACCTGCCCATCCCTGCACCCCAGCCACCCGACCGTGCCTGTACAGTTGTGTGCATCACCATGCTCCCGAGCGCAGAGGTGCAGTGAGTGACCTGGGGACGCCTCCGCACACACCCGTTCGTGCAGCATCGCATGGGGGGTGCGTGGGCACGCGGGCTCCCCCGGAGCCCTGCACGCTGGGTGTTTGAGCCAGTGCTTTGTGAAACACAGCAACTAGACTTGGGTTTTGGGCTGGGCGGAGTAAAAGGTCGAAAGAAAAGAGGGGATGTTGCTGGAGGGACAGAGCAGGGCTGCTCGCAGGCTCCTCATCTGCCTTCAGTGCGTCTTCTTCCCAGCCCAGAGCCCTTCTCCTTGACTCCGTGGGGAATCACGGGCTCCGCGCGGCCACGAGCCACCTGCCTTCCCCCTCGCACTTTGCAGAGGAGGGAGCAGATCAAAAGCCCCTGTCCCCCGAGGTACCTCCCCCAGGGAGCACCCGCCGCGCTCTGTGGTCCATGCACTCCCGGGGCTGTTCCCGCCGGGCCGTGAGAGACGACGGGAGTCGCGCCCACTCACGCTCCTCCTGCAGCCAAGCCCCAGTGCTGCCCCCTTGCAAGAGCTTGTGTTGCATTAGCGACTGCACAGCACGCCGTGCAGGGCAGTGAGTTCTGAACTGGTAAAAGGAAACTGGCCTTTCATGTGGTCTGGAGTTGACTTTATRGAGGGCAGCACTGAAGGCGCTTATTGAGATAAATGCTCTGGAGKGGGTTTTAAAAGGGCTAAATGGTGTTGGCCGTTTGTGGTTATGTAAGATGGCAAAATGAGCAGAGAAGTTAAACTACCTTGCTATTTGGCATTGGATGAATTCCCATGCAATCTGGAAGCAACCTCTGAATGTACAGGAAGGAAAGCTGCCTTGTTTCCTAAGGATAGAGCTTGGATACAGCAGCAATGTCAGTAGCCTGATCCAGTACAGCAAATCCTTTCTTTCCTTGCTAAGAAAGCTAGTTTTGTAGAGGAAAAGATTAAATTATATATATAATCTGTTCCTGTGTGTAGTCTGTGGCTTCCTGGGAGACAGAAATTGGCATTTGGRGAATTAGGGAGGTGTAAGCAGGACTGCTCAGTTGTATTTCCTCATTCACTCCACCCTCCCAATGCTTCAGAAATGGCTCGTACCGTAAGAGACACCCTGAGACAAGATGCATTCATTCATATTAATAACGTTTGGATATTTGCATGGGCAAGGTGGCTCAGGGAAAGGCAGTCATGATAAGAGGAATAATTTGGTCCAGCCAGTCTCTGCAAACCACCCTGGGGAGAAGCTTTCCTACCCTGAATGAAGTGGGAAGCTTTTGCTGTGTGGTTCACATGAGAAAGCCCGAGCCCATGTGATGAGGGGGTAAYGTCAGCTTGGAAACCTCTGCTCCTTGCAGTCACCTCCTCATTGCCCAGCGGTGCCCCCGTGATTCCCTGTTTGCAGCAAAGGCAGCGTGAAGGGCTGGCACGTCCCTGCCCGCTGGAGCAGCACGGGGCTCCTGCGGAGAGCTGCAACCACCCCCTCGGAACCCTTCTGGCCAGACCTTCATGTCTGATTTTCTTCCCTTCAGGCAAGACCCAACCAACAACCCCTTAGGAAAGAGTAAAGATAGCAGATATTGCACCCCTYGGGGTTGTTCTCTCCTTGCGCGCTGCAACTCCTTTGCAAAACAGGGTTGTGCAATGGGCAAATTCTGCAATCGTGCCACTTTGCTGCTGCATCACTTGGAAGTCATTCCCGGTGAGGAGCACTGCAGAACCTGCTCCTGTGCTGCTGGGCTGTGTGCTCCTGCCTCTGCCCTTCCCCAGGGTAGGGACAAGGCTCCTTGCTCAGCCTCTCTGCCCAAGCAGATGCCATAGGGGAAGAGGTGGCAAGGAATTGAGCTCCCATCTCTTGCTGTAGCATTTCCAGTGTCTAGAAGTAAATTCCTCCAGGATGAGAGAGAGGCCTCTTCCTCAGGGAGATCAGGTCTGCGAGGAGCAGCCGGGAATTGTGACAGGGGACTCTGGGGCTGCAGCCTCGGAACTCCCCCGATCTGCGTCCTACCAAGTGCAGGTGCGACTTCGCGCTTTTTATAGCGATACCTTTTTGTTATCAAAGAACTGCCTGCTGTTGCTGCCCTCCGGAGCGTGGAGCGCATGSCCAGAGTTGGACTGCACCGATGCTTATCCTGTCACAGCAGCTGGTTGCAGGGCCAAGCATTGTTAGGTGCTGGGGAGATGTTTGATGTTTGTGACCTGCTACAGGATGACRACTCCGTTCTGTGCGCCAGCCCCTGTCCTGACACACAGCTCCTGCTCGAGACAAGGCGTCACAGAGATGCTCAAAATAGAGTCCGGCCTGGCGCAGTGAACCTTGCAGTGCAGCTCACCACCTGCTCGTTTCGTGTAGAGCTTTTATTTGCTTCAGAAATAATTGAATTTTGCTGCACTGCCTTCAAGTCTTCTGCTGGGTTTGTGAGTACAGAGTGTAATCCTGAACTTTAGTAGACCCTGAGTTATTGGGATGTCTCAGTGCTGACAAAAAGACCCTAAGAGACAGACAGACGGAACATGATGTGGTTAAACAGTAGATACGTATGCAAACATGGTTAGAAATGTCACTGGTTACAAAAATATTGCCCTGCCGCTGTGTGTCAGTCAACAGGGAATGGCAGAGTTAAAGCTTCCTGTCGCCTTCTTGGAGTATCCAGAGATGCAAATAATCTGCTACAAAATGTGCCATGAACCTTGTGTCTCCTCCAAAGTTTAGCCAGATAGGAGAGACAAGTGCCATGGTTGTGCATAGACCCATTCCGGTGGGAAGGACCTCTTGGGAAGGGGTGTCAGACAGGATCCTCAAGGAGATTTAGGAGCTGCTGTGCAGATTAAGTGGCTGTCCAGAAGAGCCCCAGCAGGAAGCTCAGCACGAGCTCCAGCGCGAGGTGACAGCCTGACAAGGGTACAGAGAGGAGAACCTGGAGCTGCTATTGCTGTAAAGCGTTTCCATTCCTTCCTGGCTTGGAAGGCATACAGGTTTCCAGAGGCTCTGTGTGTGTGTGAATGATATAAATGTAAAATTGGCCCTCTCAGCTTCTGAAGAGCGTGGTTTTCAGCTGGAGATGGATCACCAGTCTTCCAGGGAATTGTGCTCTACAAGGTTAAGCATGTTTGCAGAAGAAATATGGATAATGCTCTTATCATGTATGACCTTTACTATATGTGTAACATTGTCAGTGACAAAAATGCCATTTTTTAAATGGTTTTCACACGATGGTATCCAGTCATTAATCATGATGTATGTGAGTGACTCTATATTGTTTCTCTGAAATTGCAGCATTAGATTGCTTTCCATCCTGGCTGTTCACATGAATTGTACCCCCTGTTACCATGAGCAAGGTTCCTATTTTCCATACCTAATGTCATTCTGGCCCTGTGTTTACCCAGAGGACTGGAGAGCAACTTTCAGTGCACAAAGACTGCTTCTCTCCTATCCTTCCTCTGCAGACAATTTGTGCATATGTGCATATGAGTGGGGCACTTACTTTAAGGCGTCTCTCGCTAATCTGAGATTTGATAAATGACCCTTTCAGATGCCTCTGCTGATGTTGCATTTTTAATGTAGACAAACTGTAGCTTTGGCTCGGGTCTCTGCATCCTCAGTACTGGAATCTTAGCTCTGCATGGGTTGTTATTTTATCTTGCCTGATGTAATTTGGATTTTTTTGCCTCCAAAATGTACAGAATGATATATGGAAGTTTAAGAGGCTGTTTGGAGTTTATCCTTGTATGTGTTTTGTTGTTTGGTTGYTTTTTTAAGTGCAATTAGAATCCAGATTTAAGTGCTATTTCCATTGATACCTAACTAAGCTTGATCCTGTCTATTTAAACAAGAAAAGGTCCCACAGGGGTGTCAGACAAAACCCCTCACACTGATCTGTGGTGTTTGGGTCACTGTAGAAGACTATCCGCTCCTACAATGCACTGTGGCAGATGACACTTGTCAGCACAGGACTTGAGCATAAATCAAAGGGTAAATGCAGCTTGCAGGTAACAACTGGAAATGTAAGAGTTATTTGTAACCCTGTACAAAGCCGTCCTTTCCTGACTTCCTTTAACCTCTCCTGACTGGTGTGAAAGCCGCCATTTGAGAGCTGGGCTGGTTTTAGCAAGTGCCCGGCGGTGCAGCCGCTTCGCAGGCCGGTGCCCGTGCCGCCGTGCGGGGATGCCCCGGGGTTCCTGTGCGCGATGCACGAGCGTGAGCGCCGCGCGGGCAGCGCTCCCCGCGCCGCCGCCCTGCTCGCCTGCCGGTGGGTCTGCTGGCAGCGGGAACGGCGGCACGGGCCACGTCCCTGCACCTCGGGCACGTCCCTCCGCCCGGGTTGGGAAGCAGTATCCACCACGGCCGGCCAGGAGCTGCTCTCCCTTCCTGCCAGAGAGGGAGAGAGCAAGAAGAATCAAAGGGAAATGAGGAATTCTGCATGGAAATAACATGGATGTGCTCCATCAGTTCAAAGCCACGTTTATCCACAGGGTTCCCAGGGTTTCAGTTCCCCAAGGTTAACTTCCTATGGTCTGATTGTGCTGTCTCTCATCAAACAGGAGTGAGTCCAGTGACATCGCTGAGCATTGCAACTGGAGTGAGTGAGAGAAGTGGGAGTGAAAATTATTTTATTATAACAGAAAAGATCTGGTTTGTTTAATAGCTCCTAGCTGCTTTCATGGGCAAGGCCACCGTCTAGTTCTTGGCTCTGACAGGGACATCCTGAGGGACCTTGGGCAAACAACAGCTGCTATTTGTCCCTGGAGGCAGAAACATCCCCTTTCTCCTACTTTTGTGTAGCCCTTGGGTATGCACTCAATTCAATATTATGCCCCAGACTGGAGGGACTGGCTTCCCACTCCGTTGTACACAGTGCAGTCTTGGGCACAAGCAAACACTGCACATCCAGGGATGAGAAAGGGGAGCAGCAGCTGCCGAGGTTGGTTTACGTCACTCTGAGAACATCTAAAAGTTAGTGTCACCCTGGCAGAGCATGAGTTGTGCTCGCTAAGGCCACGTGGTTGTCACCAGGCTGCTCTGTAACTGCACGGGAGCATCTTGAGATGAATAAATCAGGTGTATGGGGGAGCAAATGCAAAACAAATTGCGGATGCACGTGAGATCTGGCGCATCTCTTGTCTCTTTGTCTCTGCGTCACTGTTTGCTTTTGTTTCAAACTCCTGCTCTTCTGATGAGCTGCTCCTTTCCACCTGTGCTGCACTTCCAACCTAGCACTGCTGTGAGAGTTTGCCGTTTCCTCACACGCTAGCCCTAATGCGCCGTGCTGTCTGCCTCTCAGACATGCCCCTTGCACTGATTCCAAGCCTTGATTTCTCAGTTTACCCCACTTTATCTCTCTGCTTATTGCTTTACTGTAACAGAAAGCTGTGGAGAAAGATTGGGATCTTGACACGTGTGCCCAGTCCAGCCGCGTGGCGCAGAGGGTGCTTTGTTCAGAGCATCCTTCCTCCCTCTGCTTAATCTCTGCAGAAGGAGTAATGTTAGCGGGATTACTTTGTGTTCCACACCACACGGTGAGTCAAACTCTGCTAAGTAACTAAATAAAGATGTAATTTTAATGATGATTAAATTGAAGCACCTCATTAATTTCATGTGAGAGGTGGGGAAGTACACGGCAGCTCTTTCCCTAAATTCGTTGTTTGTCTGGTCGCAAGACGTCCCCTCTCAACGTCTGGTTGAGTCTAATTTAAGTATGTAAATTTAATGGTTCAGTAAGTAAAATTGCCTTTATTGTTTGGAATGGTTTGCGCAGTAATTTACGAGCTAGCAAGGCTCATTTGATATGAGTGTATGATGGAGTAGGTGACTATAGTGAAGGACATGTTTATCTAAGGGTGCAGGGGAAGGATGCTGATACCTGGCGTTCCTCCTCAGAGCCAGGATACGGCACAGCCAGGAAGCTGAGGCGCGTGCTGGGATCACGGGACAAGGCCATCCTGCTTCGACAGCTCCGCTCCTGCGCTCAGCAAGGAGCGGGTTGGGGTCCTGCAGCCTCCTGCGGCGCTCTCGCTGCAGGTCACACCCGAAGCCGGCGCTCACCCGGCTCCGCACTCTCTGCAGAGAGAGCCTGCTCCCTTATGTGGCGATTTTTGCCACATGGAAAAGAAAAAAAAAAAAAACATATGGAAAAGAGTCTTAGTGAATGGCAGGAAGAGTGTGACCCTTGTTGGTTTGTTGCATTCACTTATGTTTTTGTCATCTGTTTCTGTGCTGCTTTGGATGCCTTTTGTTGGGATGCTGGGATGCGTGCAGGGCTCAGTGGGTTCCAGGCTGGAAAGGGCTGCTCTGCCTTTGGGAAGGGGATAACGTAATGTCTCTCCTACGAACAGGTGGGCTGCGAGTGAAGCCTTGGCCTTTGCTCCGCTCCCCACTGTGCACAGCAGCATCTCGTCCAGCTCACCCGCGCTGCAGCAGCGTTCTGCGCGTGGAGCAGCTTGTGCTGAGCATCTCATAGCGCTTTCCAGCGTTAAATGAGCCGCACTGYGCTCTTGTGTTCTGGGAAACTGCTATTACTGCAACGCTGCAGGTTGTAAATCGTGCAGGGGACCTTGCTGGGCTCTGCCCAGGGTCACAGCATCGGGGTAGACTGTCCGGGACGAGGTCTAAACGGCGGCCTCCCCTCCCGCCCTCTCGTTTCTCAGCATCATCCTTGCTATCGAACGCTGCTTCCTGAAGCTGTCTTTAAACAAAACCAAACCCACAGCCGAAGGGCTCTGGCCTGATGTGCGGTACGCAGTGTGACACTGGACATTGCCCTGTCGCAGGACACCTCACATCCCATGGCAAAGGAGTATTAGAAAAGCAACCCAGCTAACCCCTCCACAGAGGCCCAACCACTCCTCTGGTTAAAGTGCCCTTCCTTCATTTTCTCATTTTCCATTTTTTTTTTCAGATAACCTCATTATCCTTGCATCTAGATGAGAAATTAAGCTAGTATAGTCTAATTTGCTAGACTCTAGTCTGACTTCCAGAAAATCTATGTAGGACATACTGTAACTGTCATGGGGGGAAGTGGGAAATGAACGTGTCTAAATGGGCAGCCTCCTTTCATACAATACAGTGATACAAGGGCAGGTATGAAAGGCTAAATTCTACTTCTTAGAAAGGATGAGGACTTAGAATTTAACTGAGAAAGAGAGATGAGGGGGATGTTCTGCCCTTCTCCTGCACGTTGGAGTCCTGCTGATGGTCACTGTGTGTCGTGATAATGTAGGTGGGCTGTTCTCTGGCTTTTACTCATGGTCAAAAAAAGCTTTTGACCAAAACAGTCCACAGAGGAGTGTGACCCATTTCCCTGAGACTGCCGAGTAGCCAGGGAGACGCTCTGAGAGCAGCAGCCTCTGCTCCTGGTTGCTGCAGCTGGGAGCAGGGCGCTCGCTTCCACTGCTCTTCGACCATCTGGAATCAGTGGTAAGATCCTAAGCATATACCAGGAGTATTTGTGGTCCTGCTTACTCCAAAGGTGAGAGGTAAGAGGGCAAATCCCTGGATGTGCTTTGGCTCCTTGAGTATCTTGTAGATGGGATCACTGTACAGAAAGATCCGGGACTGCCATCTCAGCTTTGCAAGTCGGAGACACTCAGGCGTTTCTGCCTGTTCCCTCTCCGTGTTGCTTGGGCAGAGCTCCTGCTGCTGCCCGGATGTTCGTGTCGCTGTGGCTGCTGCACTGAAATGGCAGAGCATGAGCAGGCAGCGCAGCCGTCGTGTTCCTCCGTGCTGGGAGAGCAGCCTTGCGTTTTGCCAAGTAGAACACGTGCGGTGAAGAGTGTGATGAGAAAGGAGAAAGGACTGGGCAATGTGCAGAAAAAATCTGTGTAATTAAGAAAATGAGAGGAAAATCAATGAGATTGCTTAGAATATTTTCAGTGGGTTGTATTCCTCAGGCTACGTGCTGAGCAGGTATGAGATGCGGTCATCCCTGGCCTATGCAGCCTGTCTTATTGCTGGAAAGGGAAGGATGGGGTAACTTAAGCCAAAGAAGCAYTTGCCAAGACAGATGGGAAATGGTTTTCATCCCACTCTGGCTTCTGGTGCCTCGCTGGTGAGTAGGACTCCTGAACTGTGAGGTGGTAAAAAGGCAGCAGTTGGCCTTTTTTATGGCCTTACATTGAAGTCAGCTGTTGTGTTGGTCCTAGTTTCAAGGCTGAGTTTCAGCAGTTGCTGCTGTTTATTCTCCTTTACCTAATGACCCATCAGCCCAGAAAATCCTGTAGCCGTGGGCCAGTGTGAGCTGTGCTGCCGCAAGGGCTTCCCTTCACCAAAATAGAAACCAGGCTGGAAGGCAGTGCTTGTTCATTGCTGTGGCTGCCCCTCGCTTTGTTTGCCTCTGTGCTCCATGTATAGGGATGCACGCTTTTGTGTTTTAAATCGTTGTTCATTCTGTGAAATTGTTCCTTGGGTTGCTTTGTGGTGTCCTGCACACCCCAGCTGGAGACCCTGCTTCAGACAGGGACTCTGCTTGCCTGTGCCTGCAGGGAGCTGGTACATGACAGCAAAAGTGCAGGAGAAAAGACAATGCTGGAGTAGGGAAAGCAGCATATCCACTTGGTGTGAGTGGGGACAGAAATGCACAGCAGAGTGCAGGAATCAGCCGAGTTTATTCCTAACCTGCCCTTACCAGCTGCTTCTGTGTGCAGCAATGAGAAGATTGAGAAGAATGTTACGGTCCATGGTGCCGAGGCTGCACATACTGTGGCTATCAACAGGCTGATCTGTGGAGCACAGAAACAGTTGCTGAGTAGCAGAAGGCCTCTGATGGGAGAAGTTCCTCTGTAAAATCAGTGCAAAGCAAAGGGACTTGCTTTGCCCATAGAGATCCACAGCAGCAGGTGCGGTGCAGATTTGGGGCAGGATTTGATGCTCCTGCTCAGGTTTGGGCGTTTGTGTTGCATTTCGGCAGCACCTCCACAGTCCACGCAGCCATGCCCATATGCAGCCAAGTGCCTTCAGTCTCCTGCTGTCCCTGCAGTGACAGGCGGCTCCACATTCCTCATACTGCTCCCTATCCAAGCACTGTGAACGTGCGACTCGCTGGTACCTGAATGGAAATCTCAGTAGGACAGGGGAAAAGTACAGGCGCTGAAGACTGCATACAGAGCTGCTACCAAGGGCCTTGAGACCAATTAGACTATATTAATTACCTTTTGAGCTAGCCTGCAGCTTTTTGAAATTCCAGCATCATCCCCGCCACGAACACCTTTTAGATCCTTCAAAGGAACAGACCTGCTTGGTACCCTGGGCAGGCTGAAATCTCTTGAGTTACACAGGCTCAATTATATCTTTCAACACAGCTCGTCACCTCTAATCCTAAGGCCCAAATGTGAGGGCACTGACCTTTTCAAGTCTTGGAAAGGATGCTCAAATGAGGATGACAAYCAAAAAGGAAATAAAGAAAGGGGAAAAAAAAGGGAACAGGAAACTCCATGTGACATGAAAATAATTTCTCATGTCCATGAAAGGTTTTATTCTGCCTTCACTTACATAATTTATCAATTTAGAGATTAGTAAAATTGTACTGTCTACAAGAAGGAGAAAATTGGTGCATTACAAAGCTTTACAAAAGATCTGTCCTAACTGTGAAAAGAAGATAGGAAAGCGGATGAACTGCCACCTCTGGACAAAGCATTTTTAGTGCTTCAAATGATAATGTCAATTTTGGCTTTGCCTAAACCTTCTGTTTTCCATGATGAAAGGAAAAAAGATTTCTACCAAAATCTTGAGAATGGTGACAAACATTTTCAAATGGGGAGTTGTGTGTGGGTGCAGGGGGAGGATCTTTCTGGAGGGAGAGCTTGTTCTTATTTAAATAACAATAACAGGGTGCTGAGAATACTAGTCTATTGCCTGGTTATGTATGGAGATAATCTAAAACTTTATTGATGGAAAATATATAAAAAAACCCAACAAATTATCTGCCTGAGTTGCTCTGCCTTTTTTCCTGGGCAAAATACCCATAGAAAAAGTACATAAATGTAAAGAACTAAATCATCTTATGTTGCTTACAGTGTCAGTACTTGAAGCTCTTAATCACATGGGTAGGGAAACTTTGGTGTTAATTATCTGAGCTCCAGCCTGGCAGTGGCTCTTCCAGGTACACAGGCGCTCCAGCTATCTGAGCTCTTTCACGATCACTCTGAGACCCATTGAAATAAATTCATTTTTCTTCCATGCTCTTCAGCTCTTTTCCATAGCCCTGGGATGTGACCATCTTTATATTAATAGGAACTGCTGCCTGACAACCATTAAATGCGCATTTAAGCCTATTGCATACATTGAACCTACTATAGCTGTTCCATGTCATGACTGCTGACGAGCGGGGTCAGGCCCTTTCCTCGGCAGAGATTGCTGAGCCTATTAGGCTCTAACGGGGTTAGAACAATTGATATTTACAACCCTGCCGGATTTCCGCAATCAGCGTAGAAACTCACAGCCATGGGAGCTGCTTCATGGCACCCAGTGCTGGGGATGGAAGTGGGAGGGAAGGTGTTTAACCAGGCCATGGAAAGGGGATGGGATGGGGAAGTGATTGCTGGATGGATAGGATAAGTGTTGCCGCTTTAGGATTTATTGACAGAGCAATCTTTGTAGAGGAAGTCGAAGCTTTCTAGGGAAAGCCTTGAGATGCTCGTCATGGGAAGCCAAGTCCAGCGGCTCAGGGGGCTGCCAGCCAGAAAGGCAGGGCTCTGCTTGCCGTTTCTGCTCGGGATCCGGATGTGCCCTGGCAGGTCTCCTCATCCCGTGTTCTGCTCGGATCCCACTGAAAGAGGCAGCGGTTGCACTAACCTCTGCTGGGGACACGCCAGGGTCCAGCGGGTGACGCGTGCTGGGAAAACGCACGACAGCGTTGGCTGAATGCACAGCCACGTTCCGCCTGATCGAGGGGCCTGTGCCAGGTGCTGACAGCGAGGCTATTGTCACACAAGAGGTGAGTTTAGGTTGCTGAATACTCCAGGATAAACTCAGAAACTCAACATGTGCAGAACGGTGCTGCCTTCTGCCTCGGGAACCCGACCCTTTGGATGGTAGCTGGGGTTTATGACCAGCTCTGCACGGAGGAGGGACTCACGCTGCTGCCGCCCTTGCTGCTGCACAGGTTGATCTGCGTTGTCAGGCGCCGGAGATTTGCACATCCAGATGCCATGGAGAAGAGCTAGGGTGACACCTGGGAAGCCGATCAAGTGGAAATATGCTGTGATTTTATTTTTTTATTTTTTTCCCTTCACATTCAGTGTAAATCAAAGCAGAGCTTGACTTGGTTACATAAGACAGTGTGTAAAAATAACCACCGAGCCTGTGAATGGAGGAAGAGAAGTGGAGCCATGTGACAGGTCCCCAAGCTTTGCAGCACTGTTTCAGCAGAGCCGAGATGCCTGTCCCCAGTCTCCTGATCCCACTTTGAGTCCTGATGCAGAATGATGAATTCAGCCTATGAAAGCCTAGTGTCGCAATTAAACAGTCGCCCAAAGTGCAGAAAACAGAAGGGAAAAGAGGGCATAGATAAACAACCATGCCAAAGCTTCTCTACACCAGTAACAAAAGCCTTGTTGCGGTGATATTATGTGAGAAATGACATTCTGCTCTGAAATTGTCTTGGGATAAAAAGCAAGGTGTAACATGTGGATGATAAACTTTGTTTGAAGCTGGAGCTTTGAAAGACAAAAGTAACAGCAGAATAGGGTCCAGATTGGTATTGGCTGAGAGACATGGACTTACCCGGGACATATGTTGAAACCACAGCCAAGCGCGGACAGTGCCCTGAACACTCCCGCAGCCTTATTCCCCACACACTGCTCCAGGTCTGGAGCATTTTTAATCTCTTACTCAAAGCAGAAGATGCTTCAGTGACTTTAAGCTCTAGCTTCTCCCATTTGTACAAACAACAGAGGAGAAAGGATGGGATATTTCCTTTCACCCGAGGATATCCCAGGGTTTTTACTGAAATGGGTGTTGCTGCCTTATGAATGGAGAATTGAGAGTGGCTCGGATGAAGTAACCAGCAAGGTCAGAGCTGCTGACCCCGGGCCTCATGAACCATGCAGCTAAGGAACAGCAGTCCAGAGGAAAGTGGAAGGCAGCTCCTTCTCTTGGCTAACTGTAGACGATGGCTTGCACAAGGCCATGCTTCCCCCTCCAGCATCCCCACTGCAGGAGCTGCCTCGTCATGCCCCTTGCAGGCAGGACAGTCCTGTCCATCCAGACAAGGAAAGTCCAAATTCCCCATGATGCAGCATGCAAGGGGGCCCGGGTGGTGCAGAGTGTAAAGGCTGATCTTAGGACTTTCAGTATTTGGAAGACTTTAAATGGGCAAGCGTCAGTGCGAGGCGACTGCACGACAACCCCGGGCGTCCTTAGGCTGTTCTTGCCGCTCCAGCGGGTGTGCGGGTGTGCAGGCTGGCTGCTGGCAGCGTGGGGTGTGCGGCGGAGCGGCTGGAGCGCTGCTTCCCGTGCGTCACCCTTTGCAGAGTGACCCCAGAGTTGCTGGCAAGGTGGGGACAGGGAAGTTGCCCATGGGAGAGCAGCCATGCCCAGGCCCGTGGCCCCCAAGGCGCTGCCTGAGGTTCTGCTCGGCGGCGTCTTGTGGCCAGGGTGGCTCCGTTCGGAGCGGAGTCCCCTCTGTGTAACGTTCCTGCTGGGCGCGTGTGCCCGCTGACAGGCCAGCGTGGGCATGGCTTGCTTTTCGCTCTCTCTTTGCCCCTTCCTCCTTATCGATTTGTTCACCAGGCTCGTCCGTGTTTTGCCGCCCGCCTCCTCGGTGGTGGCGGCCGGGCTGGGTTCTCGCGCGGGGGCTGCCGGGCGCCGCGCTCAGTGCGGCAGGGCCCGTCTGCCATGGAACACCCTCGGTCGGGTCCTGTTGGCCCCGCCGCCCCCAGCCCCGCCGCCGCTCCTGCGCTCCTGCCAGCCCCGCTCTAATTGACATTTTCCATCTGACAGGTTCCGTTTTCCCTTCCTGCCGTTGCTACGGCAACGGGAGAGCGGGCCCGGGAGCTATTAGCTGCCGTCATCGCCTGCCTGTCCGCAGAAATGTCACCTCTGCTAACAAACCCAGGCCTAACAGAAAGGAGGGGGGAAAGTTGCTCCCTGTCCTCCTCCCCAGGCCAGAGCCTTCCCGCTGGKCTCGGCCTCCTACCCCCTGCTCCGCAACAGCGGTTGGGTCCCTCCCCACCACGTCCCTCCTGCTCTCACCTTCCCAGGGCTGTCCCCGAGCTCCCCCGACCCCGGTACCCCCGTCTTGCCCTGCAGCAGCCCACAGTGCAGCTGCACTACGGAGCTGGGGTGGTTCGACTCTGTTTGGGTTCAGTGGAGGTTGGTAGTTGGTGGTTGTTGGGTGGTTGTAGTTGGGTGACAGTAGTTGGGTGGAGGTTGTTGGGTGGCGTTTGTTGGATGGCAGTAGTTCAGTGGTGGTGGTTGCATGGTGGTAGTTGAGTGATGGTGGTTGGTGGTTGTTGGGTGGTGGTAGTTGGTTGGTGGCTGTAGGGTGGCAGTAGTTGGTTGGTGGTTGTTGGGTGGCAGTAGTTCGGTGGTGGTTGTTGGGTGACGGTAGCTGGTGGTTGTTGGGTGACGGTAATTGGTTGGTGGTTGTTGAGTGGCAGTTGCCCCTTCTCTAGAGACCTTGGATACTGGCAAAATGCTGCTCCGTGTCCAGCGCAGGTAGAGCTCAAGCAACCCTTACTGCCCCCAGCAGCTTTTCCCCCCTTACACCTGGAAAGAGGGTGTTGGATCTCCTTATGCAACCTTTTTTCTCTAGCCTTTTTCCTAGAAAAAGTCTTTTTTCCAGTCACTACTGCTCTTTGGTCTCTGAGGTGTTTGGATGTTTTCTGAGATCACTCCTGGTACTTAACAACTTGCAAGCACTAGCAGTGGAGCGTTTCATTCTTTTTTACAACTGCCGGTGGAATTAAATTTGCAAGAAGTAAACCTCCTGTGATCCAGCCCCTACAGTTCAACTTCCCACTGTGCCTTGGTTACTCTGTGGTATGGACTTGAAGGTATTGCTCCCCTCTTCATAAGCCCTTGTGATGTTCTTTCCATGTCTGTCTGGAAAGTAGCATCATCCACCATTGCAGTATCTGCATTCCTTTCCCCTCTTATACTGAGAAAATGCCAATATTCTCATTTGACTAATTAGACAATAAAATACAGCACAGTCCAGGGGCTTGCTGGAAACCGCATGTGCAATCTGTGGTGGAGTTGAGGAGCAAGGCAAAACATCCTACCATTCTGGAGCATCTTTCACAATACTGTATTTCTTTAGTCTTTCAACCAGGAATCAAACCAAAGGAGGCCAGGACTCCTTTGAGATGTCACTAGCTCCTGCACACACTTCAGGCTGACCTTCACAGCTTAGTGCAAGTGAATACAGATGTCCTTCTCATGGCTTTTACAGCTACTGCAGATGCAGTGAAAATTTTTGTTGCTGTAGAAGTGCTTGCATGCAGCAAAGCTGTCAGAGGCTTTTGCCTTAGTATTTGACACAACTTAATACACACTCAGAAAATGCATTTTCAAGTATTTATCAAAATCAAGCATGGTTTTGATGAGACTGTTCTACACTACCTCTGGGATCAAGAACTGTGTTTTTGCCAGATCTCAAGGTTTGGTTTTTTTTTTTTTAATGAATTATTTGGAGATCAGATGACGTCTGGAGTTTCTACTGTCAGAGAGGGTTCCCATTTCTCATTTGACTTCCATGTTGCGTTATGCCTTCTTTCCTGCTCCCTGGATTTTGGCAACAGGAGAGGAATTAATTCAACCTTGGGCAAAGAAAGGCGGAGCAGCCCACCTTGGTGCCTTCAGAAAATCTACCTTGTGGAAGTCTGTAGAAGTCAACGTCCATGCAAAACGCGCTCTACAGGGTTCCTGAAGCAAGACAGCGCCATGGCCCAGTTCTAGCAGTTAGACAAGAATTAAATGGGTTGGCTGAAGGTA
Organism: Eudromia elegans; assembly: GCA_003342815.1. NCBI lineage: Eukaryota > Metazoa > Chordata > Aves > Tinamiformes > Tinamidae > Eudromia > Eudromia elegans. The sequence continues at coordinate 782,011 of PTEX01000239.1, read as the reverse complement.
GTGGAGAATTCTATGATGTTGGCAAGTGCTACAGGGACCCTGAGAAGGCAGCCAGGGAGCTTGTCAGGGGAACCTTGCACTCTCCTGTCTCTTGTTACCTCAAGCAGGTTTCTAGCTGCTCGGAGCTCTCCCACGCTTCGCGTGCTGCTTGTCAACGATGCCTGAGAAGCAGAAGAAGGGGTTACGCTCTCTAGAACCGGCACAGCAGATGGCAAAGGAGGCCGGAAAAGGCAGCATGTTGTCGGGTGGGGGGAAGGTGCCTTGGGGGGTTTCCTCCCCTCTTCACCACCACCAGACTCCTCCTTCCCCTGAGCCCCACTTGCTGTCAGCGCGGGCTGTGCACTCTTCCCTGCTGACTCTTCAGTCATTATGGACCACCAACCACTACTTGTCCGTTGTCCCGGTCTTGCCCACAGCCACCTTTATGGAATGGTTCCCTCACCTCAGAGCAAGAAATGACCACCTAAAGCAATAAAGCAAAGCAAAAACACTTCCTTGAATAAATGAAGCAGGTTCTGGCTGGCTGCAAGGCTGGTGGGGTGATATATAGAAGGAAGAGAGACAGATACGTGCTGAGTTCACGGTACCTGGCTGGCTGGAGGGGAAGGGAGTCTCTGGAGACTCGTTGACCAGTGTTCTTGCTGTTTGGTCTTCTGATTTTATTTATTTTTCTTTGTAGATAGAGAGCAAGCCCCAAGGAGAGAGCTTTATTTCCGACTCCTGCCTGCTTTATGGAATTCTTCCTTACCTCTGTGGGTAAATGTTGGCTCTTTAGTGGCAATGACTGCATCTATTATGCAAGGCTGAGGAAGTGGTGAAATAACAGCATGAGAAATGTGCTCGAATGAGTATTCAAATGCGAACATAACGAGTGCAGTCAGTGTAGCGCCGAGTCCTGAGGGACATGGGAGCTTTGGTTCGACTTTTATTTCTTTAAAAAGAAATTCTTAACCCTCCCACCCCCTGGGTATTATTTTCAAATTAATTACTCTCATTACATTAATTGTGTGAGTGCCGGTTCTATTCTCTCCCCTCCATTCAGTGGATTAGACTGTAACAGGGTTGCTAAAAATGTAAAACCTAAGAACCACACCACAACAATTAATCCAGAAAAAGGAATTCTGTTGCTGCATACACTGTCCTTGTTTAACAGCTAATAAATAACAATTAATAAATGGTCCTCTGTTAGAACACTCCCTCCCCCCAGATATAATGCAGATAAATTTCTCCTTCGCTTGGGGGGTTAGGGAACTCTGGCTATTTAAAGGCAACTACAAATCTAAAATGAAAATTGAGTTCTGCCTTGTCATATGGCTCAAATGCCCTTCCATCTAGGCTGGGGTGGGCATTCATTGCAGCCGTGATGTATGTTTTAATTTACCTAGTATATGTTATTAGATTATAAGCCCCTTAGGGCAGGGATCTCATGTTTTATACCTCTAAAGCACTGCACACACCTATTGAACTATATAAATACCTTTTACAAAATGAATTTGTCCTCCTGCTGTGAAATCCTGCCATGCCTCCTGGTTTGCATAGATATCGTAGGACATGTCATTCTGTGGCTATTTTGACACAGGGGCTTATGTTGAAATTCTGTGGGCACTGCTGTCCCAAATGCTGTGATGAGTCTGACCATGCCGGGATGAGGGGAGGGGAAAAGCACCCTTGGATTTCTATTATTTTTCCAAAAAGTAAAATCCTCTCTAGTGTATTTTGTAAACTTTCCCCCACCCCCACCCTCAAAAGCCGGGTAAATTGAGATGTTCGGTGAGCATCTTATGGCTTGGCTGCCTTTCTGCTTCGGGGTTGGGTTTTGCAGGGCTGCAGCACCGGCTGCGTGTTCCTCCCACCGGTGCCTCCTCCATTGCTGCTCGCAGGAGTGCTGGCAACGGGCTCCCCTCCAGCACGGGRCCCTTCCAGGCACCCCACCACAGGGCATCTCCCCCTCTCTTTAGCCTGCCTCTCCTCTATTTTATCCCATGGCTTGCATTGCTGGTGTAGTACCAGAGCAGCCCTCTCTGCCTCTTTTGTGCTATAGTGCAGCATCTTTGCATTGAGGATTTTTCAAAGGGCCTGGGGGAGTGATCTGCCAGCGCTCACTGAAACGTAGTGGGAGCTGAGCGGGTTCCTCCTGGTGCCTTCAGTAATTCCTGCTTAAGTTCTGGCTTCCTCAGTAGCAAGTGGAAGTTCAAATCTCCTGCACTCTGCACAGTGGAAATTGCGATATGTGCCATGCTCGGTCCTCGGAAGCCAGAGAATCAGAAGATGACTGCACGTGATAGCAGTACCTGTGCAAATGGGTGCCGTGTCCTAGAGCCCTGGCTCAGAGGTCTCCATCAACCGGCTCCTCTGTCGGGCTCACAACTTCTCACAGAGTAACAGAATATCTTAAAGAAAAACACTCAGATGGCAGATACTTGAGAATCTGCTGTATCTCACAACAAGCCACTTTTAATTAAACCTTAGGCTTTGGCCTTGATTTACATTAATATGTATCTGCCCTGTTCTAGGCTGAGTGCCTGTTTTGTCTGTTTCTTTATATGGGTTCATTAAGCGGAACAGGCATATTCATCTATCTAGACTTTCTTCTCTGGTCAGTGCCGTGTGCAGGCTTTGTATCCGTGGTGTAGAAGTGCTAAGTCAAAAAAAGTTCATTAGTTCATTCTCATCAAGTCAAAATATTTATTTTTAGACCAGAGGAGTCTGGAATTAATCCCTGGTTTGAGTGGAGGTGCTTGTATTTTGTACCATTTAAATGTCATCATAAACTGTACCCTGTGCTCGTATTTCTGTCTTCCCAGCAAAACAGCATGATGAGAAATAATTGATTGCTTGAAATACTTAAAGAATACGTAGAATTTCTTACTGTGTGAGAGAGGCAGAACAAAATGTGAGCCAAGAATTAAATGTGATTAGGGGATAAAATATTTGTGCGTGCCCTGGTTCTGCAAATCACCTCATGTGAATTGGGAGGGCTGGCTTCCCCTGTGCAAAATTCAGGGCTGTTTCCGTGGGAGGATGTCCAAGGAAGACAACTTCAGGGTTTCTGGTAACACTTGGGTTGAAGACAGCCCTGTTTCTCTGTAGACATCGGGAGAAAACTTCTGCTTTCTCAGAAATGCTTCTCCAGGTACAAACGCACAGGCTATGGGAGCCTCTGTATTAGAAAGAGAGGGGAGGAGGCCTCYGGAACTGTAACTGTCAGTAGGTCCTGGCAGTTCAATTGCGTAATTAAGTAATGCTTTGGATATTTTAAGAGGATTTTCACAGCGGTGTTTGTTATCTACAGTCATGGCTGCGCTTCATGTGTTGGCTGCTGTCTGAAACAGAGCAGGGGGGAATAACAGCTTGTTCTTTGAATCAGCCCAGATTTTAAAAAGTAGATGAGTTGTTTGAAGCACACAACAAAGCAAGTGAGATCGAAATCTGGCAAGTGACATCACCACACTAAAGGAAATTAAACAAAGAGGGCCTCATTCCCTACTTTCTTACTATTTCTGCACTGGGAAGACTTGAGTCAATGCAAGACCAGCGTGAAACGCGGGAGTGAGCCGAAGCGTTCTGCTTGCTGCCCACCTTGTGCAGCATCACGTCACCATCCCACGATGCTGGTGCTCCTTCCCATCAGCTGGGGTGAGATCAGCCCCTCTGCAAACATGTTTCCTTAGGCTCCCGTGAAGGGCAGAGCTACATGAAGCTTTGCACGTTGTGACAATCCGAGCCGTGTGAGGTGCTGTGCACCGAGCGGGGCTGGGACTGCTGCCCCTGGATGACACGGTTTGTATGTACAGGCTTAAGCCTTGCRTCCCAAAGGAAACCCTGAGCACCCACCAAGGGCCCGTTCTTGGTGAGGAGCTTGGGGACAGCACTGTGATGAGGCCTGGGTCTGCCGGTCACATGTGGAGGCCCCCTCCCGGCCTGGCCGGTCGAGTTGCTTCATCCGGGTGGAAGATGATGAATTCACTTTCACTTGGCTCAAACTCACCACTAGATCTGTGTGTGCCGTGGAAAGCTTCCCACAGACCTGGCCTGAAACCAGCTGGTGGAGACAAATGGGGAAATGCAGATACACAAAACGAAATCTCCAGCAAAGGAATATCCCAACTTCAGGTTGTCGGAAGATGTGTCTGGTATTTGGTTTGGATGGAGTAAGGGTTGGTTCTCGTTTGTGATGGATCAATTCCTCTCTAGCTTCAGACAGTCAGAGGGATGTCCTCTTCTGGGTCCAGCTCCAGCACACTGTTGATGATCTCCATGCCTACAGCTCTGCTGCAAGAGGTTGTGGGAAMAGGCGTTTTAGTCCCTCTGAGGCAGAATCCTGTGGGCAGTGGAAGTGCCATCGCTTCTAGCACACGAGGGTCAGCAAAGTGCAGGCGAGCCGGGCACGGAGATGCCTTCAGCAGCGGGAAGAGGGGTGTCTGCCTGGCTGCGGTGGCCTCTGTCCATGGCTCAGCCTCTCCCCCCGGGGACAAGGCGTGTGAGAGCAGAGGAGAGGAGGAGAGCCGGCCCGGGCTGGGTGGCAGCCCCTGAAAGCCACCTGTAGGAGCACAGCGTCCCCAGCTCGCTGCTTTCTTAGACCCTTTTGAGGGATGTGTGATCATTTCAGGATCATTCGCTGGTGTTGGCGGTTGCCTGCTGAGAGTGGTAGGAGAGGAAAGCCCATGAGGAGCTCCCTGCCTGTCTCCTGTGCGCATGTTTCGCTTCATTCGTGTGCGGTTGGTCTGCTTCCCTCATGCAGGAAACATCTGCCGTGTTTTACGCCTCAGACATATTGCAGCACATGCCGGGGCTGGGGAAGGGCCCTTTTGGCAGTGGCGCGGTCCCAGAAGCCTCCGTCCGGGTTGATTTGGCCAGGGGTGCCCTTTGGTGCGGGAAGAGGCAGGGTCCTGGCAGCCCATTCCCGTCCTTGCGCCCGCCCCGCAGTAGAGCGCTGCCGCCCGCGGGGCCTGCAGGGCGCCCGGCCGCCGGCAAGGATGGGCCCTTCACTCGGCATCAGGCCTGGGCCTCACCAGGGACCTGTTGAGACCCCTGCAATGTCAGAGGGCACCCAGGAAGCAGCAGGCGCCTCGCTGGGACCCCCTGCGCTGACTCCAGGCCCTGTTTTTACTGCAGTTGCAGGTCACTTTTCTCCTCATGTGCTCTCCTAACGTCCTGGTACTCCATGGACTTCTCTTGCCTTCCTCCACCACTACCTCATTTCCTATCTTTTTCTCTCTTTCCTTATCTTGATCTGAGAGGGAGGGAAATGTCCTTGCAGGCTCCTCAGGAGAGCAGTTTCCTGTTTAGAGGTTGACTCTCTGCTATTTTACCTCTTACGGGATGCTCTGAGGCCGTTGGTATCATCCAGATGTCTCCTGGAGCAGTTCTCGGAGGAAGCTCCTTCCTCTGCAGAGCTGCAGGGACGAGTGACACAGGCCGAGCCTCGCGGAGCTGCCGCGTTCTCCATGAGCCAGCCGCCACACTCTGCCCCTGCGTACGTCTCTTSGGGGGCTCCTTGGGCTGCCTCCCACCACCGCTGCAGGGAGGCTGTGGCCAGGCCTTCGTTTCCGCAAGTGGGAGAGTGCTGGAAGTCAACCGTGTCGTGCAGCAAAGGAAAGGGGGACGCGTTCCTGTCCCCGTCCTCCCCGCACTCACCAACCCTCCCGGCTCTGCGGAGGGGGCTGTGAGGAGAGGGCAGCGCTTCCCCCTGCCTGCCTGCGGCACTCAGAGAGGGAGCTTCTCGTTAGCCAGCCGGGAGGGAGGCTGCGTGCGAGTGCCCTTGCGCTCTGCAAGAGGAGAGACTTGGCAAAGGCGGGTTTCCGAGCCCCCGTGCACCCCTCTCCTGCTTTGTGCTTGCAGAGGTGTGAGGAGGCTCCATGCGGACCGAGAGGTCTTTTTTCCCTTTGTTTTCTTTTTGTTTCTCCCTCCTGGGTAACTGCGGGGCCTGGCTGCACAGTGGGGTTTTGGCAGGGAAGGAGCGCCCGGCGCAGCCGCGCTGTCCCCAGCCCAGCTGTGCCGGCTGCGCCTGGCTGTGCCAAACGCAGGATGCAGAGACGTCGTGATCCCCGCGCTGCCCTGCCGGGCCGGCTGGCTCCACCCTTCATCCCCGCGCTGCTGAACCCCCGGCCGCGGAGCAGGGTTTCCATTAGGAGCACACGAGAGCTGCTCCTTGGGATGCGCAGGAGCACGGCAGCAGCAACAAGGACGGTGCCGCAGGGGCCGTCGAGCGGCTCTCGCCCTCTCCTCGGCACTACACTGCATCCTGCGGTTACGGAGTCACCACGGCCGCGGGGAAAGGGCTCACACGGAGGCTCCGAGTGAGGCGGCGAGCGTGTCCCCCGCAGAGGTGCAGCCGGGGCCCCGGGCTGCAGCCTGGGCACACGGGTTCCCAGGGGGAGGTTTGCCCAGGGGCTGCTCTCGTGCACAGGACCGCTGCTTTTCCCCATGGGCTCCACAGGCGGCTCTCCCGAGCCCCCAGGGAGCTGCCCCCCTTCCTCAAGGATCAAATCGGGAAACGTTAGCCGGTGAGTTTTAATTTGACGTGGTCCTTCCGCTGCGTGTTCTCCAGAACGGCCGAACTGCAGGTCATTCGCGATAGTGAGAGGCAAAATCCACGTCTTCTCCCAACAGGAGCTGACGCCAGACTCTTATTCCTTTCCTGTAAGTGCTCTGCAGCTAGGGCTTTGCAGAATATTTGCAAGATACAGCAACTGCTACAAAGTACTTATAATCTTAGGCAAATGCAGTATACAGAGCATTGCTTCAAATGCCAGAACCCTTGCCAGAAATGTAAATCAAACCTTTACTGAGCTTCAGAACATGTAAGATAATATTTAGGTTTTGCTAGGTTTCATTTCCATATCTTCCGCACTTTCTGAGGTTGGGTGAGGAGCAGACATGCCAAAATCCTAAGTGGGAGCCTGTAATTCCGAGATCCACAGCCTGTGTTTACAGACTGGTGAARCCCAGCTAGCTGTGATGAGCAGCGCCGTCGCTTCCAGCCCTACGACCGCGTCTCCCACCCCTGATGGGGGGGTTTCACATGGTGTTCATATCACCGTGACTCTCTTTGCAAGGCAGCCCCCGCGAGACCCCTTCCCAGCTCCTGGTTGGGCGCTAGGGAAGGACCATGGACCTTTTGCTGTTGGTTCTCGTTTGGGTTTGCTGGCTGGAAAGCTGCGTGCTCGTGCATGGGGCTCATGGAGCTGGACGCAGAGCTCTGGTTGCTGCCTAGTCACCACTGTCATTTCCCTGGAGCCCCAGTGGAAGTGAAATCTCTGCTCCAGGAATAATCGCCAAAACCAGCCAAAGCCAAGAGAGGCAGATGCAGGATCCTGGAAAACTCTGTGAAGATGCTCAGGGAAGGGTCTTTTCCTTGGCCTCTTGGTTTTCTGTTTCAGGTGTTTCTAAGCTTTCAACGTGTGTTAGGAGTTTATCATCTCAGAGACCGTGATGGGAATGGCAGGCGCAGGAGGCTCCCTTACCTGTCTCCAGGCAGGAATTACAGTACCTTTTAAAAGTGTTGGAGAGCAAAGCTGCTCATTTCTGCTGACCTGATCCTTCGTGTCCCGTATTACACTGCAGCTGCAAGGGCTCTCTGCCTACATTGGATGAGACTGGCGGTTTGAGGTCTTTCAGATGTCGACATGCAGCTGAAAGCTCCAGCCTTGCTCCTTCCTCCTGCTGTTTGTTTCACCCTTGACCATTGCAAGGACTATATTCCTGCTCCAGCTGTGGCCTGCGTATCCCAAACACTGCAAGATCTGTTTGGAGATGGACGAAATGCCTCAATAAAAGCTCCAGAGAGCTGCCAAATTTGGCCACTTTGAGACTCCAAAGGTGAGAGGCAGAAAGGCTGTTTAGCTTCGTGGCTAGTGACTTGAGCAGCTGAGGAGAGTGAGTTCCCCAAGTCCTCTTGGCAGTAAATCTGTTTGCAGAGCCACATTTGGCCAGGCTCTGACTGATCCGGGTTTTCCCCAACCTCTCTCTTTTTTCCTGGAATTTGCCCCAAAGGCCTCTTTCCTGCCACCCCCCTCCATCGGACAGATCCTATCTGCAGCCGCCAAAGCCAGGCTCCATCCTCTGCTTGCCCTGGGGCTGGTATTGCTGTCCCGGGATGGCGCCTGGTGACCGAGGGGCCTTCACGCGGCCTGCAGAGGTTAGTATGGCCATGCACAGGCTGTGCGTCCCTCTGGGAAGGGGTAAGAGAGCATTAGCTCAGTGCGTTACGTGACATCTCCTTCCTGGGAGGGCGTCTGGGGCTTTCGGTGCTGTCGGGGAAGGGCTCTGTGCTACCGGTCTCTCTGAGAGGAGAACAATAGGCATTGCACAAAGTGCCATTTCTTTGTGCTGGCTGCATACTTTAACGGGATCATTCTTATCCTTTTCTAAGTTTCATATTGAACAATTAACACTCCGCAAATGACAGGAGCTGCAAGTTATATCAGTGGAAATAGATGAGGGTAGAAAGACACATTATACTAAAAGGTTAGTTTGGTTGTTTTTTAAAGGGAGGATATTTTCTATTAATTATCTTTTATATACTCAAACACTGCCTCCCATTACTCTTCCAAGTCAGGGACAGTGAGAGATGTGTCAGGGCTGGGGAACAACACACGAGCAGTAAGATTAATTGACACTTAGAAATCAGATTGTGATGAATAGATCTTGGCCTTCCAAGGAGATCCATCTTCTTTAGGGTGCATTTAGGGCTCAGGTTGCCTTTAATATATGCAGTGAAGCATCTTTACCTTGCATATGATACTGCCACTAACTCCATGGCACGACATCCTTGCTGCATATGGCTGCCTGGTGATGGGATTTTTTACAGTCCACTGGTTGGTGGTTTCTTGCTTTTTTAGGCGGTTCAATGTGGAAGTGATAAAGTGCTGGGTACATGAATCCAGTGGCCAACAGCCTAAGGGCTTATGAACCTCCAGAGGGGCCAAGGTTTCTCTCTTTTCTTTCTCCCTCTTCAACACGGACACATTTCATTTGCAGTGTAAGAGACATTGTCACCCTCAGGCGAGCTGCCCCCGCCCCAATCAGGCTATTTCTGATGGTCGTGCTCTCAGTTCAGTGTTCAAAGCAGTGCCGATGCTGCCGTGGAAGTGATTACAATGATGTCATTCGCTGTATGAGCCAGGCAGGAGGAAGAGAAAAGAGAAGGAGAGGGGATTCCTGCAGCGTTGGGAATAGGGCACTCAGTCTAACTAGCAGGGAGACACAGGTCGCCGGGGCGGTGTGTGGTAGAAGGACAAGTGTGGGGAGGAGCCATGTCCAGGTTCCAGCTCAGTGATTTTCCTTCTGCAGCTCCTGAGGGCGGGTACCCGTTGGAACAGACACCCCTTCCCTGGGGAGCATGCGCAAGCTGGGGCCAGGTCCACGCGTGCGGAGAAATAGCCGGAGCCTCAGATGCTTTCTTAGGAGATGGAGCTAAAGGAAAGGTCCCTTTCTGGGCTGTGTGCACGCAGCACAGCAGCAGGGACTGGTCTCCTGTGTCCTGGAGTAGTCTGGCCTCCGCTCGGGTTTGGGGGGCAGCTGCGCAGTCCCCTCAGCTTCTGCACCGCGTGGGGTGCCTTCAGCTTTCTGTGCTGTCAGCCGTGGGAAAGGTGGTGCTTGAAGCACTGGTTCCGGTATTCAGCTCTCTGCTGGGTTTCCCATGACTTCTGGCCCATGGGAGGATTTGATAGCAAGGCGCTCTCCTGCTGGAGCTCCGTTGTGACCCCCGTGTGCTTCCCGGCRTGGTAGCAGAGCCACCCGGCTGGTGGATACTGCGGGGCGGGCGCCGCGCGGCTGCAGCACCAGCTCGTCCGGCCCGGCTCCACGAGCGTTTGTGTCTGCCCGTCGGGGCAGCAGTGACGGCCCCAGCCTCAGCGGCACCCGCAGCCCCTGTGGAGCGCAACAGCAGTGAGAAGGACAAGAAGGGTCCTGTGGCAGTGCCTGCAGCGGAGCATCCTGTGGGCATCCTCTGCCTGTGCTCCACGAGCCCATTGCCTGTTCAGCTGGGTACGCTCTTGTAACCACCCGTTTGAAAACCAAGTACGCGGTTGGAAACAAGCACGTTTAGGCAGCTGTTTACACTGCGCTTGGCAAGCAGAGATTGCAGCATGCTCCTACCCCCAAAGGGTTCCCAGTCTGTGGACAGCAGCAGAGGCATAAGGCAGCAGATCCTAGGAAAAAGCAGAGCGATTCCCATGAGGAGGTTGCCTGAAACAAGAAGGGTGGGAACAGAGAGGGTCTTCCTGGTCTTGGGAAGCGCCAGGATGGAAGTAGTGGGTGGCTCTGCCAGCCCAGCCTTCACTGCGTGACCGACCCTTGCTCCTCAGTGGTATCAGCTGAACTGTCTGACCTTGGCCTGGGCTGCAACGAGGGCTGCACCGCCTCCATGGTCTGGAATCGCATCACTCCTGAGAGATTTTTAGCCTTTCTTTGTATGCTTTCCAGCAGGTGAAATATTCTCCCTTGGTCCTACCCAGAGCGTCATCCATGCCTTCCGCAGGGCACCCTCTCCCGGCCTCCAATCCCATTATCCCTCTCCTCACAGAGGAGACAACAGGCACAGCAGAAACCCGCTGGTTCTGAGAGCTGGGGACAGGGCAGGATGGGTCAGGGAGGATCAGCAAAGCCAAGGCTGGAGGCAGCAACCCCTTGGCACAGGCTGCGCAGAAGCAGCGTCTGCTCCAGCGCTTGCTGCCGACTGGGAGCGCGGTGTTCCCGGGCTGCACCGCCGTCTCAGTAACGCCCTCCTTCAAACTCCAGCCGTGGCAAGGAGGGAGGAGAGGAGGATAGAACATTTCAGCATTAGCACTGCTCTCCCGTTTGTAATAACATGCTGGTACGTTTAGGAGTATCTCAGAGCTTAAGGGGTGAAAGGTGAAGTTATCTTTCAAGAGCAGTGCTAACACTGCAGAGCTACTTAATGCAAGCTCGGAATAATACAGGGCCACGAGTTGAACCGGACAATGTTGTATCGAGTCGCTTTCATCCTTTCTGCATTGGATTGTAGTGTTTTCCCATTGATTCGGGGCTTTAGCCTTTTTTTCTTTTTTCCCTACCCCCCTTCCTTTCTTCCCTTCCCTCCTTCCCCCTCCTTAGCTCAGCGGACCCAATCAGAGCAGCGGCTGCTTTGCTGATGCGGCGACGCTGCTGGGGAAGCTGCTGGCTGGAGCGGCGGGTGCTGCACGGGCTTCCCGCGACCCGAGCACCGGCACGGTTCCTGCGGCGCCCGAGAGCAAAGGCTGGTGCTCTGGCGGGGGCTTTGGTGTGGGGGAAGGGGAGCTCTGCAAGTCCTTCCATGCTCAACGATTATCCCTGTTTAAAATGGCAGGAGACAAAGTAATCCTTAGCCTCTCGAGCCAGGCAGGTCTCTGACTCCCTGGTGTCCATGAGCAGCCTCTCCCAAAGGTGTCCAGGAGAGCTGCTGCATGCAGGGAGGAGAGATTTTTCTCCTCTCCCTCTCTCCAAGAGACTCGTTTGCAGGGTCCATCACCACCTGGCAGATTGAGCAGGTGCTTTTGCAGCAAATGTCACGTTTCTCAGCACTGGAACAAGGGGAAATCTTGGGATCCAGTGGCCAGCACTCAGGAGCAGCCTCGGCAGCTCTACCGCCTCCTCCTGGAAGGTGCCTGTTCTCGGCTCAGTTAGGACCTGCGCTGTGCGGGAGCAGGTTGCTGGAAGTGTCAAACTGTGTCACAGTCCAGGTAGAGCTGATGTGTTTGTTAAGGTGGATGGGGCTTTGTAAATAAAAAAGAGCCCCATTTTCCAGCTTAGGGCCATATTTAAATCTGCAATGAGTGGAATGCACCAGTTTATGTCATTATAAACACGGGAGGAACCCACGTTCCTTGGCTGATGAGCGGGACAAAGGAGTAGATGCAAGGGGAGGCCCGAGTGGAGCCAAGAGTGAGGGGACAAAGAGCCCGTGCCGAGAGCTGGGGGCCTTTCCAAAGGAGGGAACTGCTCCCCATGCTTTGGCGAGGGGCTGAAGGAGCCGGCTGGCCTCAGGGASATCAGGAGGGAGCAATGCAGGCAGCCCGGGAAGGCTGTGACCTCTGAGGACCTTGGCCAGGGGCAGAAGAAGAGGGCAGCCCTCGGTGGGGAAATCGACATGAAGGAGGCCGCGTCCTCCAGTGACTGCAGAGCCCCCCCAAGGGGGATGCCCGGTGGCTTTCCCTTTATTTCAGTAAAGTTGTAGGACTCCTCTGTCTCTTCCTTGGATGTTCGGCTCTTGCCAGCAGGATCCTCCGCTCGTGCCGGCTCTGGGCAGTGGAAAGCAAGCAGTTCCTCAGCAGCAGGTGAAGCATCCCTGCTCTGCACCAGAGCCCCGCAGAGCCAGGCTGGCTGTGGGTACCAGCATGGGGATAGCCAGAGCACAGGGGCAACATCGGCCGCAGCCCCAGGTCCCTGCCCATGCAGTGGCGAGGCCGGACTCTCCCCGCTTCCTAGTGCTGGCCCTTCCAAGGAGGCCCCAGTCCAAGGGCAGCACAACTCAGTTTTGCTTCTGCTGCTAGAGAAGCCTTGCACAGTCTCTGCTTCCATGCAGTGAAGGGCAGGAAAGCACAGGGGGATTCAGGGTGTGTCTGGCCACACTTGTGGACACGTCTAGTAGGTGCTTTGGATTCAGCATCTTGCTTGTCTCTCGGCTGCTCGGGAAGACGGGTAATAAAGAACGTGGATCACTTACTGCTCTCTGCGGCTTTGACAGCACAATATGTGGCACAAAGGCCCTGTCCCAATTAGGCTGCTCACGAGCTGACAAATTTCTGTGGCTCAGGGAAACTCGGGCAGGGGAAACAGCGGATCCGCCAGCTGGAGGGCAGTTCCCACCCCAGTGCCAGGCCCCAAAGTCACTGAGTTCTCTAGGGAAGAGCACGAGCAAGAATCCACATCAGACACTTGCTTTATTCCAGAGTGAGATGCAGTTTCTGTAGCTCTGTCTGTGTTGTTTCAATCTGGCTCCTGAAGAAATGTGCCTTGGATGAATGCGCTCCTTGTACCTGACTGTGACTCTTTATCAGACCTAATCTGCCAACTTCTCCGCTCAGTGCTTGGTTTCAGTGGCACGTGATTGAAGCAGTAAAATCTCAGGAATTTTAACTATGGATTTCTTAAAAATTGGTGGATGTGGGAAAGGAAAGAGACTTAAATAGGAAAGAGACGCAGTAAAAGACTCCAGAGGAAAAAAGCTCCTGTGTTGGTTCTGCCTGTATTCAACATTGGAGGACATGGGAAAACAATCTAAAATGTAGGGGGGAAAAAATGCAATCACTTTATGAAATCTTTGGCGCCAGAGAATTTAATCCTGAATAAGATTTCTCTAAATGCAGAGTCTGATGTCTGTAGTGTCTCTGCATCTTCCTATGGTCAGGACATCATAATGTCTTTCTCCCTTCTGGATTCCTGAGTGTCTCATAAGGGGTTGAATCTGCAATCTGGTTTCAGTTGTAGTTGATTAAAATGTCAAGCAAGGAGACAATTTCCAATGTGTCACATTGGAAATCAGTCTTCATTAGTCCTGTCATTCACACTTTTACTTTCCTAAGCCAGTGGGACAAAATCTAACTCTTCTTGGGCTTAAAAAATGTTGCACTTTTGCATTTTCAAATGTAACCCTTCACACGGTGCTGCTGGAAGCTGTTAAGAAGCTCCCGCTGCTTGGTGTGAGTTGTCAGGCGGCAGTGGCGAAGTAYGGTCCTGATGGGTGGGTGAGCACGTCCCGTGTGCTTCCCGTGCCGGAGCGCACGGGTCCCACGTATGCAGGTCTGTTTACAGGCTCCTCRGCATGGGGCAGCATATCCCGCAGGGAGAAGGGGAACTCAAAAAAAGGCTAAATCTTGCTATGGGCTGTGGAATCTTTTTAGTGTGATAAATGCCCTTGGAAGAGAAGAAAAGCATGTCTGGAGAAAGGCTGTACGTGTTTGGGCTCTCTAGGTGATGCTGTAAATGCAGCAGGCAGCTTTACGTCTTCCTGGCACTCCACAGGGCAGGCAGCCCTCTGCAAATGGGAGGAAGAGACGCTGACTCTTTGTGTCTGAAGATGCCAGGAGATACCAAGACACCTCACAGAGCAGGGCTTTGTATAATCTCTCTCATGCTTCCTCCTACCTGCAGCTTCTTTCCCCTGGCTTTTAATGAGCATGGGCAACAGTAAACTTCTGTAATAGAGGATAAAATCTAATTGAATCTTGAACTTTTCTTTACAAGACACTGTTTTGTAGCTCTGGAGCCCATGCCAGGCTATGTCTCACTATCCCTCACCTGCATGTCCTTGACATTGAGATGCTACCTCAGGAGGGCCTGTCTTGGTGCTTAACAGCTTAGGGCAGATTAGGATGTTAATTCTCCAAGGAATGATTTTCTGATTGTCTTTCCTCTCTCCCAGTCACCAACTGCTTCTCAGCCCTGCACCTCTCAGTGCAGGCGACGCTTTCTGCCTGCGAGCAGAGATGACAGCTGAGCTGTGCTGGCAGCAGCAATCCAAGTTTTGAGATGCACACAAGGAATGAAAGAATCCAAAGATTTTAGCAGGCTGTTTGGTGTTACCCACAGGCAAGAGTTGAGGGTGGAGGACAGTAGGACTTCTCTACGGTCCTGGCAGGGTATCAGATGCATTGAGGTACATATAATGTGTGACTGTATGGAAGCATGAAAGCCACATCCACTGCTCCAGCAGCCTGGTGATTAGCCCATTTCCTCCCCAGTCCTCTTTTTTTTTTTTTTTTTTTTTTTTTTTTTTTTTTTTTTTTTTTTTTTTTTTTTTTTTTTTTTTTTTTTTTTTTTTTTTTTTTTAAGATATTTTACGTGTTAAGGCCATCAGAAAGATCAAGCCACCAATCAAGAAAGCACAGAGGGATGGGACTGCAGCAAGACCTGGGAGGGGCCTCCTTGCCTTGTGCACTGGTGTGTGGCTCTGCCTAGGAGTGGCATCCAAAAACCTGCAAAGCTCAAGGGGGCAAAGCCGCTGCACTGAGAGGAAGAAACTGGTAGATCTTGTGGAGACAGGGAATRCAAATAAAGAAAAAAGGATTCAAAGGGAAAAGATGTCTAGAAGAACTCATAATGAGTAAATGCAGCATGAAATACTTTGTAGGAAACCTGTAGAGATCATGTTTCCTGGCTGGGACGCTAACATTCATATCCCTGGAAATGGGCTAGCTGGCTGTGGACAGCAGGTATCCCCAGTATTTTGTGAAAAAGATGCTCATGCCTTTCCAGTTCCTATTTTGCAGATGTCAAGCAATGGCTATAAAAGGCCTTATTTTAGCATCTTGTGTCCATGCAGGAATGAGGAAAAATGATACAGGCAGTCATACTAAACAGGAAACACATTTCAGATGATGCTTTCGTGCCGAGCTGGTCACAAGTGCAGGTGAGCCTGGCATGCGAACGCCGCTCTCCCTGGGCTAGGAAGAGCAATGCTTGCAGGGAAGTGGGCAGCCTGTCTCCAGGTGATTTTTCCCTCTTGTTTTTGCTGCACACAAGCATGCTGGTATCTACATAATCCTGCCGTGGGCTCAGAGAGGTTGGGGGTTGCAAGGGCAGAGGGCTTAGATTATATTTAAAGCTGCCTGCAGCCACTCTGAGGATTTGACCATCATTTGTGCATGTTGTCAGCTTACCGGCTCCTTACCATGAACTCGAAGCAAATCAATAGCCTGCTTACCTTTTCCTCTTCCAGCTTGGATCACAGCTTTTGATTTTGTCGTAAGCCTGTTCGGCTTGATTGAGAGCACCGTAATAACAATACCTACCAAGGAGGTTTCATCCGTCAACCCAGAGCTGAGGTCCAACAATCCCCGTTCACTAGCCCTTGATCGTGCCCATCTGGCCAGAGCCTGTACACACAAGGGCCAACTGCAGCTTGTCTCCCACCTTGGTCACAAGTTGTTGCACAGTTACCCAACTCCCCCATCACAGCAGCCACGCAGAGCGCACGCTGACACCTGGCAGGGCCTTGGACGCTGCAGGCTTCCCAAGCTGCAGGTCTGGGTGATGTGGGTGAACCGCTCTTGTACAGGACTAAGAGCAAGAGTTGAGGCTTCTCAGTAGTTCCACCAGCCCATCCCACTGCTCTCTTTTCTGCCTCCAAGGTAGCTCAATGCTGCCAATGCTACCACGTTGCTGTCTCTTCAGCAGTATTTGTTTTGTGTTTGCATCATCTGGATTGTCTGTGTCTCACTTTGGGAACCTCCTCATAGGAGGAAGAGTTACGACGTGCAAATCAGTCCCAGAAGTTACCCAGAGAAGAACTCAGTGGATGTTACTGCCATTTATGCTGGCTAGATTAATAACTGCATTTACAAAACAGAAGGGAAAAAAAGTCACTGAAGTCGTATTCTCCTTGCAAGCCAGCAATCCCTTTGGCAGCAGCAAGAGTGCAGTTTAATTTGGCCCCTTCTTCCCTGCATTTTGAGACCCATATAAATCTCCTTTGTTTTGTAAAATATCTGGGGCTTTTATGTATTACTGCTGCTAGTCCTCTGAACTCACCAGGGATTATGTGCAAGGAAAGTGTGTCCTGTTCAGCAAATTTGTATTTATTCCTTTAATGCTCATCCGCCACAGTGGGGTGGTGTCTCARCGAACGTCCCCTCGCTTGTGACGCCAGTGACTTCCCAACTGCGCCAGGGTCCCTCCAAAGCATGGCACGGACCTGGAGCGTCAGGACTTGCACCTTTAGTGACCACGTATGCAATCTGTAGGTAAGGGGAGTCGTTGTTCCACCAGAAGCAAGAAGAATGATGAAGGRAAAGATCTGTGCTGCTGCACGATAGCAGGGGGGATTGCTGGTGGCAGTTCTGCTAATAGACTTGGGAGGGCTGCTGAGATAAAAGGGTAAACAAAGAAAAAGGAAAGGCAGAGRGAAAAAGGAATAGCTTTCCTTTGCTGAACGTGTGATGTTACAGAGGCTGGAGAGAGGTTGTAGTGATGGTTTGTGCTGCCTTAGGTGTTCTGTGCGGCCGAGCATAGCCCCTCACRTAACCACAGGAGCAGGGGTTACAACTGAGATTCCGTGTTCAGCCATGGTTAATCCTGGGCCAAGTTTCACACATCCCTCGGAGGCTGCTGCCCAGGCTGATGTGGTTGCCCCCAATGTCCATCTGTCGGAGCTCCTCGCTCGGGAGTTGCCGTGGTGCCTGGGTGAGGGCACGCATTTTGAGCTTTTCACTTGCCGTGGCGCTCCAGTGATCGAGACTCGTTTGCCCTGTCAGTGGTTTCCTGGGATCAGAAGGCTCCTCAGGGCCAGCTGAACTCTGAGCACTCAGCTTCTTTTCTCCATTTGTCCTACGGACACTGGGCTTAAACCAAAGCCCAGTGAGATCGCATAAAAGCTCCGTGTCCAGTGGATCTCTATCGGCACCTGAGGGGTCACTGCTATTGCTTGCCTGGCAGCTGCTGGGCTCTTGTGCAGGGTCTGAGGATGCAGCCACTTCAGTAACTCTCCTGTGTTACTCCTCTGTCCAGCGTTCCTATTTCTTTCCCCTATTCTGCCTTCCAGCGATCGCAGAGTAGACCCAGCCTTGCATTCTTTGGGGGCAGGCTGTTCCTCGGCCAGGCTGCCGCCGGCAGGGAAGAGATCATGGGGCAGAGCACGGGCACTGCCTGCACCCTCAGCTGGCAGCTGGAAGCCTCCCGCTCCCCCGGCGCTCGGGACACCCCAGGACACGCACAGCGTCTCTCAGAGGACCGTGCGTCTGCCGGCACCTTTGCTCAGATGTTCCATGTACCTGCCGCCGCGACAGCCTGACGGCCATGTGGCATCGTAATAGGATTTGCTCCATGTCTGTAAACTGTTATCCTAAATATCATCCCAAATCCTTTGATGCCCAGTGACAAGCTGTCTCTTTAAATCTTCCCTCCCCCCCAAATAAAGCAGTGTGTTTTCAAATCATTGGGAATTCCACCATATAATTGGATTATATTTTATATGTCTCCTAAAATAATGATATAGTTGTGTCTTATTCTAACAATGAAGTGACTCAGAACAGAGTTAAGACTCACCGTGGCTGTATTATAAATAATGCTGCCAAGCTGGTTAGGATTATCAGCAAAAGAACTTGTTAGCCTCTTGGAGAACAGATGCTTAATTAGAGCTGGGTGACACAGATGGGTGCCTAATAAGGGGAAAACACCTGTTTTGGAAAAAGAGCTGGAACCGGTTGGTATGGCTTTTACCACCTTCTACTTGACTATTTGCCAGACTATTCTTCCCTACCCTCCAGTCAAGAGCCTTAAGACGAATTCCATCATCATCTTTGGTGGCATAAATCACAAGCAATTAGATATTAAGTAACAGGAATGTTAAGCTGAGATCAGATTTAAATACTGTATTTTACATTTCCAGGGGCCTGCTGATGTTTTGGAAATCACCTTCCCCAAGCCCTGTCCTTCAAGCAACAACTCAGTGCCCAGCCAAGCTGTGGACATGCCAGGGGTTTTCTTTAGTGTAAAAAGGAGCAAGATGAAGAAAAGGGATCCCTTTGGGAATGGGAAGCAGACACATCTGCAGACTAAATGACAAGAGCATTTTTTTTTTTGATGTGGTTAGGCTCTTACCACAGAGAATAGCTACAAGAGACAAAGCAATAATCTGGACAAAATCAGAGGTGCTTAGAGATACAGCTGAGGTGTTCAGGTGATGGTGGAAGATAGAGCTCATGAAATCTTAGATATATAATCCGTATGTCAGATGAGATTCAGAAATGCCTGCAGCTGGGGTTGAGTTCAGGTCTTTTGTTTCAGGTTTCATATGGAGTCCTTCTGTTGAACATCCTGCGGGATGGACAGGTCACTCCTACCTTGCACTTGCTGGACAGGGTCAGGGCTTAGCACAGGAGCTATCACCTGTGACCTCTGGGGCCTGTTTTGCAGAAGTCCATGATAACCCGTTGACTTCCTTTGGGTTGCTCTGTGTCTCCAGAAAGTAGACTCCTGAGGGAGGCCAAGGTGCAGACGGAGGCTGGTCACACATCTGCTTTCAGACGTGTGCTTGAGTTCGGAGGACCCTTGCTGGAAGCTGAAGTTCCACATGTGGTCAGCAGTGAAAGGCAGTGAGAGTCCCTGGGGGATCTCAGGCCTCCTAAATTAGATGTCTTGAGTACAATAGCGTGAACAAATCACTGCAGAGACCCCCGCTCCTGTGAMATCCATCATCTCGGTTCACCTCGGGATGCAACAGATGGGCGAAGGAAACAAATGAAGAGGGGTGGAATGAGAGGTGTGAAGTGACCAGAGGGTGACAAAGCATCACGCGGGGGCGGCGGCCGCTCACCCTGCCGTGACGGAGCGTCGCACCGGAGCCTGGCGCTGCTCTGCACAGCCCGGGGCTCCCCGGGGAAACTGGCTGCTCCTCCGTCCCACCCTGCCTTGCTGCAAACCACGTAGCACCAGCTACTCCTGCTCTGTGCATGTGCAATAAATACTGTGGTCAGTGGTGGGGGTGAGTTTTCAGGAGTATTTAAATTCTTCAAAAAACCTGCACGAGACCTATAATGTCAGTGTTTTGGAAAAAATTAGCTAGATCTTCCTGCCTTATATTTATGAAATAACTTGACAAGCCTAATTACCCAGTCAAGTGTCTAGATTTTACTCAGAACTTGATTGAGAGGCAAGGAGTGACCTTGGCTCTCTAGTGAGCAATCTGGAAATAAAGAAATAAAAACGTCAAAGTCCCTTTATCTGTATGTGTTTCAAAAGTACGGCTTKAGGAACCACAAAAAATAAAATCAAAACATGTTTTTAGGAGTTTGTAGTACAAATTACCCTGTTAAAAAGTACTCTGCTTATAAAAGTAAAAAACATGACTGACTTACTGAGAGAAGAAGTGTGGAAGGTATTCAGTAGTGAGTGATCTTCAGAATACGTTTTCTCTGAGCCATTGTAACCAATGGAACTTATCAAAAGAAGTGATTATTTTGATCATAATTGTAGTGGGTGGTATGATTTTCTTGGCATTTATTTGGCTTTAAAATGAATGCATCTTACCCTTAAAGGAAAAAAAAAAAGGCAAAGCAGGTAGATAATTAATGTGCAGTAGCTAATGGGCAATTTCAAATTAAATGAGCAGAGCTTGTAACTTCATTATGAAAGGTATTTGTGTTATCTGAATCTATTTTCCCCTCTGAAAATGAATTTTCACTTTGAGGACACAGTCTTCCCGGTGTGCCTTGTGCATGATACCTCGCTTCTGGCTGACTTCCGTCTTCTTTGGGTGGTTCTGTGCAGAGTCATTTTTCAGACTAAAGCTCATGGTAGCAGAAAGGCAGATTCAAGAGGTGTTGCTCACCTGGCAGGAATGCTGGTACTTTGCCAGCTTCAGGTACTTCTCCTTCTTTAAATGAGGTGGCTCTCCCCACCAAAATTTTAACATAAAATGGCTGCTCAGCAAGTCAGGACCGTTTTGCAAAGCTGGCTTTGGCAGATGAGTTTTGTCTCCTGTGGCTAATGCACAGTGTGGAGGAAGTCCAGTTTTTATCTGCCTGTCAAGCTCCCAGTATAGGCTGGAGGCCTGAAAGGGCTGTGGTTTCTTTGATGGGCTTTGCATGAGGGTGGCCTTACATCTGTATTCAGCCCATCTGTTTCTTTGGCAAGTGCTAGAAGACAGGGATTTCATCTTCAAACCATAAACCTATACTCTGGAGTCAATAGCTGGGTCCTGTTCCCCAATACACCCACCAAACAAAGAGTGATTCCACCTATTGTTATGGGATGTCTTGTTGTTGGGAACAGAAAGCCCAAATGGGTCGCTTTACCCTGTGAGCTCCACACTGATCTGCCATTTGGGCTTCTGAAAAGCTTCTTTATCCTCACACAACCTGATTTGCTCTGCTCCATGGCCAGGTGCTGCTCTCCCACACAACACCCGCAAGGACACCGGCTCCAGCAGAGCCCAAGCGCTGCTGACCTTTATGTTGTTGACTTTTCGTGTATAAATTAGCAGAACAATCGAGTCACGAGTTATTTTTATCCATCCCCTTTAGCAACACGAGAGAGTCTTAGAGAACAATGGGGTTTGGTCTGGTTGCAGAAGTGGGAATGTCAGTGGCTGCTTCCTGCGCGACGTGCAGGGCTGTTCAGATGTGCTCCTTGGCTCTTGGTCCGGGGCTTGTCACCGGAAAAGGTGGATGCCTGAGTATCTGCACCAGGAAGCGTCACGCAATCACACCAGTAATTGGCATTAAAATGTCGCCTCTGCCACAGTGATAGTGCAGGGCACCAAAGAGAACATTGTCTTATGCATGGAAATGATTAAATCTTTGCTACTTTGTGTTTGTTCCTACATACTTTGGGTGGAGAAAGAAAAATCTGTGTAGGAAACGCAGAATGCACTGGCAAATGAGACCTACCTGTTTCCTATTTTTTACTGGGAGTTGCGGCTGTTAAAATTATAGTTTTTCTTATGAGCTAAACCCAAACTGTTCAGTTATTATCMCAAAGGCACATATTATGAACTCTGACTTCTGTCTTGAAAATTCCATCTACACCTCAGTGGTGCTGGGTTCTGCAGAGGATTGACCTGGTAAAATCACCACAAATGAAACCAAACCACTCACAGCACAGGATGAGGAGTCCCTCATATAACAGGACGCCTGAGCACACTCTGCCTGAAATCGGTTTTCTCTGTTGCCCGGCTCGCTCCACCCGAGGACATCCCCTCCATCGACCTGAGGCCCTGCACAGAGTCCTTTCCTGGGATCGAGCATAGGGAACCTGCAGGCACCATCTCACGAAATCCCAGAATGGCAGAGATTGGAAGGGACCTCTGGAGATCATCTAGTCCAACCGCCKGCTCTGGCAGGGCCAACCAGAGCACGGGGCACAGGGTGGCATCCAGGCAGGTTTGAAGATCTCCAGAGAAGGAGCCTCCACAACCTCTTTGGGCAGCCTGGTCCAGGACCCTGTCACCCTCACAGGACAGAACTTCCCAGAGTTCACCTTTCCCAGAGGGGATCTGTACCTCACCCATCAGCCAGGTAGGGAACTGAACGCAGTGTCTGCTTTCTGGCTGAATAGTCCAGTCACCAGATACCGTGTGAGAGGCGCCATTGCTCCTCCTGCTCTGTGTTGAAAGTCAGACCCTTAAGAGCTTCATCCTGTTGGTCTTGCAATGCATCCCTCCGTCAGGGACCTCTGCCATTTCAAATTCCCCTTCTGGTGTTAGGCTGGGCACAGCCTCCCTGCTAGGACAGCGACCCTCCTCTTCTCCTGCTTCTCGGTGCGGGAGTCCAGTCCCCAGCAGGGTTTGGGAAGGAGCCTGGGCTCCTGCTGCAATGCTGCGTGGAGGAGGAGATGGCCACGTAACAAGCGTGACCCGCTGCAGGGCTGCCATAGACCGACTTTTATTTCCTGATCTCAGTTTCCAGACATGGGTTGAGTTCCTGTGCCCGCAGCGCCATAAGTATGACCGGAAGATTGTTTTGCTCCTTCCAGTGAGGGCACAGGGTGGGTATCAAGTAGGTTTGGGAGGGCAAAAAGGCGGGAGAAAAAGGAAAGAAAGCGATGGCGGGGTGGAGCTGGGAAGATGTTCCTGCACTCCTCGCCCACGCACCCCAGCCGCGTGCACCTGCATCAAGGGCAGCCGGAGCCGGATGCCAAGCTGGTGCCACGAACTCTGAGCAGAAAAGATCCGCTTTGTCCTGATGGCCCTAAAAATCCCCTTTCTCTTGTCAGGCACAGAAGTAGTATGGTGGTGTCGTATTTAAAAAGCTTATGAAGAAAAAGACTACGCTACGAAATATTAATGGTCCTCTATTCTCCCCCACGATTGTATATTTTGTTTAACACATGCTATCACAGCTCTGGCTTTGGTCTCATTTTGAACATCTTTTGGTAGCCTAGAAAATCCTCTTTCTGTCTGGTTCTACAATCTGGTTTCAGCTGAGAGCCGCTTGTGTCTCCTCTTCCTTATGCTGAGCCGTGCTAGAGGAGTTCAGCTGACGCTGCTGGATTCCTCCTGCTCTACTTGGAATGAATAAGAGAAAAATCAGCCTGCAGTATCCCGAACATCACAGTAAGTCACAGAGCTATTGTGGATATTAAAGATCTCGAATATCTCTTGACTTTTAAAATATTTCCTCATTGTAAGAGAATATTGTCAGCAGCTGCTTTCGACTGTGGGCAGCTGAGGGGAGATCCCTTAGGCCACCAAGTCTCTGGGGCAAGAAGCCTTTGGCTGGTGCAGGTGGTGGTGCAGGGTGGAATGGTCACCAGGCCCGCATCCCCTCCGCTTTCTGCCATCCCCTCTCCGCACTCTGAGACAAAAACAGAGCCCTGCTGTTTTCGCAGCTTTCAGGGAGTTGCAGAATGGCACCTGATTCAACACAAGTGGCAATAAAGGTGCTGTGGTGTCTCCCGCTTCCCAGGCTCTTGCAGCCTGTGAGCAGCAATCCAAGACTAACAAGTGTCATTTTATATCAGGAGGCTGCCAAAAATGAGCTGGCTTTCCCATGCTGTGAAACTACACTTTTCCAAAAGATCACCCTCTTTGCAAATGGTTGTGATTGCCTCCCTGCTGCACTAGCACCTCTGCCAACTGGATTTCTGCTTGTGCTGTCAAAGACATTTTMCTTGTTATCATCCCTGGAATGCACCAGCCGAATTTCTGCTAATGTTTTTGATTGCTGGATGAGCATTAGCCTGTGCTTTCATTGCTCTTAGAGAGAAGCTTTGTAAACCACATGATGCTGAAGTTGCTCTTCAAGGGCTTCTCAAATGCCACCAAGCTGGTCTTCTCAGACGCGAGTTGGTGGTGAGGTAGGACCGATGCCGCTCTCACATGTGCCTTAGCACCCAAAGGCAGGCTCGGCAGGATGGACCCCAGCTTCCAACTGCTAATAGGGATGAGATCCACCTTGATAAATGAGTCCTTCTTGATGAGGGGTTTGTCCCTGTGAGAGTCTTGGCTCCGTGACTGCAAGGCAGAGAGGCTCAGGAATAAGATGCATCCTACTGACGAGTTAAGTCTTGCATAGGACAAGTAAACTGATGGGAAACTGAATGGTGTCACTAGGCCCAAATCCGAGTTCCTGGGTAATCTTAATGAGATTAGGTTGTTTATATTGCTATGGGATCGCTGAAGAGAAAATCAGGAGGACAGCAGGATTTTATCAGTAAAATAGCAGCTTTGGGCTTCTGCACTGGAACAGGAGGGATACTGTAAGCTCTGTTCTCTGCAGAGGGAAAAGTACCGAGTGATGTATCCAACTGATGGGTAATATAAGTATCATATACATCGATTGCTTTGGTGGGGAATGAATGGAAGGAAGCCAGTGCTGGCCTCTACACTGATGCTCTAACTGGTTGGTTTGAAGCATCCCGTATGGAGTAATGGAGAGAATGCGGCTTTCCAATGGACATTATCTTGCCAGGTGTTGTGACCTCAGTGTTTGGGTGCCTGTAGATGACAATAAATGCTGGAATGATCTGGGAAAGCTTCATTTTTCTGCTTGCGTAACTGGGGCGCCCACAGCAGGCGGCATCTCCAGCATGGTGATTAACCAAGGGTGCCCAAAGGGAGCATCCTTACTACTCTTCTCTCTCTTGAGGTAGTCTCAGTCTGTTGTTCCCTTTTAACAGGGTTGCTCATTCAGAACTGCTTGTTGCAAATGTTTGAGCAGTACTCAGGTTAACTTGCAAGGAGTGYCCAGGCAAAGCAGAGGTCTGGAAAGAAGTCATATAATAAGTTAACACTTAACCAATCTGACAAGATCAAGCATACTGCATACGCCTTCTCACATCATTCTCTGCAGTAGTTTTGAGATTTAATTACCATCTGTAAAGCGCTTGGAGATTTTCAGGTGGAAACTACTACAGAGAGGAAGGGGAAAGTACAAAAACAGCCTACATAATTAAGTGCTGCTTGTTTAATTTAATTTTCTCCTTCATTTGATCCTCTCCTAGATTCTTGAAGGTAACAATGTTGTTAATACCAGCAGGGTCCTTTTGCACTTGCATTACATTCAAATGATGATTCTAACAACAGGAGAAAACAGTCGGTTAGGGAACTTTGCCTGATGGTGTGGTTGAAACACAGGATCTGGGTTAAGATGATGATGGTGGATGCTGTGACAGGGAAAAGGCCTGTCCTTATTTCGAGGTGGTGTTTGCCTTTTGAAATAGAAGACTCATGAGGGASATAGCCTTTTAGTTACAAAACAGGGCTCTGGAAGATAGCGGAAGTTTTGCTTTCACATGCCAGAGCATTAAAAGGGTATGCCGATAAAATATGATAAATAATTTGCATTTTGTAATCCTGATGAGAGCTGTAAAGAGGAAATACAAATGGATTAAGCTGTAAATTACTACTGTTCCTCACTTCCCCCTCTCCCTATTCCCTTGGAAATTAGCTAGTTGCTCTCTGGAATTACTAATTCTTACAATCCTCCCTTACCAGTATAACATCGATAAAACAATGAGATTCATTTTTTTTTTTCTTTGTTGGTTTAACTGTCATTTATTTCCAAATATTTTAAATGAAAAATTCTTATGAGAAGTGTAAGAGACAGAAGAGACAGCTTAATTCGTTACAGGGCAATTCTGTAACAACCCAAAACCTACTTATATGGAAAAAAATGAGGTCATTGTAGATTAGAGTATCATGATTATTCATCAACAACCTTCAGAGATTTCTTTCTTTTTTTTTTTTAGCATCTACCCCAGAGTAGAGTTGTTTTGAAATTCCTGTGCATGCTCAGTGTTGAATAGATAGAGTTGCAGGCTGGATTTTTTAATACTAACCTAAAGTCAGCAGGCTGGTGAGAATAGGGATGATACAGGAGAACTAGTGCAACTACTGAAATGATCGGAATATTTGTCAGTCCCATTTTTGTATCTCTTCTAGGTAAGATGATTTTTGATAGGAAAAGAAGTGGAAGTAGCTAAGTACCAGGAAAGCATCTGTTCTCTCCCCATTTCCCATTGGAATAAAAAAATAACTGAGCTCAAAAGAGAGCAGACGGTCCAGAGAGATCCCCCTCATTCTGAATCCTTTGAGGCTTCCTATCTCATCCTTCTGAGGGGTAGGGAGATTTGAATACATGAAAGTTATCATATATTGGTTTCTCAGGGGTATGAGACCATTAGTGTTGAATGCAGAGTATTAGTATTAATTAAGAGTAATAAGAGAGAAGAATGGTTGGAAGAAAGGCAGGGAACAGATTTGATTTTCTGCTAACTCCATTTGTAACAGTGTGATTGCCTCAGCTCCGCCCGGGTCTTGCCAGAGAACTGTCTCTCCAGATGCACAGTGTTGTACACTGGGTTCAGACCTGGGCTGGGTGAAACCACTCAAGTCCCTGAGCCTATTCCATGCATTCTGGTTCCGTGTCATGGTTGCATAAGATAAAGTAACACTTTTGTTTCTTACGCCATCTCAATCCTTGGGAAGGGTTCAGGTTCCCACTGCAAGTCTGTGAGATGTGCTGGCTTTGGGATGGAACGGAGAAGTTTAAGAGGAGACTGTGCACAGGCTTCAGAATGCCCTTCGTCCTCCCAGACTCCCTTCCCACCCATGTTAAGGGCACCGTTTAGGTGGGGACTCCCAGTCCTGGAGTGCTAAGTGGGGAGGGAGACGTGTGCTGCTGTCTTCCCTGGGAAGTGCCTGGGGGTTGGAGAGGTGCTGGCTGGCGGGGATGAAAGAGCTCCTTCATGCGGGCTACCCCTTCTCCCCCCGAGCATTCTTGTCACGTTCTCGCAACCGCCAAAAGCCCCGGAGAGGAGACGTGTGTGGCTGYCGACACTACCCGCCAGGTGACTCGACTTTTCATAGGGCCGAGAACACTCGCGCGGCTACAGAGTGGCACATTGTGTCCCTGTGATCTTTCCTGAAAGGACATAAAATCATTCTGAAGGGCTTTTCCCCCTCCTTCTTTTTTTTTTTGGTTTTTTTTTTTTTTTTTTTTTTTTTTGCCTTTTGCAGCAGGATGCAGAGATTTGGGAATGCATCTGTATGGACTCGAAACACGCCGCGGGTTGGAGGCAGGGGGAGCGGGTGCTGCACTAACCCCAAGCGCTGGCAGCTCTCGCAGGAGCCGCTCGCTGGCTCGGGGGGCAGTTCTGGCAGTCGACCCACAAAAATCTCTTCCCGCCAGCGCTGCGCTGCCGTGTTTGTGCTGCTGAGCGCTGGGGAGGAGCGGTTCCTCCCCCGCATCGCGCCTCTGTATGGTTTAAAGCCGAGATCTATCGAGTCGAGAAAATGGCTCTCCTCTCCGTCTTGCCTGTTCTCCTTTCTGCAAATCACTGAGCCATCTGTGGCAGTGCCACAATTCACGCCGTCTCCAGACAGAATCCAGCTCTCTGCCTTGTGATCTGCATGTCAAGGTGAAACTGCAATAAGATAATAATGTCAGTATCCCCAGAAGGCAGGCGGTAAAAGATACTAATTGCATTTCACTGAAGGCTTCAGAAACACTCAGCAGCTGGAAAGCTGAGGAGAATTTTGATGCTATTCTTATAAGGGAAGATTTTTTTTTCTTACAGTGTTTGTAAATCTATTACAGAACATGGGGAGTGGAAGCGGGGGAAGGGGATGTATAAAACCAGTTAAAGGCTTAATGTTTCCCATTATATTTTGTGAGCTGTAGGTGGTCTAGAGCTTATAAAATGGAGCACATTCCCTTGTAATCAACCATAATAATTTATTATTATTATTTATTATGATTTGCTGTTATTTTGCACATAGAAAGGCCCCTGCCAAGGCACTCAGAGCTCTGCACAAATAGTTAACATTTATTATAGCAGTAGTAATGTTTAAAAATATTAACTAAATAAAATAAAAATACTAGCCCTAAAGAGCTGCAAACAGCTTTGTTATTGTAAAATAAATGCAGGAAGGCAGATATCTTGCTGAATGGCTGGTACTGATTTGAATAGAAACATACTTTGTGATGGGGAAACATATTTTCAGTTCCTATAAAATTAGGAGGGTTTGGCTTGCAGATGTCTCTCAGGCAGCCAGCTTGGCCCCTCCTGCTATGCCCGGTGAAAAAGGGAGGATCCTGCCTGGCCAAAATACCTCTCGAGAGTGGTGGTCTTGAATGCAATCCGTTGTGCTGGGTAGAGGAAAGGGAAAGAAAATAAGCCTTTTTGYAAAGCAGCAAGTGATGCTAAAGGACTGGACTCCTTTGAGCAGCTGCCTAAGGTCATTGAGGAGTGGGCGTGCATCTGCTGCACGTGTCTGGGCTCAGAGGTGCTTTTCCTGGCAATGGCTAGTCCCCCACCATGGGAGATGTTAGCTAATAGCAGGGAAATGTTAGCTATTAGCAAGGAAGCAGTATTGCAGTTTTTGAAACGTGGACTCTTGGACCCCTGGAGCTCCCTGTCGCGGTGGAGAAGGCGGGTTGGGCTCTTTGCTCACACGAGAGGCAGTGGGTACGGCCGGCCGTGTGAGCTTCCAGGCTCATGACCACCGTATTCAGAGGAAGTCCGCGTATGGTGAGATGAGCAACCTGTCTAGTGCCCTGAGCTTTGGAAGAGTCCTTCGGCAAAGGGTAATTAAAGGAAAGTTAAACGGATACTGGGTGAAAAGCAAAATACTGTCATGGGTGAGGAACCATTAAAGACACAATAGGGGAAAAAATTATGCCAAAGATTTAACAACAGGGTGCAGTGAGCTTGTATACTACACTTAGTTTTAAGTCATGTATTTGTTAGTGATCTGGGGGAAAAAAGGAGCAAAAAATTCTCAAGTGCCTCAGATTTATTTTGCTTAGTCCAAATAATGTGGAGAACTTCACAAGGGTCTAATGAAGGAGGCAGGACYGCGTGCGGAGGTGGAGCAGGGCAGGCATGCGGTGTCTGCGCAACGGAAGGAGCCGCAGAGCCTGATGCCGAGTTCCGAATTAGCTGTAACCACTCGGGAAGGCGACAGCTCCAGGCGGACTGGGGAGGTTGGCGGGATGGAAGAAGAGCTAAAGGTGGACGTGGATGTCCGGATCTGCATGAGAGGAGATGCCAAAGCATGGGAGAGAGCAGCGCCTAGTGCCTGCTGGACGGTGGGATGGGACTGGCAGCCCGAGCCGGAGGTGGAGGCGGCGGAGCCRGCGCGGGGCTGCCGGCCACGGGAGGGAGCCCGGCGGCGCCGGCAGCAGCACGAGCAGCGCCCGTGGCGGGCACTCCTGTGGCCGGCGGGAGGCCTTGGCTGGGCCSGGCCTGCCGGATCAGCCCGGCCTCCACGGCCCGGAGCTGCCGCTGCCTCCTCCAACCTTCCCCAGCATCGGTTGATGGGGACGGCCCTGCGGGAGCCCCATGGCAGCTGCCTGAAGGGGCTCGCAGGGACCATGAAGGAGTCACGAGGGCCCCGTGGGAGCCTGTGCRGGCCGGGCTGGGAGTGCTGCCGGCGGGAGGCGAGGAGGAAGAGGAGGGTCGGGAGGTGAGACCGAGGGCCGTGTGCCTTGGCAGCACTGGGGCAGGGGCAGTCCCTGCCCTCGGTGCCCCTTGCAGCACGCAAGGCACGAGGAGGAGGAGGAGGAGGCAGCTCGTGGCGCTGGTGCTGGGCGCGTCCCTGCGGGAGCCTGGTCTCCGTCTGCCTCTGCAGCGCTCTGCCCCGCGCTGGTCTCTGCAGCCACTCCGTTTCAGCATCCCAGAGAGGTGGAGGCTGCCTGGTCAGTCCCCCACCCATGCAGCTGGTTTTAGCTCCCTACCCCGTCTCTATCCCCAAGAGCTTCGCAGGCCAGGTGTGAATCAGTTTGGATCAAAACCTTGGCTGTGGTTCCTTTTTAACGCGTTTCAGGAAGGAGGGATTACAGTATGAGACCTAATTCTGCACCATCAGATAAGGACCTGGTCCTGCCAGTGCCTGCAGGTGGAGCCCGTATAAACCAGCCAGGTGCTCAGCAAGTGGAGGTATCTGCAGCTCTTCTGGCCGGGAGCAAGGCTGGGGTCTCATCATCAAACTGCAGAGTGGCTGAACTGCAACAAAATGTTTAGTTTTAAATAGATTATTCTTTATAATTACGTGTGTGTTTATATTACATAGACAGCTGTGCACATGTGTACATGTACATATACACATATTCAGTCCTGATGCACTGAGTCAAAGCAAAAGYGCCCCGCTCTGCTCGGTGGGGTCCGAGTCTGTGTTTGTATGGGGCTCCGAGCCCCCTCCTGTAGCGCGCTGAGCAGTGTGACCAACATCCCTCCCATGTCTGCTCTGTTCTTTCTTCAGCTCCCCGGGGGCAGAGGGCTGTGCAGTGGAGTGTCTTGTTTTGGTAGGGTTTATTTTAGAAAACAAAACAAAATGTGTTTTAAATCTACCAGTTGCTGTGTACTTCTGCTGGGGGAAGGCGGTCAAAGGCTTGCCTGTAGCGTTTGAAGCAGAAGTGGCAGGTTTTGCAATGACTTTCAGTTTCTGGTTTGCTCTAGGTTTTGTCTCCCCCAAGTTGATTCTCACACTCATGAGCTGTATTTCTAGTATGAAGAATTTTGTTCCAGAGGAGTAAAGTCTTGTAACTGCATGGTTAGCTTTCCTCGTGCATGAGCTGGTGCTCTTCTCACCTGACCATTTATTGGGGAGCTAGTTTCTGTAGGTTGCCTTTTAGTCAATGGGAGGAATAAGACAAATTACCCCTGATTTTTKATTTTTTTAATGGGTCTGAAGATGCAAAGTATCATTTCTTATATGAGCTTTGGAAGAATTTGTGGAAGTGCCTCATCTGCCTGGTTTTGGTGCCCAGTTTAGGCACATGGTAATCTTTCGTAGCAGCCTATCTGTAGCTTTAGGTTGGGTGAGAACTTCGGTACATCAGGTTGTTATTGTCCTAATACAAGTATTAGGATTTGATTTAACGGTAGATGGTCTTCTATGGTCTGAATTGCAACACATTCACTTGTATTTTTTTCAGTATTTGAAAGGGAAAGTTCAGGACAACTTTCATTAGCCTATCAGGGATGTTGTTTAAATTCTGAGTAGCCTTTTTTTTGTTCCAATATAACTTTGATTGTAGTGACAGGTAATTGTGGCAATAGTATAACAATTGTAAACTACTATGCCAAAAGCAGTATTTTCAGGGTAACTTTGTCAAAATCTTGGAGAACATGAACTAGAAAGTAACGAATATGAGTTTATTTTTGTGTGCTGTGTTTGCTTTATACTTAGTTCAAAGCCTAAGATACAAGAGAAGAGATGTTGATTCTGGATTAGTGCTATCTCAGTATTTGCCCTAATCCTTTCATTCCATTAAGGTCATTTTAATCTACATTGCAATTATGTAGAGRTCTGTAAATGTCACACATCATTGCCTTGGCCAGAACTGGCCAAGAAAATGTTGATGGGGGCTGAGTCTGGTGAAGCTGTCCACCGTGGTGGGCCTGTCCTGTGGTCTATACCTTACAGATATGCTTGTGTTGTCATGACATACCCAACAAAATATAGGACTTCCTTTATTCTGGAGTTAAAATGCTCCAGAGCTGTCAGGGATTTGGATCCCTGATCTGCATCCTCCTGTTGCTCTAGAAAGGGCCACTTAGTTTGAATGTGGTTTGATYTGGTTCGTCTCAAGACCTGAGGCACAGGGAGATTAGTGTGTTTTATTTAGAGTGAATGAATACTTCACCTATCCCCTTCTTTCATGTAGGGCTTTGAGGAATCATTTCCATTAACTGATCCTCTTGTGCTCCGGGAGCACCGCAGTTGTGTGTGTTTAAATTACACATCTATCTAAATGTCCATGGCTAAGTTCTAGCATGCAGAACTGAACTTACATTCACATCTTTAAGTTAGCAGACAGTGAAAATGAACGAATGCCTCTTCTCTAGGGAAATATTCCGAGTCTGCTCAGTACAGCAGCCCTGGATACTGGGCTGCTGCTGGTAATGACACATCCTTAGCTGCGGCTCCTGCAGCCTGTGAAGTCTGGACGTTGCATCATCAGCTCAGCGCTGTTTACCAGGGCAGGAGGAATAAGCTCAGCATCAGATTCCCCTGGGCGTGTGACGTGCTCATGTTTGCAGTCTGTCCAAATCTCATCTCCGAAGGAAACAATGCAAAAAAGCCGGACCTCTCTCTGACTCTTGCCCCTGGTTTCTCTATTTCTGTTTGTTGGTGGGGGCTGTGCAGGGGGAATGCAGCTTTTGCGGCGTGTGGTACACGGCACCGTGCAAACCGCTTTCCCAGTTCCCCTTCTCAGACACGCTCATGTGTTTGCGTGCCGGCACAGGCACGCGCCTACAAAATGGACAGCACCTGGCGGCTAGCTGAACACGGAGGTTTCTTCCCCTCTGCTTAACATGGCTTTCTCAGTGGCAGCTCACCAAGCTGGAAAAGCGGATCAGCAGAACAGGGTGTATAAATTGTATGGACTTTGTCAGCCTATACAAGGAGTTGGGCAGGCCCCTTCTGCATACGTTGTGCGAGGTTATGTAAATGTCATTGTTCTTTTGCTACGGCTCTTGGTAGGATCCCGTATCTTAGGAACAGAGCCCGTTGCTTCACAAGTGTCTCGTGTTCCCAACCGTACATCTTCGGGGCAACTCGATAGGACAAGAATGGCAAGAAGAGATTGCAGATGTGGGAAATCCCCGCTGTAGCCTTGGGCTTGGGTTTAGCAAGGAGAGCTGGAAAAAACATGGATTTGTGGAGAGAGGACAGGATATCCAAGGCATGCAATATTGTCAGAAAATTATCTGATGAACCTATTTGAAGGGATCAAGTAAAAAGTGTAAAATAAATGCTTTTTTCCATGTTTCTATTGTCACTTTTGCTAAAATATTGAAGTTTAAACAAGGAGACTTTTAATGGAGGGTTGTCTCAGGATGTATTGTATTCGCTGGAGTTTGCTCTCTCCTTGGCTAATTATATATATTTATCCATCTTATTGAAAGCTTTTCCAGGGYGAGGAGATGCTGGTTTATTTCTTTATTTAATAAAGAAAAAAAAAGGCAGAGAGCTATCTGTTAAATCTCAAGACAGTGCAGTCTCTGATACTCCAGCCCTGGTAGGTAACTGGAAGGTGAGGTTGAAGTCAACAGGAGCAACACGCTCGCACATCCAGTGTGTGCAGGCACAAGACAGGAACTCAGAGAAAGCAGGTGAGGGAGGGACATCTTCTCACCAGTATTTTGGGCTGGGGCTTTCTGAGGTTTTTGGAGGGGACAAGTTTCCTTTGGGTCTATTGAAGAGCCACTTCCACCCAACGGTCTTTGCTAGAAGCTCCCTGTGTAGCTATAGTGGGTTCCTTTTACGCCGCTTGATCTGCTGGACTTATCTCACTGTGTGCCACCTCCAAGTTGTAGGAGTCCACGTTTGGGTTGGTGAAGGACGCGCTTTCAGCCCCACCTTTCAGGGGTTGCTGAGCCCCCAAGGCACCTTGTCCAACACACCAGTCTCCTTCCCACCCCTGCTCATGTCCTGGGCCTCCTGGGGAAGGAGGGTGGCCAGGGTGAAGCCTCAGACTGGAGATGCTGTTGTGATGGACCCAATCTCACCCTGCAGCAGCCTCAACTCCTTTCTATTTCCTAAGTGTGTTCCAGATATTGAGCTGTTGTGCTACCTGTGCAATCTTTTAATTAGTGGCTATTTTAATCACTGAAAAACTCACAACTCTGGAGGAAAAAAAAAATGATGCCCTTATCTACCTAGGGCCTGGCACATGCCAAAATGCATCCATATGGTGCGGACATGGTGAAGGTTTCGTTGTAGCTTGCTAGGTAGCAGTGCTCGTTTTCCTGGGCTGTGTCACTGCCAGGAAGGATCATTTCTCTGCCTGCCACTGTCATCAAGCTACTGAATCCCTGGAAATGAAATGGCACAAATATAGGTTTTTGTTGTTGTTGTTGTTGTTGTTGTTTTCTTTTAACAATTTCGTTTTGCAGCTTGGTGAAAAATGTGAGATCTTCATTTGAGGCTGCTGCTAGACAGCTATGTGCTGACTCCTTGGACTTATTTATATCCTAATGATGCTGCGTTATTTATTTCTTTTCTTCACTTCGCTACCCAGCCGAGCACCATACGTTTTCTTGTGCACAAAGATGAGCTCTCTGGAGTATCTCCTGCTTTATGGCTTTGTGCAGATTCTGCAGCTTTAGTCTGTCACTTACTGTCACTTACTCATTTGGCTTTTGAATCAAAAGGGATGAGGTCTTCCTACTTGAAGCATTTATTTGAGATTAACTGCCATAGATGAGCTAGGTGGTCATGTGGCTCTTTGGATTCACATTCTGAATTCGCAGTATCTGCCCCACACTTGGCCTCTTGCCCTCTCATCAATCTCGACAAATCCTTTGGTTGTTATTGTTATGTTAAAGCAAAATGGTGCTTTTGTGTTATCCCAAGATGACATATGACCTAACCCCACCTGCGATGTTGCAGCTAGTGTTATGTGAACACGTGGGGTAAAGACCCACGAGTGGTTCCTGCAGTGGGTGCTGTCTTGCATGCTGTGATTTATTCCTTCTCTTTCTCTGTTTTTTGTCTTAGCCAACCCTGTCTATATGAATGCTGTGTCTTTAGTGTTACCTTCTCACACGAGGGTGAGCAAACTGTTGGAAGGAAGCCAAGCATCACATAGGTGGGTAAGAGAAATGGAGGTCATGGGAAGTGTGTAAGTGAAATAAACATGATTTTAGCAGTTGCTTCTATGCAGAATCTGCTACAGACTGCCAGGTTATGGCACCTGGAGCTGGACTCGTCTATCCAAATTTAGACAGCTTCGGCTGAGTTATTTATCCAGGGCCCCCTCCTAGCTGATAGGCATTGCTAGCACATGATTCATCTCATAGGTGAATGTCAGAAAATAGGTCAGATGCAGTATGTTTTGAAAGTGCTTGTTTTCCCAAAGGCAATCCTGCTGATGAGCTCAGATGTAGACACTTTTGTATGTCTGCAGTAAGAGGAGACAACTCTCCCTTGGAGGCTAGCAGGATTGCCATCTGAGAAAGGGCGTGGATATTTTATAATAATAATTCCTATTTTCTCTGGGTAGTGCCAGTCTCCTACATCCGTAACTCCCATCATGTGGGGTCTGGATCTCAGCTCACAAGTCCCGTCCAGGAGCTGGTTTCCTCTGCACATGCTGGATGTTCACGTCTCAGTGTGGCTATGGATCTGCCTCTATCCCGACGGGACCCTTTGTAGCCTCTAATGACCTGCACATTTTTTCCATTCCACTTGGATTTGCAGGTGAATATACTGTTTTCAGAGCCCTTGACCACCTGCACTTTGATGCTGTAGCTTTTATAACCTTTCCCTAGATGTTCAATTTAAGATAGGCGTTTGGAGAAGGAAGATCACGCCAACATTTTGGCATGAGGGCCTGGCAGCTGTTTCTGTAGAAGTGAAACTAAAGCACCAATTTCTACAGCCTCCCCGCATCCCGTTGCTCTGTGTCCTTTTGATGCCCCAGCATTATCACCAAGATGAAGCTTCTGCTCCCCAAAGCCCTGCTTGCTGCTGCAGTTCAGGCTTTGCCCATGTTTCACTGCAGTTACATGAGAAGCAGAAAACAGGTTTTTAACAGATAATTTCTTCAAGGGGAAGTGGTGTGGGGCAATAGTGGTTGTGGTGCTCATGCTTGCAGGTCAACCCCCCAGCAAACCAAGAAGGAAATGCCTGGTGGCTCTGTGCCCGGAGCTCCCCTCCCCATCCTGATTGTGTCGTGTGTTGGGACTTCACTAGGTCATAGATTTTAATGTGTTTGGGGTCTTCAATTCTCAGCTTGGATAAGGAGGGGTCAATAGGGTCAGAACGGGTCCCATTCCTCTGGGACAATGTTAGAGGAAGAGCCAAYGGCCCTAAGTGCAGAGCTGCTTTGGGACAGTGCTTGGGCCCCAGTACTGCGACAGACTGCTCCAGGCATGGAGCCTGAGCTCGGCTTTGGGCTTCTGCTGCCCCTCCTGCTGCCAGCAAGAGCAAATAGTCATTATTGTTGTCATTATCGCTCATAGGGTTGCAAATAGGAGCTCCAAGGGCCGCCTTGTGCCTTCCTCACTCCTTGCGACTCCTGTGTGTGTGAGAGCCGYGGTGTCAAGCGCCTCGAGGCCCCGGGGCGCGGGTGGGAGAGGCGCTTCTGCTCGGCCAGGGCAGCCAGCTCAGCTGGTGCCAAGCGCCGCGGTGGCTGCAGGAAGGGGGAAGGAAGAGGAGCAGGCAGGGAGGAAGGGCGGCGAGCGGCGGGGCTGCCGGTGCCGAGCGGCGGGGCTGCCGGTGCCGAGCACACAGCGTTGCCCAACAGCCGCGGGAGGTGGCAGCACGGGGCTGTCCCCGCCACACGGCCGGGCGTCCAGCGTGGGCCCCGCGCTGCCGGGCTACGGCAGCATTAAGGGCGGAGGAGGGGGGAATATCTCTCTTAGGGGAGARGTCAGTGCTAGAACACAGCCCTACATGGGCCCTTTCCAGCAGATTGAAACTCTCTGTGGAAGGGAAGTGTGTCGGGGTGTGGATACACATTGCCTACTTTTAATAATAATAGGTCAGATTCTTACTTGATCAGGGCAGAGTCTAACCCTTTTGTGCCACATCCCATCACTGGCTGTCTGAGGAATAAATAGCATTGGCAGGAGGCTACATGCAAGGCTGGACGCAGGATGTGCGGGAGGCCCTCCGTGCAGTGGGTGCCCTTGCTGCTGCCCTCGGCGGCGCCGGCAGCCGCGCAGTTCAGTTTGCAGTGGGATGCGGGTGTCCAGGAAGGGCTGCATGACCTTGGCAGAGCCAAGTGTCCGTCACAGCCAGGCTGGGTGAGGCCATGTCCCACCGAACATGTCCCCCAGGTGCTCCTTTAGCCTGGGGCAGGAGGGTCACACACAAGGGACAGGACGAGAGTGATGAAAAATGAGCTCAAGAAACCAGTAGCAAGGTGAGTTTTACAGCCAAGCTGCAAAGAGCTACAAAGACGTGAGGTCTGGGGAGACAGGGAGCAAGAGGGAGGCCCCGCAGCCGCATGGAGACCCTGGCAGCCCCTCAAGGGCCTCTGCCTGGCTGGCGTCGCTCGGACAAGCCCGGGATGATGTCACTCCGATGAGCCTGGGATGACATCGCTCCAACGAGACYGGGGTGATGTCGATCTGACAAATCCGGGATAGCATCAGTCCGATGAGCCCAGGATGGCGTCACTCCAACGAGCCCAGGGTGGCATCACTCCGACAAGTCCAGGATAGCATCACTCCGACGAGCCCGGGATGGCGTCGCTCCGACGCACCCACACCGCGGCAGCACGTGGCAAAGCCGCTGCTCTTCGCAAAAGCAGAGGCAGATGAAGGCGACAGGCTATTGTCTGGGAGAGGAAATCTATTGCAGGGCACCACACAAAGCCTAAATTAGACTATCCATGTTTAAAAAAAAGAACAAAAACG
Organism: Eudromia elegans; assembly: GCA_003342815.1. NCBI lineage: Eukaryota > Metazoa > Chordata > Aves > Tinamiformes > Tinamidae > Eudromia > Eudromia elegans. The sequence goes on along the minus strand of PTEX01000239.1, from coordinate 744,751 downwards.
TGCGCGGTGTGTGTTATGTATACACAGAGCTTGTCATATCGAGCAGTGTAGTGCAATAAGGCTGAACCGGGCGGTAAGGGGCTGTGTGGCTGGTTTGGGCTCTTCTCTCCTCCTCTTTTGTTGCCCTGGGACCTTAATGGGGGTTCTTTAAACAGGCGCTTGAAGAGYCGCACTCCAGCAACCAGTGATCAAAAAAAAAATTAAAAGAAAAAGAGAGGGGAAAAGAAAAGAAATACAAAAAAAGAGATGAAAAATAGAGAAAGGGAGAGAAAAAAATGTAAAAGCACAAGATTGGCAGAAATCATTTTTCAAAAAGAAAGAGCTTGGGGGTGGGGAAGAGCTGGGAGACGAGTGTCAGGCTGTGGAAAAGTTTAATAAATTCCATGTCAGTCTAAAGACCATCGTGTGCAGAGTTGCCCAAGGCCAATAAAACCCGATCAACCTTTGATAGGCTGGCTCTGCTGCACCGGCACACGTTATTGCTTTGATACTTTACACAAAAATAGGGTGCTTTTTGTTGTTTTTGATATGGTAAGAGGCCTTGCAGTTTGCTGTTCCTTATAGGATACATCCATATATATATAAAAAAATCCATTATAAAAACACCAAAGGATTTAAGTGTGTAGCTGTCATCAGTTACTATTTAACTGAGCAAAACATGTTAAAAGCAGCAAGAATACACGGTAGCAGTGAACGTGTGAAAGCTCGAGCAATCTTCCTCCCACATTTAAGAGAAAGTGCTTTTTAACACTGTAATCTTGGTGGGATTGCTGGGGAGGGGGAGGCTGGGGCTGTTCCCTGCAATGTGGAGCGCGGTGTCTTTTATTTGTGTTTAACCTACGCGAGAGATTTGCCTGGTGTGGCCGGCCCTGGAGCATTTGCTCAGCTCTTCTGCCAGGAAGGACTCGACTGAGCTGATGTGTTTGCAGGCCGGCTCCACTGCTGCTGCTCTGGTTGCTCCATGCCCGGTTGTGAGACCTGTGCCCATTTTCAAGCAGAAAGCAGGGTCTAGCCCCACATCCGCCGGTGCTCGGGAGCAGTAGGGAGCAGTCCATGCCCTCAGTCATCCACTGGGCACTGCGGAGCTCACCTGGCCCTTCCAGCGCTACAAGAGAGTCAGGGATCAACTTGGCTTGCCAAGCAGCAAGGGGATGTGGGCGGCTCTTGCCCCAGCCCGAGCCGCGCGGCGGAGCGGCACCTTGTTCTTGTCCATGTGCGTGGCCTTGTCTTTGGGAGCAGCAGCAGCCGCCGTGGCTCTCGTGCAGTGCCGAGAGCCGAGTGCTCCTGTCCACTGCGTGCCAAGGGTTGTCATCTTCTCAAGGCAGTATTTGCTGGCTTAGAGCGCTGATTGAGGTAACCTCAAAGTCTCAAGGGATCAATGTCAGGGTGTTACCTGTTCCACCAAGCCCTTAAGCAAGCTGCTTGATAAGTATGCTCAGCTTCAAATGCTGAATTTCTGAGCAAGGCTCGTTACGTGTTTCAARATGTGCTGCTCCCTTCTCTCCTCCCTCATGGTAGGGAGAACAGCAGGTTTTGCAGTAAACAGGCTTCAGAGATGGGCAGCTTTTTGCAAGGCTCTGCACGACAGTGCAGTTCCCTTCACTGTCATCGTTCAGCGCATGCACAGGGCTGGGTTAGGCCTCTGGAAGAGACAAACATGGGGACATCACTTCAGAAATGTATTTTGAAGGACCTTGGCTGTTGGGGCTATGGGAAATCTGACAGTTTCGTTTCGCTGGAAATCATACCAATGTTTGCATCAGCTTTGGTTTGGTTTAGATCCTGCCTGGGAGTGCTGTCCTGGATGCCAGCCTAAAATGACCTGGGAGTTGCCACTAAAAAGAGACAAAACTGCTGCTTTGGGGCAATGTGGTGCAGGAATCCAGCACACTGGGCCCAGGCTGGCTTGGAGCACAGCCCAGTTTGGGAGCTGGTGACGCCCAAGGTAAAAGAAAGCTGCAGGGCTCTGCTTCGACACGTCCCCCTTTCCTTGTCTGCATGCCATGGGGCCAGGGAGAGCGTGTTTCTCATGGAGACACATGAGTAGAACCAAGAAAGCTTTGCTTGATGCCTTGGTTGATGGTCCTAGGATGAGGCCGTAGCCCCTCGTTGGCACCAACTCAGGAGTTCAGCTTGTGGGGCCCAGGACATGGAGCTCAAAGGTCTTTGCGTGGCCCTTGGCATTGCTAAGACATCTGCTTTTGTGCAGATGCTTCTTCCCTATGCCCCCAGTTTGCACTCAGGGGGCTTTTAATTTATCCCCCCTTTGCTTTTCCTTAACCAAGAGTGAGTCACATGGAGCTCGAAACGCATCTGTCTTGAGGAGGGAAAATAATGCCGGCTTGTTGAGCCRGACTCTCCTTTGTGCAGGAGTATGTGCTGGAGCCCAGGAGCTCGGCTGCTATTTAAATATCTTTTCAGCTCTGGGCAGCTCAGGAATTCCCAGCTGGTGTTGGGAAGGGCTGAACAAAGCTGCTCGGAGCCCGCGCCGAGGGGGATGGATCTGCCTCCGGCTGCCTGCGCGAGCAGTCGCGGCCCCACATGGGCAGTAACTGACCGGGGACACAGTCTGGGACGGGGCAGAGCAGGACATGGGCACTGGGGCTGTCCGGGTCCCTTGGTAGGTCTGCTCACTGGCAGGAGCGATTGGCGTGCAGCTGGAAGAAGCAACGTCCCGTGTGACCCGGGGGTGACTATAGACAAGTCATCGCCCCTTCCCATGAGGATCTCCTCCTGCCTTCGCCTTGACACAGCTCTGCAAGGCAGGGACGGGTGCCCGAAGGCCCTGGGTGCTCGCAACCTCATCACGAAACCAGAGAAGCTGCAGGGCATGTTTCACGTRCTGGGTGTCAGGTGCCACTGCTGAGCGCTTACAAAGATTTGCTATGACCAAGCAAGGAGAAACACCTTAAAACTAAAGCTCAGGGGTGCTCCTGGGCGGTGCTTGGGGTCTCGGAGCCATCCGCGTGCGCTGTGCATGGGGCTGCACAGGGTGCATGAGGCTGCATGGGGCTGCATGGGTGGCCCGTGCTGCATGGGGCTGCACAGGGGTGCTCAGGGTACATGTGGCTGGGCATGGGGAGGTGGCTGAGCAGGCCACGGGCACTGGCCATTACCCAGCATGGAAGCACAGGGATGAGTGGTGTTTTTCAAAGCATTTCGTTGCACTGGGGAAGAGAAAGATGGTAGGGGTGAAGGAGGAGCTGGAGAGCAGAGAAATACAAAGATTTAGCTGTGCTGGCCCTCTGCTTCACTGTTTATTATCTGGTTTATTTGTGCCTATTTGTTGTGCGAGCACCTAGGAAGCAAGCAGGTCAAGATTCAAGTGTACTCTGTGCTGAGCAGACATATACCATTCTACTGTAGTTCCCTCTCTAAAGACATGAAAGTCTAAATGAGCTGGAAGAGGGGTAGGAGGCTGCCCAGTATGGGGGCAACACTGCCTTTCATCAGGTGTGGAAGTTTACATGTGACTGTTGCACACCTTCAGCTCTTGGGCAGGCTGAAGCTTTCCAGGTTCGTGTCTCTGTATAAAGATGGATAGTTGGAATATCCGGGCAAGATCAGATTAATTGGTTGAAACATGAARGTGGTTAAAAAGTCCCCTTTCTATTATTACTATCACTATTACTATTACTGTGATTATTATAATACAAGAAGTAGTTGCAGCGTGGTATTTCTGAAAGATGAAATTTGGCCAGGAAGAAGAGCCTTCTTTGAGAAGTGTGTCTCATTGCTCTGAAGAAATTGGTTTTGATTCGACTGAGTTATGAAACTTTGATAATCACATGCTTAGCATATTCAATACATTTTTTCATCTAAACTGCCAGCTGTTTTCTACTCCCCTCCCCCTTCTAGACACACATTTCATAGGGGAGTGGAGGACTCCAGAAAAATCTGCTGCTCATCTCTCAGAGTTGATTGTAGTCAGCAGGAAGATGCTTGCTTCCAGGGTTTGCAAAATACATAATACAGACTCATTAAATGAGAGAATTTTTGCCCATTTTTCCCCTCTGAAAAGTATTGATTTTCTTTCCAAAGTGTCTTTGATTAGAACACAAGTTGTGTGGCTTGAAGTTCAGTTCTAAAAAAGCCTGCAGAGAGAAGCTGTTGGTTGCTGCTTTCCGTGCAATGCAGCTGAGTGCTTTACTGGGACTGGGAGGACCAAGGCTGGAGTCAGGGCTTGGGAACTGACGTGAAGAGGCTGAACCTGAAGAAGGGAGGGATGTTCAAGAGCATCAGGGATGGGTAGAGGTTGCCTGTCCTTTCTGTCTGCTGCAGTGTGAAGGTGGCACGGAGGGGATCAGCATGTCKTCCCTCCCAGGGAGTGGGGACCGAGCATGGCTCATGGCTGTGAGACGTGGGACCAGCGCTAGGAAAACTTGGGTTGAATTCCGCTTTCTGCTGAGTAACTTTGGGCAAGTCACGCAATCTCACTAGCTGAACAGAGACATTTTTCATCTTTTTCCACCACTTGTTGCTTTTGTCTATTAAAATAGAAAACTCTGCTGGAATATGTTAGTCCTAGAAGCTTCCTCTCACTTCTGCACATTTGCAGCRGAGCTCAAATCCCAGCTGGGACTCCAGCCTGCATCAAACCCAATGGCAAATTTCTGTAAAAGCAACACTGCATCAATAACACTTTAGAGATTGAGTTAATCTCTACACTAGCAGAAGTTTGAATTTGTAAATTGTAGGGAAAAGACACCTATTTCCGACATACATTCTGTGAAGGTGCTTTCTAAACTGGCATCTCTGCCACCAGGATCCTCACTGAATTTGGGGTGGCAAAATTCCCGTGCGGCTGAGGTGCTGCAAGGTGTTGTCYCCTCTGGCTCCAGCCTCATGAAAGGCACTGCTCCAGATACCTGCAGAAGGGAGAGGCAAAAATAAGAGGCCACAGATGCTTCATACTGTGCATATGTCATTGATGTTTACTCCATGCATCGTAATCCCATTTTCTGCCCCAGGTGTGTCATTGCTGCCCCCCCGGATTTGGGGAGATAGCAGCAGGAAATGAGCTGGAAAAACATCAGTTTGGGTCTTTAAAAAAAAATCATTACCATCTTTAAGATCATTAATGAACTACAGGCAGCTCTCAGAGTGAAGAAGTATAAATTYGATGTGGGAATGAGAGTCAAGGGAGGCTCTGCAGAAGGGCAAGAAGAAGGATGTTGGGCTTCACTTGCACTGGGTTGGAGGGCAAGGGGAGTCAAGGGTAAATTCCCGATCAGATGCCAAAAAGAAATGGAAAATGGAAATGGAAAAAAACACAAGGTTTGCTGTCRTCCAGGTGCCTTCCTGGGTGAGCAGGGGTTGATGCAGGAGCTTACCGCATGGACTGTCCATGCCCTGGTAATGTTGTAGCGCATCTGAAGAGGTTTCAACGCCCTGCTCTAAAGCATGAAGAACTGCTCCAAGAACTTCTTACCATGGAAAAAACAATATATTTTTCCCTCTTTCCTTCCAGCAAAAAGATGGCTGTACTGCTGAACTTCTTAATGGGAAAATCCCATTTACTGTAGAAAATTTCAACCCAAACAGTTAAATTTCTGAAGGATTTTTTTGAAGGAGCCTAAGCAAGTTTGATGTCTAATTCTCAGAGTCCAAGGGGAATTGGATGTCTGATCTTCTTAGCTGCTTTCAAAAATCTTGCTAGGTGCCTATTTGCATCTTTAGGTGCTTAAAAACCTTTGCAAATCTGACCTGTGGTAAGCTTGGGTCAGAGCAGAATTGAAATAAATTCCATCTGGAGACTGTTATTCAGGCTTCAGGCTGAGCTGGGGGACCACTGAGATCTCCTGTACTATTAAGACACCCCATGGGTGCTTCTTCTTTAGCCCATGTTGAGTTACTCTACTCGCACGGTAGGATATAACATTCCCGTATCTTCCCATGCTCAGAAGAGAATCAGCTGTGTTCAAAACCACAGGAACTGACTCGTCCTCCAAAAGCACTTGCTGCGCTGAACCGTTTTGGTCCTCTGACCCATAATGACCATTGCTTTGTGGAACTAGACCCTGGGCCAGGGAGAGAGAAGGAGAAGCACCCAGGTGAGGGTGCGCGGAGGCGCCCACCGGCACGGGGACCGCGGCAGCTCTGCGGGAAGCAGCACTGCTCTCCTTCCAGGGCCTCTCCTCTCAGATGCTTTGCTGAGCACTGGTTCCACTGACTGCAGCAGAGACTTTGGATGCGTCGGAAAATCAGGCCACAGGTTCTGATGTCTGGAGAAGGGCCCATGTGAAAATCCTTGGGAGACGCTTGGCTGCAGGACACCAAGACAGCACCCAACAGACCGGCGCCRTTGACGTCCACGCACTGGGATGGCAAGAGCGTGGCCAGCGCTCACAGCAGCGGTTTCCGCAGGCTCCCGAGTCACTGAAACCCTCTGCTTGCTGTTCAGAGGAAGGGCTGCGTGCACCGAGGTCCAGCAAAGCCAATTTAGCTGCGTTTATCAACCCGGGAGCCCTGGGCCTCCCCCCTGCTGGGCCGCTAACAAGCCCCTTATCGAACCCTCTGCCACCCCACCCCCAGAAGGTGACCCCATTTTCTGGAACGCTATTACCACCCTTGTAATTGCACCCTGGAAATTAGAGCCTCGTCTTCAAAGCGCGGGTTCTGAAGTGCGCATTAGCTGCCTAACAGGATGAGCCATCTTACCAGTCCCTGCTCGTTTCCTGCCTGAAATTATGTTTGACTACAGGGCATGAAATGTTATTCATCCTTCCCCATCTCCCTCCAATCCGCTTCTATTCAGATTCGGCACCGAGTGGTAGCAGCGGCAGGTATATGAAAAAAGATTTTCAGGTGCTCATGTGTCTTTCCCTCTTCTTTCTTTTCCCCCCCCGGTTCCCCTTTTATACATGAGAAAGCAGCGTGAAAGGCAGAGCAAATGAGAATCAGAAAGGCAGCGCAGGATTTAGAGCAATCTGTTAACGCGGCGGAGTTTATTATGTGCTAACACAGGGCTGCGGCATGTGGGACCAGGCGCTGGCGGCCCGGGGGCCCAGTCTGGGCTCGGAAAGGGCCCTGTGGAGGCACCTGATGGGCACAGGGTTAATTTTCATCTCCCTCCCTGGCAGGAGCAATTTCACGGCTCCTGTCATCTGTGGACAGTTGCAGAGAGAGGAGATCAAAAATGACAAATATCTACATTACCTTCGGAGATTAAAATGCCACCAAATGTTCTTTTAATGTGGAATTGCTGGTGGTTCTGTGATTTGGTTTGTGTAAGAGAGGGAGTTTTTTAACAAAAAGAAAAAAAGAACAAAACCCACTGAAAAAAAGAAAGAGAGGCAGAAACTCAAAGGTAGTTGCAGTGTGGAACCTGCTGCAGACTGCAGAGCATCTCTCCAGGCTGGCCATCATCTCCCATAGGTGATAATCATCCGCTGTCCTCACCAGTCAAAAAAAGACCACGTTGCCAAYGGGCAGGAGCAGCTCTTGCTGTTTTCTTGTCCATCTATCTCATTAGATTCAATATGTTTTGCCTTTTTATGAGCCTGGGAAAATTGGGGAGATAATGTCCCTGGGAAGCGCTTTAGACAGATGAGATGAGAAGTCAGCCCTAAGCAACACGATCGCTGTCACACACCGGGGTTGGCTGCACGAACGCCCCCGAAACCTGTTGCCTGGAATATTTAGCTCTGGAGCAAGCAACAGTTCTGCTCCAACTAAAGCTCAAGCACGTAAAAAGGCCCCTGGGTTTTGCTTTGCTGAGAATTGTCTGTGCTGTAGCCCGGACGGGTGCATCCGTGCCATCCTGCGGCTGGGAGAGGGATGGGAAGATGTCGCGTCCTGCGGGTGTCTGTGCGCTCACGGTCCTGTGCAAAACAACTTGGTCCCCAGTGATCCAGGTCCCCCAGTGCTGATCCTGGCAACACTGGGAGGAGAGGCCTCGTGAGGATGAGGAGGGGCTGGAGAAGAGGGAGAGGCAGTGGGAGCCCGAGCAGGAGGGAGATGGGAGCTCTCTGGGCAGGGGTGGGAGCCAGCCTCGCAAGAGCAAATGAGACATGGCAGCAAAGCGGGAAGATAATTCACCAGGCTCGGCCTGCGGTTGTCCCTCATTGTCACGTCTTGGTTTCCTCCAGCTTTACATTTGTCAGATGTGATCTGTGCAGGAGACGGGGTCAGTGGGAAGGGCCCGCGCGAGGCCGCTGTGCAGCCTCCTGTTGCTCCTCCAAAGCGCGAGCATTAAAGACGCGTTTGTTTTTCAAGTGGCTGGAAACATTTAAAGTCTCTGTAATGACTTATCCCTCATCGCGCACCTTCTTGAGAACAGCTGCCCTGTTTCTGCTCCCCGCTGCGGCAGCAACAGGGCCCAGGAAGCGCCGGCATCGGTCAGTCTCACCGGAGCAACCAGGAGCTGAGAACGTGCTCGGCAAACCCGACGTTAGATGTCACCGAGGCCTGGCCTGGGACGGAGTTCCTGCGCCCTTGGAAGGGGCCCTCGCTGTGTGGCAGGGCTCCTCCGAGGCACAGCGTGCTGCTAATGGTGCTCCACGATGTTTACCGGCCTTCAAGGGCTGTTAACGGCTCCCGGAGGAGGGTAAAATCTTGCAGACGTTAATTACAAACCGCTCCCCTTGGCCGGCCCCCGAGGACTGAGCCGCTGGTGTCTCGCAGGGCTTGGCTTGGTGAGGGCGGTGGGTACCTCCAAGCAACCACCTGGAGCTGCAGCCTCCTCGGCCCCCACGCCGGCAGGAGATGCTTGTGACGGAGCGAAGGGGAAGCTCACGGGTTCGTGATGTTTCGTTGGGTACCAGGGTCCCCGGCGGCAGGGGCATCTCAGAGCAAAGCTGCAGGCCCAGCCCTGCTGCACTCCCCCAGGCCCAGTTGCGCTGCCGTTCCCCTCTGCACCCCGATGTCCTTCACTACGAGTCACAAAGGCTGGTGGGGAGGACGAGGGCGGCGCGACGGGGCCGTGTGGACGAGCAGTGACATGGAGGCCCCTGCTGCGCCCTCCGCAGTTGGTCCCCGCGAGGACACCGCAGCCTCCTGCTCCGGGAGGCCCATTGGGATGGAATCCACCAGCGCGGGAGGCGCCTGGGAAGCGTCTGGAAGCGGCTGCGGCCCCGTGTCTCTGTGTGCTCCATGGTGTGCTCAGGTCTGCTCGCTCCCTGCGCTGCAGCACCACGACGGGGTCAGATGCGCCCGGCCCATCCTCATCCTCGCTGCTCAGGAGGGTCCCTGCCTTCCAGAGCCCGCCTGGCAGCGGCTGCTTCCCGGGCAGGGCCGGACACGGCGCGCGGTGCCCAGTGACGCCGAGGGTCCTTGTGGCTCTGAATCCCCAGCGCCCACTCGCCCACATGGCCTTGGGGCGAGGCAGGGAGTACCCGCTGCGCCGCCATGCCCTGGAGCCGCCCTGCAAGCGCCCTCCCGTCCCCCGCGAGAACGTGCCCGGTGTCCGGCGAATGGAGCRGCGTGTCCAGCGGCTGCGAAGCTGCAGCCCGTCGCCCACCCCCCGGCCCGCCCGCCGCAGGGATGCAGGGCTGGGTCTTCCCCGCAGCCGAGCGACCCCCYCCGGATCCGTGCGAGGTGAAAGCAGGAGTGTGGGGCTGGTGGGACCCCAGCGTGGTSGCGGGGGCAGTTTGATCTGCCCACACGCTGCGTTGTGCTGGATTTTAATTGTACCTTTCTCTCTGATGCCCTCTTAGAGAGACTGCATGGAGATCCAGCCCATACGACAGGTGAGATATTTACTTGAAAGGACTTGAATGTTTTTGCTTAGCCTTGTGTTTTTAATTGGTTCCCCTTGGAAAACTTGCCCACAATCCATGTCCGCTCATGGTCGGTGCCAGTGCGAGTGGCAGCGGGGCCCCGGGCGCAGCACAGCGTGTACAGGGTTTGCGGCCTCCTCACAATTCCAGCCTCTCAAATAGGCCAGCACTTCCCGAAGAGGTTTTAGCCAATGCTGGGCCGGGGCTGAGGGAGAGGTCACGTTTTGTGTGGTTCTGGTGGGTGCAGGGACTGTCACCTTGCAGAACAGCGTGCGAAGTTCCCCATAGCCTTGCATGGGAGCTGCAGGCAGCTGCAGGTTAAATAGGAATCATTTGGCAGGGAGCCTTTGAATCCGCAGCAGAGCAGTGCAGGTTTCATCCTGCRCGTATTTGCAAAGAAAAGAGTGTTTCTGGGTGGTGGATGGAGGCTCTAACCTTTTCCCTGGACAAGAACCYTGCTAGAAGCGGCCCAGCTAGCCGTGCAGTGCAGGTCTCCTGAGTCCCACGGTGATGCCCTCGGTCTGGGCCCCAGCCGCTGTCCCCACCAGCGTTACTCATGGCTCCAGGGCCGTGACTGGTAGCCAAGAGGGCTCTCCTGGCAAGCAGTTGTTCTTCAGAGAGTGAATGACCCCATGGCAGCAGTCTGAGCACCCGCTTCTCCATGATGCTCTGCCCTTCCCAGCCCGTGTGTCCTCTGTTACCTTGTGCTGGCCGTGAGTCCTTTCCCAGCTCCAGGCTCTTGCCAGGGATACTGGTCTCCTAAGAAACTAAATTATAGGGGAATCAGTRCAAGGAGATAGAAATGGGATAGAAATGGGAGAGGACTTTCTTTAAAAACAAAAGTACCCTTTTCCTTCTCCTTGTAGCCAGGTGGGTGCTTCCACAGTGATTCAGTGCCAGTCCTGACAAGTTTCATTGCATGAGTGGGTGCCGCTGGCAGCGCCCACCCACTGTCACTGCATTGTGGTTGTCCTATGAAAGGCACCAGTGTGAGCTGTGAAGGCCAGTTTGGTTCCACTTTGGTCGTCACCTTCACCTTAATGCTTCACTTTTTCTTCACACGTCCCATCAGGTTCCTCCTCACGGTCACCCCTGAAACCGTTGCACTTTTGGCTCTGCTGCTCTCGCCGTTTCCTGGGCCTTGCGGGTTCTCCGGGTTCGTCACAGCCTCTCTTATCTCGGGCATCGCAGCTGCGAGGGCTTGGAGAGTGAGCGGTGACTTCTGGTGTCGCGGAGGACGTTGAAGCCTGTGGTGGGGAAGCAGGCGGCCCTGTCCAGAGGATCCCAGCAGAGCGGAACGCGTCGCCGCAGGCCCTGCCCCAGAGCCCTGCTGGGGAGGACAGCGGTGCCGGAGCCCCCGCCCGCTGCAGGTGCGCATGAAAGCAGAAGCTGAACGCGCTGCCCACATCCTGCCACGCTTCAGAGCAACCTGCAGGCACGTCCGTGCGCGGCGTCAGCATGAGCCGCCCGTGCACGTCTGCACAAACACAGCCGTGGTTTGGCCGCCTTCCGGTGCTTCGGCGCTCTGTGTGTGCCACAAACCGTGCCGTGGGGGCAGAAGCTGCCAGTTGCTGCAGCGACACTTGTACTGCCTGCCCCTCGCTCCAGGCGTGCCTGGGCACTAATGTCGCCGTGCATTTTGGAAACTGTTTTAGCATCCTCATTTCTCAAGGTAACACGTCAGGTGCTTTTTGGAGTCAGGTCGGCATGTGTGAGAGTTGCAGAGGTTTTGCACTGTGAGGCCTCTTCTGCCTCAGTCCTCTTGGGAAGGTTTAGTGCCTGGAGCAGAGACYCCCGGGTCTGCCTTGGAGAAGGCAACCAGAGACTGCTGCCTGACGCGGTTTGCTGGGGACGGAGCAGAAGGTCTGGGGCCCCTCTCTGCGATGCAACCGAATGGGGACACCAGGGCAGGAGGAGGAGGAGGTGGCCCTGCTGTAACACATGGGTTTCCTGGTTTAGCTCAGCCCCTCTACTTGAGTCTGTTCCTCAACCTAATTTGGGTTGGAGATGCTGCTTTGAGTACGGCCTTGCCTGGGTTGTGGCTGATCCGCAGAGGGGTGAGCGGGTTCCTGCCTTACACCGTGACCATCTGCTGCAGACGGAGCTGCAGAGGAGCACGCTGCAAGGCTGGGAAGAGACAGGGAAGCGCCTGGGAGATGCCAGGAGCCTGAATTCCTGGAGCTGCTCTCCTGGGAACAGGGGGACAGGCAGTGAGAGCAGGGAGCAGAGCCCTGGGTGCTGCCAGCGGGTGACACCTGAGTGAGGCTCCAGCCACGTCTCGGTGACACGTTGGCCCCCATCTCCGGCATGGGGGGTCCGTGCGGAGGTGTCGGTGCCGGGCATTCCCCTCGCAGCGGCGGGAGCAGCTCTGCGGCTCCGGCTCCGCGTGCCCGCGCTCACGGCCCGGGCTGCTCCTTCGCTGCCCAGTCTCAAAGCGCCTGCATGTCCTGCGGGCGCCGTGGACCGGGCTGCACCTCGGGGACTGTCACGCGTCTCCGTCTGTGGTAGCTCTGCTCGTGACTCATCTTTAGAGATAGAAAAAGGACCTACAAAGCCTCCTGTGAGCCCAGGTGCATGCAAGAAACATCAGCTGCCACATGTCTTTACTTAAATAGGATTTATATCTAAACATATGTATTTCAGCCTGCAAAGGACACTGCTGGGCTAATTCAGGAAAATGTCATGGAAAGGGGCAGGGAGAAGTAGGGGGGGGAAAAGCGGCCGGGTCAACTGCCCTGCCAGGGACGAGCGCTGTGCGGAGCGCTCCTACGGGAAGCGGGGCATTTGAAGGGGTTTGCGCTTGATTTAACACCTTTCTTACCTCCATAACACAYGGGTAGTTATAGAAATATGTAATTAAACCAAGTCTATCTGAGGATCTTCCATTATGGCATGGAAGATCTTGACATCTTTCTCTTTTTTCGTGAGCCAGAGAGAGGGGACATGCGAGCAGAGTGCTTTTCTCTCAAACCCTTAGGTAGCACAACCCCCTGGTCATAAATCCCTGCATATTTATGATGCAGGGCGGTTAACCTTGCAAATCTCATTACATACATGATTATATTCCTTGCCTTCACCTGGCTGGTGCAAAGGAGAGCTGCTGGGAAGGTAAAGTACGTGTTCCAGCAGTGGCATCCGTTGTGTACAGGAATTCAGCAACCTCTCTCTGAATAAACGGAGAGCCCTCCTTTGGGACTCACTGGGTTTTATTGCAGAAGATATTAAACCTCCATCAGAACAGCAGGGTTCGGGGGAGCAGATTTTGTGTATTTGCAGACCATGCTAAACCTGGTTATTCGGAGTCCAGCTGCACAGGCTTCCTCCCTGGTCCTGAATTGCGAAAAGCCGGAGCTCACCCCTTCCGTGCGCTGCTTCCAGGACGTGCTGCTCTCCAACCACTGCTCAGGGACCTTTCCTTGAGACCTGCGGAAGGTTGGCCAAGAGCCACAGCGATCCAGGGCTGTGAGAACTAGCAGGACACAGRAGCACAGACACAGTATTTCCCCTGTCTAGCTCGAGCAGACAGGACAACACTTTAAAGACCAGACCACCCCCTCGCACCCTTTGCTTTCTAAGCGCCGGTCCTCCCCTCTCAGCAAGACTTTGCCTGGCCATGCAGCTCAGAATAAAGCAGTGGTCACAAAGCGCCAAAGAAAATGTGTCTGCACTGAAAGAAAACATGCCTGGTCTTTGTAGCCAGTCTGATTTCCAAACTCCCATTCAAACACAGCCTCAGCCTCACCGGCTTCAGCTTTGGCTTGATACAGTTTTCACTCACAGCTGTATCACAGGGACTGTGTAAATGATTATTTAGTGCAAACTGGTAAAATTTTGGCTCACATTGGACCAAAGCACCCCAGAGCTGCGCGGAATGTGGTTCAAGGCTATCGGGATTATAATGAGGCAGGGAGCAGCCTGCTAGATTAGCATGACTCTTCTTTTTTTTCACTCAAGTCTCTTGTCATTTTGATGCAAATATAAGTGACCCGTGACCGTGCGGCTGCCGAGTCTGCTCGAGTGCTCCGAGCACCCCTCTTTGCTGGCACTGCCCTTTCTTGCCCGGCATCTCTGCTACCAGCTCCCCAGGTTCCTCTCTTCGGTTGCTTGCAGAACGTTGGCTCTGCCCCGTCGGAACCGGCTCGGTGCTAACGGGGTCGCCTCGCTGGGGTGTCCGGCTCGCATGGAAGGCGAGAGCAGGAGCGACCTGCGGGCGGAGCGCTCGGCGCAGAGCCGGCCTCAGACAAACAGAGGGCCCTGTTAACCCAGTGATTAGGACCTGCACCGGAGAAAGGCGACACAAAAGGCTCAGGCTGGTAAAAAAACTTGACCCTGGTGTCAGAAAGATGGTGTCTGTTTGTCTTTTTCATCAAGCAGCACCAGAGGCTTTTTTTATTCACCTGCCACTTTTTACTTTTTTTTCATGGCACTTGGGTCATGTTTCCCCATTTGTTTTTGCAGCAGGAAGGGGTAGCAGATCCTCCTTCCTGCCTGCTTTTATTAATAGAGCTTTTGTCAATGAAAATAACAGCTCTTGCAGTGTTCTGTAGCTCCAGGAACTGGAGCTTTTTGGAGGGAAATATTGAGAACAGCAGCAATTGGGGCTGAATTCCTCCTCTCCCTGCCCTTCATTGAGACACAGTCGCGCAGGCTGGAAGATGAGTGGAAAAGCACTATGTGTGCTCTCCTCCTTAACAGGTGGACTTAAAGAGCCAATAGAGCAGCTGCCCAGTGAACAAGATCGGCAGAAATGGACCTGGAGTCTTCATTACACCTGGTAGCATCAGGTAAGGTTGGTAGGTAGGAGATTTCTTCATACGGCTTCTACCAGCCAGTTCTGAGACAGAGCAGATTTCTGTAGATGCTCTTGCTAACTATTAAAAGATAGCACAAGTGCTTACAATCTTTACATTTTTTTAAAAAATATGTTGGTAATTCTAAGGAAATAATGAGTGAAATCACTGTTGTTCTCTGTTCCTTTCACCAAGAGGATCCATTGCATGGACTTTATTGCCCTACCCCATGGGAATGAGGTCAGGGAGTGTGGTCAAGAGGTGATGCAATACTTCATTTACAAATAACCACAGAAATACGTCCTGGGAAGTGTATATCTGATCTGCATTGCTCAAAGGACACGAGAGAAGTAGAAATGAACAAATCAGCTATGAAAATTATACCCTTGCCTTTCCATTTAAGCAAACATTATCTGTTCACCCTGGTAGAGGTCTAGCTAATGAAAAATTGGTGCTAATGGAAAAGAGTGAGTAGATCTGCCAGTCATAGGTATGTATTTCCCATCTCTCACCAAGCCTCCGTCCTGAGCGCTGGGTTATGGGGTGAGTCTTCATGTTCTGGATCACTTGGGGAAAAAATGAGGCATTTGGGGGCACGTGGGCTGCTCTCTCACCCCACGCCGTTGGGTGAAGGCTGCCGATGCCCTGGGTCCTGGTACAGCGACGTGAGGCTGTGCTGTGGACGCCRCTCACCTGACTGCAATTAGCTCTTTTAATGAGTAAAAGCCTGTAACCAGCAGTACAGAAGGGGTGGCCCTGATGTTGGCTCCAGCCATGGTGCTCATGTGTCTTTACTTCCCGATAGGACCTTGCTTGAGTTTTGCTCCCCTTTCTTAGCATGATCACAGAAAGCAGGTTTATCCCAAAATGACAGTGTGTGAGGCCCTTCCTTCCCTCCTTCCTTCCCTCCTTCCTTCCTTCCTTCCTTCCTTCCTGCCTTCCTGCCTTCCTGCCTTCCCTCTCTTTCTTGCTTCCTTGCTTCCTTTTTCTATTTTAATGCTTTATTTCTTCCTGGGGAAACTCTCACCATCACAACATAGTATGTGGCACAAGGGTGCAGTGAAGAGCAAACTCTGTCCTGCTGAACACGGTGAGCGGGCACAGGGCTGTGACACAAAGTGTCTGAGTCTGGGTACAATTTTGATCCAGATCTGGGATTAACCAAACTGACTGATCATCAAGGCAGCGTGTAGCTCGCTGAGAAAGCCAGAGCACTTTTTCCTTTCCCCTTCACTAAATATGCAAAACTCATTCTTTAATAATTAGTCTCAAGCATATTTGCTCCCTTCATATCTCCTATTGCTTACCTTAGTAATCTTGCTCTATTGTATGGTGCTGCTTATGTCAGGCATTAATGTATTTCTCTAAGGTAATCTTTAAATACCAAGGCTGGTTTTAGGAAGGGGAAGGTTGTCTTTTCCAAATCATTTGTTTTGAGGGAGTCTTGGAAGGAAAGCTTATATCTATTTATTATGAAAATGCAATAGCATGTTAATGAGAAAATACTGTGTTAAATATATATCTCCTTTATTTATTTCTGAGAAAATTCATATTGCTCAATCTTTGGGTGGAAGCAAAGCACTTGTAATAGTTACCTGACATGATGTCGCCCTGTGACAGAAASTCTAATAAAGACTTTCTTGATAGGAATGTAATTGTAAAGAAAAAAAATGATTAAAAAATTCGTTCCAGTGCTCTGCAATCCAAGAGTTCATTTGTTTCCTCATTCATGTACTAAACAAGTCCCTAATTAATCTTGAACCTTGGAGAAAGGAGACTAGATTGGCGTCTTCTGAATACGAACGTACTTCACGTTTTGGAAAGTTTGAAGAGGCTCTTAAGCATTCTCTTTTAATGGTATTTTTGCAAGGGTTTAAAGTGGCTTCATTAGCCTGCCAAAGCCGCTAATTGCATTACCATATTTTTAAACTTCAGAGGTTCCAAGAAAAAGAAAAAAAAATGATTAATTTGCGTGTTCGACGCGCCTGAAGTGCGAAGTGACAGTCACGGTCGTGACGGGCGGGCAGGCTGACCCGCACGAGCCGGGGCTCCTGGCAGCCCGGCGGAGGAGCGGCGCGGAGACGCGCGCAGGGGCAAAGCTGACCGTGCGCTGCGTGTCCTGCTGCTCCGCGCAGTCGTAAAGGGTGGGCACCGAGAGAACAGTCCCAGCGAGAGCCGTAGTGACGTCGCTGCGGGGCCGCTCTGTGCTCTCCGCTTGCCAAGGGCCGCGCGGGCGGGCGGCAGCGCCCGAGGGCCGCAGCGCCGGAGGGCCGGGGCGGCCGTGCCTGGGTCTCGACAGCCCTCGGTGTCCGGTGCCAGCCCTAGGGTTGCTGGGTTGGTCCCGCTCCTCCTGCTATAGCGTGCAGTCATCTGGACTTGAATGAGGTCACTCGAAGTGGCTTGCGCGCCGCCCCCGTGGCTTATCAAAGGTAACGTGAGAAATAGGAACACGATAAGATAAGGCTGTTAACCCCAAACAATAGTATCAGACTGTGATGTTAGCTGCCTACCGACTCCATCCTGACAGCGAGGGAAAAAAGAAAATCTAAAATTCCAGCCTTAGAGACTTGTAAAAGCCGTGTCGAAGCCCATAGAGGGGCTCCAAGGAGAAATACTATCCTGGCTGAGGTAGAAGGAGTGGAGGAGAACCAAGGGCACTAGAACAAAACGGAGCTCGCAGTGGAGGGAGGGCTGGTTTTCCCTTCGCCTTCTCCTTTGCAGATGCGTTCCTGCTCATCCCATTGTGCGCCGTGCGATATATTACCCACTTCCACGGGCGTGAAGAGTGGCCGGGCTTTCATTAGTTATGTTTATGCCAATAGAAATAAATCTTGGCCATGCCCAGAACAGGTTTGTTCAGCCTCGCAGCCCCATCTGGGGAATTTGACTGGCCACATCCCCGTCGTGCTGGTGGAGCAGATACAGTTTGAGATATACTTTGGCCTTATTGATTTGCAGGCTTCTTCATTACTTCTCCAGCCCTGCAGATCAATAGCCAAGCCAAGAGCAGCATAATAGATTTTTTTTTTTTTTTTACAAAAAATCAATTAAACAGAATATTTTTAATGGACCCTGGTGCAAAGATCTGTGGCATTTTGATGTGTGAGGTTTAAGCTTCACTGAAGTTACCTGCCATCCTGTGTGCGGCATGGGGGATGTCAGCCTTTGTTTCAGCATCTGCCTGCCACAATATTCATGCTTAACCTCTAGAGGAGGAGGAATGATTCAAGATTAGAGACAAGAACCACCCAGCTTTTCTCCTCTGAAACCCATATTCATCACTGCAGCTTTGCTGGAAAGTGAAATAATGTTTGTGGTCTTAGCTCAGTCCCTAGTGGACCATAATTCAGTTAAAATATACCAAACCCAGTCATACCTTTTCCGTGCTCCGAGTCACCCAACGCAAGGAGATGAGCTCCTCCTAAATTAGCTTTCCTGCTTGATGAGTGTCCTTGGGCCCCTGTTCAGGCCCCAGACAAATTCCCCATGGATTTTGGTGGGCCCAGGGTTGGGATCAGGAGCCATGTGGCCAGAGGGCAGCCCAGGGGACTGTCCCCCATGGCCACCCTGTCCCCAGCAGGAAGAAACCACGGAGCCTGCCATGAAAGCCTTGGAGATGCCCTCCGGGGTGCGTGGGGCAGCAGTCCTTACGGCAAAGGAATCCCTGGTTCAAAAGCTTTTCCCCAGGCAAAGGGACATGCTGACAGATCCTGGTGATGCTCTGAATGGGAATGTTGATCGGGAGGCCTTTCTGCAGTGCCCAGGCCCCCGGCTGGGCTGGCCTCGTGTCCRGAGCTTTCCATCTGTGGGGTGGCTGTTTCATTCCAAAGAAAATTAAAAATTCCCCTTCTGCCCCTTGCCTCTCTTCCCTTCTGTTCCTTCTCCCGCGTTCCGAATCTCAGTCCCAGCTGCTCCGGGCTGCTCCGGCCCCAGGCCGCTCTTCCACCTTGTCTTCTCCGGAAATAAGCTGAATTATTTCTTTGAAATATTTGCATGACAAATGACATATTCTCAGAACCTGCATTTTCAGGTCCCGGCATAGCAGCTGCAGCAACGTTGGGTTTGTTTGGTCAGGGGAGTTTGAGGGGGGGGGTTCTTTGTTTGTTTTTTTCCCTTTGGAGAGTGCAAATATCTGTAGTCGTGATTCCACAGGTGCTTAGGCCTGATTCAGGAGGCTGCTGGGTTTCTCGCTGAGTTAGGTCTGCACGTTGGGTCCTCAAAACGGGTTGTCCTTAACAGCAGAGCCCTATGGTCAGGGTGCTGTCGTGACCGCAAAGGCTGCAGATCCCAAGAACTACCCTTTTAGCAATGCTTTTTAAACCCAGAAAGGGAAACGGAGTGCACAGTATTTGCAGAAAACTGAAGTCCAAAGTCGATTTGGAAACCAGGAGAAGGAAGAGGGACATGTGTGAAATGCAAAAAGGAGCAGCTGGAGGTTGGAGGGATTTGAAGGAAGAGCAGGAGAGCCTGGAGCAGGAAGCAGGGCAGGGGAAACTGTCCCTCCAGGGCTGCGGGCAGTTAGGGCTTTTATTGACTCCTTGAAGATATTCGTGCTTAAAACGCTGTCTTTTCTGGCCAGTGGCATGTAGACACATTTACATAAGTCGTTTTTATATTATTTATTTTTGCTCATCCAAGCCATCCCAGTGCAGTGCACAGGAGGCTCCGTCCTGCTAGGGTATCGGGACACCAGCCGCAGCAAAGCTGTCAGGATGTGGCCTTTCTCGTGGTGTAGGTCTCGAGTCCTTCCCCTGCCCCCTGGAACCACGAAGCGGCATCAGCCCCTTCCATCCCCGGCACCRACGTGGCCCGAGGGGTGGATGCCGGGGACAGGGGTGCAGACCCCATCTGGAGCTCTGGGTCACTCGTGATCCCGGCGCCAGGGACGCGGTTCCCTGCCCAACATCCCCATTTTGGGTAGCAGGAGGGTGCAGGGAGGGGCTCTGCCCTGGCCGAGGGCTGGCGTCATGGCCGGGCGCCTCTGCCCTCCGCAGAGCCTGTCGCAGCGCCAGGGAAAGCCTTCCTCATTAGGCAGGTCTTGCTGGCTGCTTTTTAGCTAATTTTTCCCCCCACCGTTCCTAATTTCAGCAGTCTCGGAGCTGTCAGAGGCTCTCCGAGCAACGCTGGTTCTGTTTGACTAACACGTTCCGCGGGAGGTGGGTGCAGTCCTTTGGAGGAGCTGGTGTGTTTGCTTTGGTGATAGCAGTGATATTTGGGAGAGACAGATGGAAGGCACTTTTTATTTTCTGCAGACACTTCATGATCCAAGCTGCTCATATTGTATAAGAGAGGCCAGATGCCTTGTTAATTCATAGACATGTTTACAGCATGGAGCTTCTAATAGGTGAATATGAATACTAAATAGTGATTAGTGCCTGTCTGACAGACGTCTCCCTCCTGACTGAAATTGGCTCCAAGTTTGACCTTTGGTGAGGAGGAAGGTATTCGGGTATATAATAAGCTTTTTTTCTTTTTTCTTTTTTTTTCTTTCTTTTTTTTTATCTTCTCTGCATGCAGAAAGACCAATGTCCCTCCTCCTCCTCCTCTTCCTCCTCCCTGTTGAAGGAGATGTTTGCCCCACAGACAGGCGGGCTCCCCATGCCTGCTGCCTGCGCCCACGGGGCGCTAGGAAGCCGCAGGTCACGCTCTGAGCGTGMAAGGATGGGGAGTCCATAGAAAGGAGAAAAGAACTTAGCTGAGAGACTTGGTTTAACCATCTCCCGCAGGGCTGGTGAAAGGGGCACCCCAGAGCGCTCTTTGTCCTCTCCCTGCTTGTCCCTTCTGCACGGGGGTTGCGTCACTTCCCTGTAGCACTCAGAGCCATCGTGTACATGAAAAAGCCATCTAGGATCCGATGTATTTTTAATTGTCCCTGATGTGATGCAACCCCTGGGGATGAGAAGGGAGGTGGCAGCGCGGCTGGAGAGGCGCTGCTGCCACTGCTGCGTGGCAGCGGAGCAGAGAAGGGAGCAGGGCAGCAGATCGGARGGCCCCCAGCAGTGTTGGCAGGGGAACCAGCTGTGCAGCCGGCCCTGTTAGAGCTTTGASAGCGGCACCCGGTGCCCGTGCGAGGGGCACTCGTGCATTAGATGCAGGTCCTGCCTGGGCAGCGTTGCTGGGCCAGGAGACAGGCAAGGCCAGGCGGCGGGGAGGCTTCACCGGGTGCCGCGGCACTGGGACGTTGCTCCAGCGTGGAAGATCCCCTGGCGCCGCCCTGGGCATTTTAGGGCTCTTTGCAGGCAGAGGGACGGCCTGTGCAGGTATCAACCAGACGTCGCTGGGTGATTTGCTTTCATCCTTCCCCTTCTCACTTCATCCATAAACACAGTTGCTAAGTTTATTCCTCAGTTAGACCAGGCTAGGGTAATATGTTTTTATTCTTCTTCTTTTTTTCTTTTTTTTTCAATCAAAAGGCACGTGCTTGAAATAAACAAGTGAATTTATTGGGTATCGCTGGCTGCAGAGGAAGCCCTGTGGTTTGTCTTTCCCCGCTCAGATGTGAAGGTGCAAAGACGGTGTCGGGCTCGAGCGAGCGGGGCCGTCGCCCRCGGCGCGGGGTCAGAACCGGGCGAGCAGAGTCGGCCGGCAGCTCTTGCCCCTGAGCTCGGCTGCCCGCGAGCGCAGGGGAAGCTGGAACAGGAATGTGGCTGCCGGTTGTTTAGAGGCTTCCCTTCCAGTGGGAAGGGTGCAGTCCTACCACACCTCACATTGACATGATATATATGGATTTTGGGTGGTTATTTGGCCTGTCCTAGCGGTAGATGTTCCAAATGGCTGCAGTGACTGGAAGGGCTGCAGAGCATTATGGAGAGAAAGGCTGTGTATATAAATCCAAGCAGCCTTTCCACAGACTCGTGGAAGCTTTGTGGTTGGAAAAGACCTCAAGCTCATCGAGTCTGACCGTAAGCCCTTCACACCGGGTCTCTGTTTGCAGACCTGTTTGCAGCCCCGGGGCATTTTGCCATTTCTGCTCTTTCTGCARGGCCTCCCCATTGCTCAGGACGGGGGGCACAAGGTCCCTCCCCAAACTGAAGCAGAACAAAGCAGAGAGGCTCCGAAGGCCTTTCAGGAACACAATTCGTTCGGGGGAAATTTTAATATTTGTTGTAATCTTCTAAAATCTGGGTTAACCCCGGAAACAGCACGACAGGGGAACCACGGAGGGCATCCAACAAAACCGCGCCAYGTCCCCGTCCTGCCTGCATGCAGCCACGCTGTGACCGAAGCGGCGCTCCTTCCTGCTCGCATCACCRTGCTGGATTTATCATTTTAATGTTCTCTGGGCTGGCGAGCCCCACAGCTGTAAATTAATTTTTAAAGTAATACAGGTTTTAAAACTTCCATCTGCTTTAATGAGCTTGGGGGAATCCTGTTGTATTAAAAAACAGGCATGCAATTATTTTTCCATCTTGGGCTTCGCGGGCTCCTCGGGCCGCCGTGCGGCGCCGTCCCGCGCCCGTCTCGGCAGCGTTTCGCGGTGCGGGGCCGGCGCCGCGTCCTGCCGCGCACGGGCCGGGCCGCGCGGCGCTGCTCCGAGGACGCAGCGGCATCGCGAGCGGCTCCCTCGGCGCCTCCCCAGCCACCGCTCCATTAATCCGGTTCTGCACCGCAGGGCTACGCGCAGCTAATGAACAGCTCCGGCGCCGGGAGCCTGGAGGTACCGCATTAACCGGACGTCGCTTTGAACTGCGTGATTTCTGGTGGGAAAACTTCATGGGGAAAAAAAAAAGAGAGAGCGATGGTGTTTGTTTTCAACAGCCTTCTGCGTCTGTTTTAAAATATTTGCTCACAGTAGTTCTGTTTTTTCTTTTTTTTTTATTAGCAATTAGCCTAATAAGCCACCTTTTCATTGCTCCGCATGTAGATTAACCACTTCAGAGAGTACAAAATAAACATTTTGCAATGCATGCATGTATCTTCTGGAAAAGACGAGTAACCTGCTTCCATAGAGACCAAGTCCTCCTAACATCAGGGTTTTGCTCTAATCATTAGCGCCCGTTTTTCTTTTTTTTTTTCTTTCTTTATTTCCCTTAAGACGACTTCTTACAGCATTTGTTAACCTGAATTTTTAACACAATTAATTCTTATTTAGCCAGTGCATTCCAAATGATGTTCTTTATAAGGAGCAAATAAATAGCCTGGGAACATGCAACTTCCCTGTTGTACCTGAGCGCCTGGCAGGTTTATCTGTGCTGAGATCAGCGAGAGCTGCGCGAGTCGAGCGGATTTCAGCCGCTGCTACAAGGAAACGTGTGAAAACGTCGCTCTGTCCTGACCGACGCACGCGCAGAGAAGGGACCCTCCTAGGCTGGGCTGAATCCCTTTCCTGGGCTGGATGGAGGGGAGCTGCCCAGGGCAGTAGGGCATCCTGCATGGGAAACCCTCTCATTGCAGACAGCACCATCCCTACCATGGTCTCGGGCCTCCTGCCTTAAGATCGTAGAGGAGAAAGAACCAGCAAAGCTGAGGTGAGGAATTAGCTGGACCTTCTTAAAAATCCTCTTTTACTCAATGAAATCGTTGTCCTAAATGACAGTCTCTGCTGCAGAACCGAAGGGCACTAACAAGAGAGCGGTGGCTCTGAGCCGCCTCTCTTGTCACCCTCTCTTGGTGTATTAGGAACCTTGCAGAAACTCCGTAACGTGCGGTGGGAACTGTGCTCTTCGGCTGCTGCTTTTTTGCCTACAGCTTTCCTAAGGGCCACGTTATTAGTTTGTGAGGCTCAGTGTCTTTGATGGAGCAATGCTGATTTGCACCATTTGTTGAGCTGCTCTGATTTTCTCATAGAAATTCACCGTTAGACTGTTAGACTTAACCTGTACTAAACTGTGCATGAATGATTTATTGTGTACTCCTCATGCAAATGACATTAATAGACTCTGTCATACATAGTAGAAGATGCTGGAAGATTACTAAAAGCTGCTGCACTTAAAATGTTTCAGAAAAAAATAATGGCTTATATTGTACTATCTGAGAAATATATCTGACTATCCTTGAAGGCAAGCACGAGAGAGCCCCGGGAAGGTCACGTCTCAGCACCCTGTGAGGGAAGCACCTTGTAGTGGTAGCAGAAAGATGCAAGAAATATTTCAAAGGGAGATGTGTTGATGATTAGAGCTGTGTTCCAGAGGAAAGAAGCATTTTCCTCACCAATCTCCTTCAATCCAAATTGTGATCTGGGAGCATTTGATGACTTTGAGCTCAGATTGCAGAGAAGACACAGACCAAAACCCGTGCTGCCTAATTAACTGAACGTGTTTACATGTGTAAAACTCTCCGGCAGCCCTCGCAGTGACGGGTCACGGTTCGCGCAGCCCAGCCCCCGCAGTGAGCAGCAATACTTTGGTGCGGTGTGGTGCCGCGCGCGGCCGGGGCGGCCCTCGCTCGCTGGGCGCTTCGCCCTGGGCGCACGTGACGCTCCAAGAGCTGCTCTGCGGCTCTGCTCTGCAGGAACACACGAGCACGGCCGGCGGGCGTGCAAAGCGAGGGTGAGCGCTGCGGAGGAGCGGGGCCTCCCGCCCGGCGCGGGGCCTCCCGCCCGGCGCGGGGCCTCCCGCCCGGCGCGCAGCGCTTCCCGTGCAGCAGCGCAGAGGCCGCGGCGTCGCGCACGGAGAGGCCGGGCTGTGCCGGAGCCCGCCGCGGGAGGCAGCGGGAGACACGCGAGAACACAGCGCGAAGCAGGAGACTGCAGCCCCCAGAGGGGAGCTTTGATCTGGGACTGAGGGAATCTATCGGCGTGTTGATCCAAGTGCTGTGTCCTCAGGGGCCAAGTGACTGCTGCATGGAGCGGAGCAAGAGTATTGCAAGGTGCAAAAAGGCTTCTTAAAGTCCTCCCTGTGAATCCTCCATTCTCGTCCTGTTGTTGTCCCTTGCTTTGCCCCGGGGCCTTTAACAGTGCAGCAGCAGACAAGGACAGATGATCCCCTTCCACCTCCATGATGCTGGTTGATGGGTGTTGCATCAGCCCCGGTGTCCCACGGTTTCAGTAGGGCCTCCTCATCAGGAGATCCATGGTGCTTCCCTCCTGTGCAGCAAGGGACAGTTGGTTGGAGACCCTGTGTGGGAGGAGAGCGCGAGGGAGCGTCCCCAGGCAGACACGGTGCTGCCAAGCCAGCAGGGACGGGCACATCGGAGCCCTTGCTGAGACGAGGAGCTGGCGGCCGCGTGGCAGCTCTGCCCCATGTCCCCGTGTCCCAATAGGGGCTCCCCCCACCCCTGGTGGCTGCCAGGCATGGGAGGAGCAATAAGGGGCCGGGGGGGGCTGTGGTCTCCATGAACCTCCTGGGAGGTACCAGGTTATCTCGCTGGCTCCAGAGTATCTCTGTGCTCCAAACCCTCTGCACCGCATCGTTTTAATCCACRGAGCCAGGCAACCCTGAGTGATAAATTCATCACTTAGTCTATGGCTTTCTCCCGAAAATCCTCTTCAGGGAACAATTCTCCTATGTCTGATAGAGTGACTAATTGATAACTTTCTTTAAGGGGATTGCATGATAACTTTCTTTAAAGCAGTATATTATGATCAGTGGCTTTTCAAAGGAGCATGCTGCTCTCTTAATTCTCACCTTCATTATTTTAATACCTCTGTAAAATGGGTTTCTAATGGATCTATATTGCCGTAAAACTTTAGGGACGGTGGGTGGGTGTCAGTAAATTCTTCACAGGGCGAGTGCCTCCGCTCGGCGGTCGGGAGCGCCGGGCTCCAGCGGGAAGCGCAGGACGTCAGCGTCGGGCTTGGCGACCGCCCTTCCTCGGGGCGTGACCTGTCTTCAAACCGCACCGCGYCGCGAGGGCGCCGCGCGGCAGCAGCCGCTGGCCGGGGTACAGTCACAGAGAGAAGCGGACGTTACGGCCCCGCGAACATGCCGGAAGACTTTAGGGAGGTCAAATTACTCCTCTGCTGCTTAGCCAGAATATTGGGACACACTCTTCTAGCGTGGGACCTGTCACCTGTAGGACGTGCGGTGCCAGAGGGACAGTCGCATGCAGTGGTGTAAAGAAATCTCCCCCGTGAACCATGCAGCAGTTCGTGGCTCCCTTTTTCCTCATATTTGCAAGTCCTTTTGCTGCTGCTTTGATGCCTGGTGAGATGCTGGAAGACATTTTTCCTTCTAATGCTTATTTCAGAAGAATTATTGTCCTCTCACATTCCTGTTTGGGTGCAGCTGTTAGAACTGTGCGTGTCAAAAAGGCTGGGCTGGTATTTACAGCAAAATCAGCTTTTTGTGCACTGACTCCAGCTCTGTTTTCCTTCAGCTGGGGTTAGAGATCTGCAAACAGGTAGGAAAATCAAAAACATGTGAGTTTTGAGGACRCTGTGCATGTAATTTCTAAGAGCTTTACATGCGTGCATGAGGCTCTGTGAGGGATGAAAACCAAAATCTGAAGGAGTCTCTGAAAAAAAAGGCCTGTTTTTGAAAGGCCTTTGCAAAGAAGCAGCTCTGGTTCCATTTCTTACCAAACACTTTTCCACCTCTGAAGAACGGTTGACAGTTCGTCAGAATGGCCAAGCAAAAAGCTCACTACCAAAACACTAACAACAACAATAACAAAACCAGCCCAAAATCAAACCTCCACTGTTAGAATTTTTCCTGGTTGGTTAGACAGAAGTTTTAGATTGAAGACGCTGAAAGACAGCCACAAAGACATGGGGCTGGTGTTCCTATAGATGGACAGACAATTGTGTTCCTATAGATGGACAGACGGTCGTAGCACCCATCTCCTCCCTTTGGACCTTGCGTGGAGCGGGATGCCGCCGGGAGGGTCTGTGTGTTGCCTCTGGTTGCTCAAAGCTCCTCGTCCTCTAGGGAGAAGCTCTGCAGTCCTCCAGCTTAAGCTGACTGCCCTTTGCCTATAATTAATGACCATGAAGGTAAAAAACGGAGCAAGAGAAATCTGTCCTTGGAATCACGGGRGAACGTAGAGGTTTTTTCCTGCCTGTAGACCAGCTCAGTGCCCTGCAGTCGGGTCCAGGGCTCTACCTGCTCTTGAGGGCAGATTGTGCATTTCATGTTGAGCAGCTATTGATGACGAGCACAGCGTGTTCTCCCAGCCTTGGGACACTCGTGATCTTGTTCCTGCAGTAGCTCCGCTTGGAGAGCTTTGTTCCTTGCCAAGCTGCTCTTTAGCTTGATGTCCCCGTCTGCCGTGGGTCACAGAGGCGAGGAGGGAATGGGATGTGACGTTACCCTTGCTGGGCGAGTCTTGTAAAYGCTCAATTTTTATCCAAAGTGGGGGAGCCGCCTCAATGGGGGAAGGTCTTCCAGACTGCAGCGCTGGCGCTGGCCAGGCTGGACTTGCTCATCCAACACCCGAGTTTTCGGAAGGTCCTTCTGCGTGGAGGCCTGGGAGCTCTGCTGGCCCAGGTTCCACCACGAGGACGTGGACGAGGACGTGGAGAAGACACTTGGTCCGACTCCAGCCCTCTGGTATTTCGTGTTTTATCATTTTTGGTCTCCCACATGCCAGCACAATATGGGCTCCCTCCAGTGGCCAAGGGACCCACTGGGGCTGCATCCCGGTTGTTTATTTATTTATTTAATCCTTTATTTATCCCTTTATGTAGGTGTTCCCTGTGCCGCGGATGCTCGCCCGCACGGCACGCGCTCTGCGCCCCGTCTCCTCCCCGCGGCGCCGGGCCCTTCACCCCGGCTGCGGAGCCTCCCTCCAGCCAGCACGGATGTCTCCTGGGCGCAGGCGGTGCTGCGGGGCCTGGCACCCCTTGGAAAGCACATTATGGCTATCTATGTGCATATATGTATGTAAATATACACGTGCATGCATGCGCATGCATACGTGTGTATAAGCCAGGCCAGCTGTGCACATGTATGCACACATGCATGCATGCATAGGCGCAGCTATGCACAGCCGGCCGCCTGCATCCGTGTGGCTGCCTATAGGCATGTGCCCCTATAGGGCTGTGCAGGAGGGGACTCGCGGCGGGGCGAATGCACCGACCCCGGTGTGCAGGATGCACATCGCGCGTGTCCCCGTGTCCCCGTGTCCCCGTGTCCCCGAGTGCGTCCTGCCGCGGGGGAGCGGGGGAGGGGAGGAGGGGCTCGCGGCGGGCGGGGCCGCAGCGGGAGCGCGCGCTGCCGCCGCCGGGGGGCGTGGCC